>JAESUZ010000721.1:0-13418 GCA_017311185.1 Proteles cristata cristata
CACTGTTGGTGGGAATGTAAACTGGTGCAGCCCCTCTGGAAAACAGTGTGGCGGTTCCTCAGGAAACTAACAATAGAACTCCCCTATGACCCAGCAATAGCACTGCTAGGAATTTACCCAAGGGATACAGAAATGCTGATGTATAGGAGCACATGGACCCCAATGTTCATAGCAGCACTCTCAACAATAGCGAAAACATGGAAAGAGCCTAAGTGTCCATCAACGGACGAATGGATCAAGAAGATGTGGTTTATCTATACAATGGAATGGAATACTACATGGCAATGAGAAAGAATGAAATCTGGCCATGTGTAGCAACATGGATGGACCTTGAGGGTGTTATGCTGAGCGAAATAAGTCAGGCAGAGAAAGACAAATATCATATGTGTGCACGTATAGGAGGATTAGGAGGAGCTTAAGAGAGGACCAAGGGGGAGAAGAAGGGCAGAAATGGTGGGGGAAAGGGGGAGAGGCAAACCATGAGAGACTCTTGAATGCAGACAAAAACTGAGGACTGATGGATGTGGGGGGGAGGAGGGATGGGCATGGAGGAGGACACTTGTGGGGATGAGCACTGGGTGTTATGTGGAAACTAATTTGACAATAAACTATTTGTAAAAAAAAAAAAGAATGTGTTTATCATCTCAAAACATATGGCAATTTCGTTAAGATTAATCTTCTTTCAGCATTACAATATGAACACAATTTAACAACAACCAAACTGTCATCACTATGTCAGCAAAAAGTTTGTAAATTTGTAAAACATTGTGGATGACTAATGGATTACACTATAGAAAAGAGAAAGTCTAGATGTTTATTTTCCTCTAGAGATACGACAAAATATCTGCACTGATGCCAACTCATGCACAAAACAGTACTCATTTCTACTGAAAAATTTCATCTACTGGATTGCCTTTACAGATATGTAGAACTGAGAACTGAGTGTAATGCTCAAAGAAACACATAAATAATTATTCTAGACTATGTTTTCTAAAACTATCCTGAGTTGTCACTTAACCATTTTCTGCAATATGTATTTTTTTGTATAAAATGTCTACATGGGATTCTTGTCCATGGTGAAAAGGGAATTTACAATGCTTTAGAGAAAATTAATGCGTGTTCCAAGTATCTATTGTTGTTTAACAAACTACCTAACTTAGTGTCTCATAATAACTATTTTATTTTGCTCATAACATTTTGGGTTAAAAACATCAGAACAGTTTACCTTAATGGATTGTCCCTGAAGTACATGGCATAAGCCAGGGCAGCTGGGACTGCAGGACCCACTTTCAATATGGCTTCTTCATTTACCAACCCCTGTGTTCAGTGGCGTCTCTTTCTTCAAATGATGCCCCATCCTCTAGGGCCTCTCCATGTGGCTTGAGCTTCTCATAGCATGGTAGTTTCAGAGAAGACCAGAACCCAAAGAGAAGCTTCAAGGATTTTTCGAACCACCCTCCAAACTCCCAGAATCACTATAATTATATTCTATTGATCAAGCATATCCCTAAGGCCATCTTAGATTCAAGGGAAGGGGGGTGATAAACTTAAGAGGAGCAAAAAAATCTATGGCGATCTTAAATTTCTTTTTAATTTATTTTATTTTTGAGAGACAGAGCATGATCAGGGAAGGGACAGAAAGAGGAGACACAGAATCCAAAGCAGGCCCCAGGCTCTGAGCTGCCAGCACAGAGCCCGAGGTAGGGCTCCATCCTATGAACCTGTGAGATCTTGACCTGAGCTGAAGTCGGACGCTCAACCGACTGAGCCACCCAGGTGTGCCTGGCCAACTTAATCTAATAGAATGTTGTCTCAGATATTAGGTACTAACTGAGACTGGGGAAACCTAAACTTGGTAGTGTGCTAGGCCATTTGAATCGGATTGTTGTATTTTTGGTTGTTATACTTTTAGTTCCAATTTGAGGATGTCTAAAGCTAAATTTGTTTGATAAACTTTAAAAAAAGTAAAATAATTTCCAAAACTTTTCATGATCTTACTGAATTCTGAGTTTTCCAGATATAGACAGGGGTGTCCAATCAATCCAATTATCTTTCTCTTTTTTACAATTGTAGTTACATTCTAACTGCAGAACTCCCACTGACACTGAGGAGTTCTCTGTCATTTACAGTGCTCCTAACATCATCTTGCTATTGAGGCATAAGAATAACTTACAAAATAACTTCCAATTGTGAATACATGGTGCTAAATAAATACGTGGAAAAGTTAAAATCACTTAAAATTAACTAGTTATGTGGCCTTTGAAATTTTAAAGATATGGTTTAACTGATTTTGTTTTCTTTTCCCTGAATTAAATGGTTGCTTTAGCATTTCAGAGAAACAGCCTTTCTGGGATGAAAAAATGGGCAGGTATCCATCTTTTTGTCAATAAAGTTTTCTCCAAGTTGTGTCACAAACTAAAATCTGAAAAGTTCAGCCTTTTACCTATTGGAAGCAAATTACTTTAGTAATTTTACAGGGTCATGTTGGTGGTGGGTTATTTTAGCATATATACCTATGTAAGAACACACATTTATACCAAGGACACATTTTAGAAATGTCCTAAATAGCACATTCAAATTATGTACCCAGTGAATCTGAATAAAATATAGTCCTTACAATGGTCTCTCTCCTTCTCTCTCCTTGCTTTAGTACTCCTCTAACTTTTTTTGTTAAACCTTGACTAATAGCAGAGGAAAATGAAGTGCACACTCATGAGCCACAAACACAAAATTTGAAATAGTGTGAATTTTGATTTCTACTCTTTAATATATACGCTTTCATATAAAAATAATTATTCACTTAAATCTTCATGAAAACTAATGATATAAGGTCAGCTAATGGCTTCATGTAACTACCACAGAATACAATTTAAGGTATTTTTATCCCAGAATTGACAGAAAGATGTAAACAAAAATTATTGAGAGTATGTGTCAGCCCATCTAGATTTGGCTTTAATAAAATGTAATGATTCTGTAAAATAATAAAAGTGGTGGGGGGAGAACCATTTTCTAATACTTCAACATTATCTATAAAATATTCACTGCAATTTCCACAACTGCTATTTCCACAATCTATTCTTAACAACATTCTTCTTTTCTTTTCTCTCTCTTTTTTTTTAAATACTTAATTTTGGCCCTCATACCGGTAGGCTGCATTAACTAAAATGTACTATAATTCTTTTTAGAGAATTGAACAAGTTTGTAGGAATTTAATTTCTCTCACCTATTCTCAAGATAGAAATAAGCCTCTAATAATCTAAATTCAATTGGATTCAAAATCTGAGTAAAAAAAAAAAACAAAAACACCTTCTAAGTAGATGATATACTGTGAATAATTCTTCTTCCCTGGCTATATATTTGGTAGGTACAACTATGCTCACAGGGTTCAATAAATCATATACCCAAAATAAACTTAATACACCTCCAGTATATTTACTCAGTTGTCTTATTTAAAATTGAAGAAATTCTTAGAATTGAAGAACAGAATGAAACCCAAGGTAGATGAAAGCTCACAAATGTTAAAGTACATGGTTTAGAGTAAAGGCCATGATATGAAGAGATACGAACAGACCTCTGAGTCTTAAGTTCACAGTTCTTGAAATATAAAGATTACTGGTAGGGGACTCAAAAAGAAGACTCAACACCTTGTGACTTTATTAGAGTTTGCAGTAAAATATTAGCACCAATAAATCAACTTGTTAATTTTACCAACACCAAATATTCATGAATATTCAGGATCTCAATTTAAAAATAAGTTTTAAATAGCTCTGGATTGTGCCTTTGGAAATCATATTATCCAATCATTTTAAAGGTTGTACTCAGGGGCCTTTTATTTTTAAAAAGTGCTGTTCTCTAGGAGTTAATGTTCTCTAAGTGAAAATTTTTGACTGACAAGCATGAAAAGTTTTTTTGTACCAGTCACCAATGCAGGACACCTAGGAATCTATCAATCACACAGTTAAAAAGCTCTGTCCTGTAGCACACTTAATACCTAGTGTAACCAATCAATATTACAATTCCTCGATGCAATTCAAACTCATTTTCTTAAACTGCTATTACACTGAACTCCAGGGTTATAAATGAGCAGAAACAAATTGATTTGCATGTAATAGCAGTGGCAATAAACCTTTCTTGGTTCATGTAATTTTCCCCATCTGTTAACAGAGAGCAAGTTTAGGATCTATTATTCCCAGAAGGGGACTTACCCAGCTGGACATCTATAACACTTGGCCGATTCTCCATGGGGAACAATGGCTTGGGAGGCTTGTCTGTGAGTAAAGCTAGAAGAGAAAATGAAAGAAGGTAATGGAAAAATTGAGATAAATTGCAGGATAAGAGAGATTCTATCGTGAATGATATTTAATGTTTGTAGACTTGATGGTGTGTAAACATTTATTAGACAGCATTTGTACTTGAGTTGTTACTGTATTCATACAATATCCATTTCCCAGCACATTTAGAGCACCACAGATTCACTGTAAATAGGCCATTTCAACAGCTTTCAAACAAGATAATAAAATGGACTATTTTGAGTGATTTTTATAAACTTGTAAGTGTAAAGAAATATATATTTTAAAAATATAATCAGATAAACATTACATCTTCATTTGTACTTTGTGGTGCTAAGTATTTTTAATGAAATACAACCCTAATAAACATTTTTAATAGACCTCCGAATCATACCCCATTCTTTACTCAGCCTCTGAGACAATATAATAAAACACTAGTACCTTCATTAGGATAATGATTAAAAATACTGACTCAGCAATTTTGTTCACTAAGTCCTGTGCCAACTGCTAAGGAAGAAGGAATTAAAACCTTTATATTTACCCTCAATTTATACTCTAGGACTATGCACACAGAATTAGAACAGCAAAAGAAAGAAATAATAGAAGACGACAGTCTAGTAACAGATTGTATCATTTGAGCCATAAGACTATATGTAGTAAGGGGCGCCTGGGTGGCTTAGTCGGTTAAGCGTCCGACTTTCGCTTAGGTCATGATCTTGCGGTTTGTGGGTTCGAGCCCCGCGTTGGGCTCTGTGCTGACTGCCAGCTCAGAGCCTGGAGCCTATTTCGGAGTCTGTGTCTCCCTCTCTCTCTAACCCTCCCCTGGTCACGCTGTCTCTCTCTCTCCTAGAAATAAAAATATGGAAAAAAAAAGACTATATGTAGTAAAGGAATGGAGAAAGGGGAGGCCAAAATTAGCTGGCAGAGTTGGAAAAAGTTTTATGAGGGAAATGTGTTTCCAGGTAGATCTTAACAGATGGAAAAGCTTTGGAAAAGTAGAGAGTAAGGAAGAAGAAATTCAGGAAAGATTAACACAAACCAAGGAAGAGAGGTAAAACTTAGCAAGCATAATGTAGGACTAGAGGGAAATGATCTGGTGAGAAGGAACTGTGAGGGGTACGGTAAACAGCAAGTTGTTCATGATATAGAATAATTAGAGCTTAATTCTGGAGGATCATGGGAAACATGCAGAGGAATTTGGACATGATGTAGCAGACTACAAGACCATTGAAAATTCGTGGAACAACAGCAACAAAAGACTCAAGAGAAGTACTATTTAAAGATGATTGACTTCCTACATAGGATGGGTAAGAGGAGAACAAAACCAGCTAAAAGGATGCAGTAATAACACAATAGTAGGGCAATGAAGAGTCATCAGTGGTGGAATCTAGGGAAAATTTTAAAAAGGCAAACTTGAAATGCACCTAGAAGAAAGAAATGAGAGGACTTGGCACACAAATACAAAATAGTTTATGACAAAGCTTATATCAAGCTATTATTTATATCCTGAATTCCTTTTAATTGTTCCCATATTTATGTCTTGCTTCAACTCTCCAACTAGACTATTACCTACTAAAGGGAAATCTTTTATTTTTTTAAAAAAATTTTAAATGTTTTTATTTATTTCTGAGAGAGAGAGAGAGACAGAGTGAGCAGGGGAGAGTCAGAGAGAGAGGGAGACACAGAATCTAAAGCAGGCTCCAGGCTCTGAGCTAGCTGTCAGCACAGAGCCCGACGCGGGGCTTGAACCCACGAACCGTGAGACCATGACCTGACCCAAAGTCGGACGCTTAACCGACTGAGCCACCCAGGTGCCCCTAAAGGGAAATCTTTTATATGTCTTTGTAATTCACAAGAGACATAGAATAAAGCTCGGCATATAGGAGATGATCAATAAACCATCATTAATTGACTGGAAAAGGAATTTCCTATTGACAAGAGAGGAGTTCATCTCACATTTACAAGACTATTTAGAAGAGAAGAAGAAACAAAAGTTGATCACATGACGGGTAAGGTTAGGAAAATATATAAATTTGGTCAGATTCCCAAAATAGTGGTTAATAACAAAGTGTACTTAGAAATTCACTTAGAAAGGAGCTTTACCTTACACTTCTTGATATCCACACTGCTTGAAATGGGAAAATTTTAGCGAATTGTTCTTATTTTTCTAAAAAATTTTTATTGATGGACTACAACATATCTTGACCTTATAGAATCAAATGTACTTTTCTAATTTGGCACAAAAATAGACACGTAAGTCAATAGAACAGAGTAGAAAACCCAGAAACAATCCCACAATTATATGGCCAGCTAATCTTTGACAAAGCAGGAAAAAATTTCCAATGGGAAAAAGACAGTCTCTTAAACAAATGGTGCTGGGAAAACTGGACAGCAACACGGAAAAGAATGAAACTGGACAACTTATATCATACACAAAGAAAAATCCAAAATCGGCTAAAAACCTAAATATGAGACCTGAAAAAAATCAAAATCCTAGAGGAGAACAAAGGCAGTAAGCTCTTTAATATCAGCCATAGCAATTTCTTTCTAGATCTGTCTCCTGAGGCAAGGGAAACAAAAGTAAAACTAAACTATTGGAAGGCACCCGGGTGGCTCAGTTGGTTGAGCATCCGACTTCAATTAAGGTCATGATTTCACAGTTCGTGGGCTCAAGCCCCATGCTGGGCTTTGCACTGAGAGAGCAGAGGCTGTTTCTGATTCTCTGTCTCTGTCTCTGTCTCTCAGAAAAAAAAATTAAGAAAATGAAAATGAAATGAATAAATTAAGTATTGGGACTTAAAAAAAACAAAACAAACAAACAAAAGGAAAACTTCCTAGTGAAGTAAATAATCAAGAAAACTTAAAGGCCACCTACGGAATGGGAGAAGATATTTACAAATGACATATCTGATAAAGGGTTAGTATCCAAAATCTATAATGAACTTAAACTCACCATACATAAAATGATAAAATGAAGAATCCAATTAAAAAATGGGCAGAAGCAATGAATAGACACTTTTCCAAAGAAGATATGCAGATGGTCAATAGACACGTAAAAAGAACTCAACATCACTGATCATCAGGGAACTACAAATCAAAACTGCAATAAGTTATCACTCCACCCCTGCCATAATGGCTAAAATCAATAATATAAGAAACAACAGGTGCTGGAGAGGATGTGGAGAAATGAGAACATTCCTTGCACTATTGGTGGAAATTAAACTGGTATAACCACTCTGGAAAACAGTATGGAGGGTCCTCAAAAAGTTAAAAGTAGAACTACTTGTGGCACCCAGCTGGCTCAGTGTGTGACTCTTGATCTCAGGGTTGTGGGTTCGAGCCCCACATTGGGTGTAGAGATTACTTAAATAAATAAATTTAAAAAAAAAACCATCCTACGGTCTAACAATACACTACTAGATATTTACTCAAAGAATGTAAAAATAATAATTCAAAGGGTAATATATCTCAATATTTTCACAGCATTATCTACAAAGCCAAATTATGGAAACAGCCCAAGTGTCCAACTGATGAATGGATACAGAAGAGGTGATACATATGCATATATATGTGTATATGTGCATATATGTATATGTGTGAAAATTTGTATATATTATTACTCAGCTGTAGAAAAGAATGAAATCTTGGAGGGGAAGCCAACATAGCGGAGAAGTAGTGGGATCCATACTACCTGTGTCTCTCAAACAAAGAAGGGCTGAAGCCAAAGGGCTATGAGCCCCAAGAGTCTGGGAGGAAAAGAGACAGAGTCCACCAGGAAGAAAACGGTAAAACTGGATGGCTCCATAAGTGTGTGATTGCAAACTGGGGGAGATAAAACGGGCCACGGAGGCATGGAGGAATGGATCCCTTTCTTCAGAGAGATAAAGGAAAGAGAAAGAGTGGCTGCGGAAGTGTAAGACTGTATCTGGATAAGAGGAAAACCTCCAACTGGGACGGAGAGGTATCCCATTATCCCATCTCTAACTGCAGGGTTTTGGAGAGAGATCCCATTTCTAACTGCAAGGGTTTCTTTGGACTAGGGCCAGCTGCTCTGTTTGCACACCAGGGGATGAGGGGAGTCTCCTCACAGTTCAGTGGTAGGCCAGGGGTGTAGGCTGCAGAAGGAGAATCCGGTCCACTACCCTGAAGGGCTGCAGCACAGCTACAGGGTTACATTTTAGGTGGCATCATTAATGCACATGGAGTGGGAATTTAAAGTCCAGCTAAGCACGGGATGTAGGAGACTGTGGAGCCAGACAGCCTGCCTTATCTGCGTCCCTAGTACAGTGAGGACTGATCTAAAGGAGTGATTTGGGATACCTGGTCTGTGAGGAAGGGACTGGGGCCTTGCCATTTTTCTACCCACAACTATCAAGGCAGGGTCTCAGGGATCAGTCCACTGGGCCCCGAGTGGAGGCGAGACCCTCCTACCCCAAAACACACCCACGCCCCTCTCCCCCCACCCCCCATGCTGAGGAGCTACTTATCTACTGGAGCTGGATAGAGGCTGTGGAACCAGACGGCCCTCTATTGACCAGCACTGCGGCATTGCCTGGATTAATCTAGGTGATTTCTTGTTATTTAGATATATTCTCCCTTTTCTCCTTTTTATATCCTCCATGTTCGAGGCTGGTTACTCTGGTTAGTGGTTTGCTTAAAAAGACATATTTAATCCATTCTCTTGATGCATGGTCTATACCTTCCTCTTTGCTTTCCTTTCTCTCTCACTGGAATTATCAGGCCATATAGTTTCTCTGGATAACTTTATCTTTGTTTCTTTTTCCTTGTCTCCTTCCTTATTCTCCTTTCTCTCTCTCTCAGGATTAAGACGTTTAGTCTCTCCATCTGGTCAATGTTCATTTTATCTTTGTCCCTGCTCCTGTTATTTCTCTCTTTGTATTTGCTCTACCATCAGCACTGCCTCCACTCTGTTCTTTACTTATAACTGGTGTTTGTGGGGGGTTTTGTTTGTTTGTTTGTTTTTGTTTTTATTTTGCTTTTAGATTGTTTTTTGTGGTTTTTTTTTTCCACATAAATGAAGCAGTTTAATTTAAAGCTTTAAAACCAAGGTGAGGAAAAGGTAGGTATTTAATATCACAACTGGAAGCCAATTTTTAGTTATAAAAGTAATGGAAGAAATCACAAATAATGATTGAAACATTAAACAAGACATAGGTAGTATATTTTCAGCAGAAATTAACAACATATCCAAATGTTAAATGGCTTAAGTAAGAAATTATATTGTTTTATAATAATTGTATTTGCTTCATCAAAATATATGAAATACTTAGGCATAAATCTGATCCAAAAATTGTAAAACCAATACAGAAAACTCCAAATTATTGCTGTGAGAAAATAAAGATCTAAATAAATGGAGCAATATATATTGCTCTTATGTCAGAATATTCAGTATTATTAAGATATCAGTTCTCTTCATATTGACCTCTAAATTCAATACAATCCCAATCAAAATACCAAAATTATTTTTTGGTAGGAATTGACAAGATGGTTCTAAAATCACTATGGAAATGCAAAAACACTTTGCAAAGAACAAAGTTTGCAGAGAAACACTATCTGATTTCAGTACTGTAAGTCCACAGTAAGACTATATGGTATTGGGTTTAATATAGACATAAAGAAAATAGAACCAAATAAAGACCCACTTATACATGGACAACTGATTTTGGATGGAGGTACAAGACAACTAAATGGAGAAAGGATAGTTTTTTTCGATATATAGTGTTGGAACAATTAGATATCCATATGCAAAAAAAAAAAAGGAAACAAAAAATAACTTCAATTAATATTTTGCACCAACTATAAAATTAATTAAAAATGGATCGTAGACTTAAGTGTAAATCCTAAATCCATAGAATTTACAGAAGAAAATATGGGGATAAACCTTTAGAGACTTCCAGTTTCAGCTCCCACGTGTAAAGAACTTAGAAGTCAATACTCTCTTCCTTACTACAGGAAAAGCTGTATAAACTGAATATTTTGTGGGTTTTTTTGTTTCTGTTTGCTTGTTTGTTTTATTTGTGCATTTGCGTGTTTTTGTTTCCTTTTTGTTTGTCTGTTTTCCTTTCCAGGGCTACTTCAAGGAACAAACCAAAGCACACTTAATGGAGGGTTCAAAACATCACTATGAGTAGGGCAATAAAATAACCAAAGTCACAATAACAGAGAATAAGTAACACTCTCCAATAAACACGTCCTTAAAGCCTAGGCCTTGGACAGCATATGAGCCACCTTTAATATAGCAGTATTCGCAGGTGCAGAGCACACAACAAGCTTTTAAGTAGTACAAGGGATAAAAACTAGCCAAAATGACGAAATGGAAGAATTCTTCTCAAAATAAATTCCAGGAAGAAATGACAGTTAAATAATTTATCAAAACAGATATATAAACAACATAACTGAACAAGAATTTAGAACAATAGTCATAAAATTAATTCTTGGGCTTAAGCATGCAAGACAGCAGAGACTCCATTGCTGCATAGATCAAGGATCTTAAAAATAATCATGATAAATTAAAAAATGCTATAAATGAGGTGCAAAATAGAATGGAGGTGGCCACAGTGTGGATTGAAGTTGCAGAGGAGAGAACTATTGAGTTAGAAGGTAAAATTATAGAAAATGAGGAAGCCGAAGTAAAGATAGATAAAATGATTCAGGAACACTTAAGGAATTAAGTGAGAATTAAATGATGCAATCAAATGGAACAATATCTATATAATAGGAATTCCAGAAGAAGAAGAAGAGAAATGGGCTGAAGGCATACTTGAACAAATCATAGCTGAGAACTTTCCCAACCTGGAGAAGGAAACAGACATTGAAACCCAAGAGGCACAGAGAACTCCCTTCGGACATAACTTGAATCGATCTTCTGCACAACATATCATAGTGAAAATAGTGAAACTGGCAAAATACAAAGATAGAGAATTGTGAAAGCAGCTAGGGATAAACGGACCTTAACATACAAAGGTAGACACATAAGGGTAGTAGCAGACCTATCTACTGAAACTTGGCAGGCCAGAAAGGAATGGCAGGATATCTTCAATGTGATGAACAGGAAACATATGCAGCCACAAATCCTCAATCCAGCAAGCCTATCATTCAGAATAGAAGGAGATATGGAGGTTTTTCCAAACAAACAAAAATTGAAGGAATTCATCACCAATAAACCAGCTCTACAAGAGATCCTAACGGGGACTCTGTGAGTGAAATGTTGCAAGGACCACAAAGTACCAAGAGACATCACTACAAGCATGAAACCTACAGATAACACAATGACTCCAAACCCATAGTTTTCTTTTCTTTTGTTTTCTTTTTTAATTTTTTTAATTTTTAAAATTTCTTTTTGAGAGAGAGAGAGAGTGAGAGAGGGCCTGAGCAGGGGAGGGTCAGAGAGAGAGAGGAAACACAGAATCCGAAAACAGGCTCCAGGCTCTGAGCTGTCAGCACAGACCCCGATGCGAGCCTCAAACCCACGAACCGTGAGGTCATGACTTGAGCTGAAGTCGGATGCTTAACTGACTGAGCCACCAAGGCGCCCCTATAGTTTTCAATAATAACACTGAATGTAAATGGACTAAATGCTCCAATCAAAAGACATAGGTATCAGAATGGATAAAAACAAAACAAAACAAAAAACAAGATCCATCTATTTGTTGTCTACAAGAGACTCGTTTTAGACCTGAGGACACCTTCAGATTGAAAGTAAGGGGATGGAGGGGTGCCTGGGTGGCTCAGTCGGTTAAACGTCCAACTTCAGGTCAGGTCATGATCTTGCAGTCTGTGAGTTCGAGCCCCGCATCAGGCTCTGCACTGTCAGCTCAGAGCCTTCAGCCTGCTTTGGATTCTGTGTCTCCCTCTCTTTCTGCCCCTTCCCCACTCATGCTCTGTCTCTCTCTGTCTCAGAAATGAATAAACATTAAAAATAAAGTTAAAAAAAAGAAAGTAAGGGGATGGAGAAATATCTATCACGCTACTGGAAGTCAAAAGAAAGCTGGGGTGGCCATACTTAGACAAACTAGACTTTAAATTAAAGGCTGTAACAAGAGATGAATAAGATATTTATATAAAAATTACAGGGTCTATCTATAAGGAAGAGCTAACAATTATAAATGTCTACATACGGAATTTGTAAGCACCAAAATATATAAAAC
Organism: Proteles cristata cristata; assembly: GCA_017311185.1. Lineage (NCBI taxonomy): Eukaryota > Metazoa > Chordata > Mammalia > Carnivora > Hyaenidae > Proteles > Proteles cristata. Next base: position 12,458 of record JAESUZ010000721.1, read on the forward strand.
AAGCACAAACATAAACAATCTTATTGATGAGAATATGCTAATTGCAGAGTAATTTAATATTCCACTTATAGCAATGAATAGATTAACTAGACAGAGAATCAGTAAAGAAACAATGACCCTGAATGACACATTAGACCAAATGGACTTGACAGATATATTTAGAACTCTACATCCCAAAGCAGTAGAATACACTTTCTTGTCGAGTACATATGGTACATTCTCCAAGATAGATCACATACTGGGTCACAAAGCAGCCCTCAATAAGTATAAAAGAATTGAGATCGTACCATTCACACTTTCAGATCACAATGCTATGAAACTTGAAATCAACCATGGGAAAAGGTCTGGATAACACCCAAAAGCACAGAGGTTAAAGAACATCCTACTAAAGAAGGAATGGGTCAACCAGTCAATTAGAGAAGAAGTTAAAAATATATATGGAAACAAATGATAATGAAAATACAACAATCTAAACCCCTTGGGATGCAGCAAAGGCAGTCCAAAGAGGAAAATACATTGTACTCCAGGCTTATTTCAAGAAACTAGAAAAAGTGGAAATACAAAATCTAACAGCACATCTAAAGGAACTAGAAGCAGAATAGCATAGACACGCCAAACCAAGAAGAAGAGAAATAATAAATATCAGGACAGAAATAAACAACATAGAATCCAAAACAAAAACAAAAACAAAAACAAAAACAAAAACAGTCGAACAGATCAATGAAACCAAGAGTTGTTTTTTTAAATAAATAAACAAAATTGATAAACAAGACAAAAAGAAAAGAGAGAGCACCCAAATAGACAAAATCACATATGAAAATGGATTTATTACAACCAACCCCTCGGAAATACAAGCAATTATCAGGGAATACTATGAAAAGTTATATACCGGGTCATAGGGGAGTTCTATTGCTAATTTTTTTTAAAAAATAGTTTATTGTCAAGTTGGTTTCCATATAAC
>JAESUZ010000722.1:600000-1039718 GCA_017311185.1 Proteles cristata cristata
ATTAAATAAGGTAATGTATGCAAATTGCCTGGTACCTATTAGGCACTCAATAGATAGTAATTATTATTCTATGTAAGTGAATAAGGTAGAAATTATCTATAAGAAATTTTAAATAATTTTAAATTACAAGGCAAGGTATTTCCTATGATGGTCTTGGGTGCTGGATACTAAAATTGGAGGGGAAGGGAGCCTTGAGAGAACTCGGGCAAATAAAAAGCAAAACCAGTTACTCCTCTGGGACTGGTTTAGACATTTGAGTTGGTCTGTTGGAAGCCCAGGAGGAAAGAGAAAGCATCTAGTTGTTCAAAGGAAGAGCTTTTCCCATTGTAGAATTGGTAGCTCCAGTTAGGAGCTAACTTTTGATAACTGTACCTCATGAATTCTATGGTAGACAAAGGTCTTCAGAAATAGAGCTCATTCTCCAGGCATCCTAAAAGGGTGCCATCCCTTGTTGCCCCAGAGGAAGATTTTGGGGTCAGGTGCACTAGAGCTTTGGGGATATAAACAATATTTATATAGACAGATATAGATAAGACATAGATATTAGATAGAGGTATATAGGCAATATTTATAGATATAAATAGTAGGCTGGTTTAACTCTAGTCCTCCCTCCTTTCTGTCTCTTGTCATATGCAGCATGATGGTCATTGCACGTTATTGTGCATAACATGAGATAATAGTTATACAAGAGCTGTTGAACTCTTGGCTTGGGTACTGTTGGTTTTATCACCACTACCATCACCACTGTGACCACCATTACCACCAGTCTAGTCTGCTGAGTTAACAATCATGTACACTCTGGGAAAAAAAAAATGAGTCAAGTTCATCAATGTACTAAAGTTGATTGGCAGGGGTGGTCAGTATGCCATTTGTCCCACTCTGCCAATCACCATGACAACCGTGGCTACCTGTTCCCCATTGAGTCATGCTCTTCAGCCTTTACAGCCAGGACTGACCTTTGATTTGTAGCCCAGTTTGTTTTAGAAGTTGATCATTTTCTTAGCCAATGGGTAAACCCCAGATTCCTGAACTTTGTATTTCTTTATTTATTCATGTCCTTGAGTTATTTGGGCACATGCATATCCTGTAGTTTCCTTAAAAGCAAAGGAACTAATTCTGTTTTTTATGAGAGTGCTTAATGAAAGTGCTTAATTAAAAATATATAATCTTATGTCAAATGTTTGTAATGGGTAAGGAATAATGGTGTAAGCATTTCATTCATTTTAAATGGCTCCTTGTAAGTCTCTGTTTGCCATACACCAATAATCAATATGTGGGGACTCTGGTAGATATATCTGGATCTGATTCCCCACCAAAGGCTCAAACATCTGCTTATCAGTGAAGAAGCCTGAGGGGATGTCTCACAATAATTAAAATACCCATGAGACCGAGTTAGCACCCAAAGGACAATTTATTAATGCACACGGGGAGCCAGATTATTCAAAGGCTATATGATCAAAGCATTTGCTCCCTATAAGCCAGTCTTTGTGGGAAGCCTGATCATATTGAGAAGGTTGCTTAAAGAAGAAGTCAAAGCAAGAAAGCCAGATGCATCAAATTATTAATAGCATCCAGCTAAGAAAGACTGATATACCCACATCCATTTGATAACAGAGACTCCTTGGCTTTGAATTCACTAAGTTCAGAAATACTCCAAGTCTTCTGCCTAAATCCACCTCTCTCCCCTGACAGAAGCCAGGAAGGGATGAACATTGCCACCAGCCGATTCCATGTCTATTCCCTTTCCAGGTCTCTGTGACCAGCCAGTGCCCCTTCTGAAAGACACAGTCTTTCTTCATTTGCGTCAATCAGGGTACAACTGAGCTAAGAAGGCTTGGAAACCACTCAAGCTCTTACAGATGACCTGGGACATATATTCTTATTTTCATCCATTTTATGCTGATCTTAAAGAGACCAGCCTGTATTCTTCATTTCTAAATAGGGGGGAGTCACTTTACTGTTAGGGTTGCTAATGCTTTCCATGTCACTAGATTTCCTTTATACCTACAACATGACTTGTTGCTTGCAAATCTAATTGCCTTGATACCAACTATTGTGGGCTGCAGGGATTGCAAGTAGATCTCAGGTACCAGTTCTTTTTTTTTTTGAGTTTATTTATTTTGAGAGAGAGAGGAGAGAGTATGTGTGCACACGTGTGCACACACACACGTACACCCGTGCACATGCATGCGCACAAGTGGGGGAGGGGCAGAGAGAAGAGGGAGAGAGAGAATCCCAAGCAGGCTTTGCACTGTCAGCAGCACAGAGCCTGATGCAGGGCTTGACCTCACAAACCGTGAGATCATGACCCAAGCCAAAATCAAGAGACATGTAACCCCCTGAGCCACCTAGGTGCCCTGAAGGTACCAGTTCTGATTCACTGAAAATGGTTCCTCAGCATAGAATGAATGATAAGAAGAAGTTGGTGGTTGGCTCTAGAATCAGTGAACAAGCATGTGGGATTAATTGGTGACGTCTACCATGGATATAGGAAAGGGAATTAGCGGTGCCTGTGTCATATTGTCCCAGTTCTGGCATATCGCACCCCAGTCAGTGCTCTCAGTTCAAGGATTCTACTGCATCCTTTTAGTCATGCTCAAACCTTAGCTTCTCAGAGTTGGAGAGATCTAATAAGGTGTAGGTGTGAGTTTATTGAATATATCTATCTGTGTTGAAGGATCATGTACAGTGGGAAGACTTGGCGGGTGAGCCTGAATTACTGGGGCTACCTTAGGTTTCTATGCCCAAGTTCATATAAATGACCCAATATTTTAAATTATGTTCTACTTGCTTTTTTTCACTCTTCACTTCAGTTTTTTTGTTGTTGTTTTGACCTTATGTATAGCAAACATGGCTTCTTCTTGTTAGATTTGATTCCCTGTTCCACTCTGCCAAGGTTCCTTTGTGGTCTAGATAAAGCTTTCCCTCCCAGCTCTGTGCCACCTGCAACTTTTATCAGTGTACCAGAAATGACTTTAAGTATATTTTTAATTTTTTTTTGGAATGTTTAACAGCTCAAGGCTTGGGTTTGCTGCTGGAGTATTGCTCCGAAGCAGATGCTGACCCAATCATCAACCTCATTTGAATATAGTCATTCAGTGGTTATGATTCCTGCCATTTGGACTCTTCTTCTACACATATTGACCTCTTTGTTCAAAAGTATTTCATGAGAGTCCTTGATAAATGCCTGGGTAAAATTTGTGTAAGCAATCTATGCTGGCAAACTTGTGAAGTTCTGGCTAGAATTAAACTGGGAGGTCGTCTTGTCAAAACTACTTACTTAACAGATGGGGACATTGAACCCCAGAGAGGGAGCAGGTGTCTCTCAAGTTCATGCATCTGTTTAGTGGTAGAGTTGAGGCAAGAATATTGGTCTCCCATCCCTGATCCAGTGCTTCTCTCTGATCATCATTGAAGTATTGGAGGTCAATTGGGCCAGTGTTGTTATTCATACCAGTGAACTCAGGCTCAGAGAGATTACTTAGGATCCTTCAGATTACACATGAAAATAAGGCAGGGCAGAGTTGGGTTCAGTGCTCTGATTCAAAGGTAAGGTTTTTTTTTTTTAAGGAATGTGAGGTCATTTTTGAGAAGAAGTTTTAAATAGTGTACCAGTACTGTAAGGTCTCTATGAGGTCAGGTAGGCTTTAGAGTTAGAAATGGGAACCTATAATGAGCCAGCTCCATCATTTTTTTTCTAGTTGAGTTTTGTGGCAAAGATATTTAAGGAAGAGGAGGCAAACACTTTGGAAGATTCAACAAGCAAGGAGACCCTAATTCAGAGAGTTCCAGATCTCCAGGTTGGCAATAAGACAAGCACCAGTAAGGTGATTTGGACTAAGCATAGTCCCTAAAATATAACACAAATTCGGTGAAACTGAAGAGTAGGAAAGAACTGCCCAGAGTAGAGGACGTGGTCATCAGTGGTGAGGAATGCTGCCCTAGTATCTCTAAATATGTTGTAGGAAGTGATTTAGTTTTTTATATTTTTATTGTGAAAATGTATTCTCGCATCTGTCAACACATATTTGTTCACAGTGGTTTGGGATTTCTGAAATGGCAGTATCCACGCCTTAGTTCTCCAGTCACAAAACTCCATATCCTGATATATGGTAGGCTTGCTGCAAATGTCTGTTCAGTGAAATAAACAAGGAGGCAGGTATAGCTCTTGGTGAATGACTGATCTAGAATGGCGCTCTGGGGCACAGCAGTTTGGGACAATCAGAATTCACAAAACCAGTTTTCATCCCATTCAGAGATCCTCTGGGGAATTGTCCTCCATCATTTTGGTCTGGTAAATGGGCTCTGTGACGTGTTCCCTTACCCACAGATGTGACAGGGCTAGAAAGCTCTAGGGTGGTGAAGCACATGCCCCAGGCAGTTGTCTATATCATGTGAAAATGGAACGGACCACCCAATATGACAGTGGGTTCTTTATCTCTGGGGAGTTTTCCAGGAGATCAAGATGACCACATTTTAGGGATGTTACAGAGACACATGCATTGAACATGAAGTTGCAGTAGATAACCTCAAAATTTTGCTTTTACCCCAATTCTGAGATTCTAAGTCAACTCTATAAAAGAAAGTGCTTAGGTATAAAGTGGAAAAGTAAAGAGACATTATTACGCATGTATGAGGAAGTGCGTCAAGTGTATATTTCTGTGACACTATGAAATTTTCACCCTCTCCATATCTACAAATTTGCCTCTGCCTTCTTTTTTGCCTTCTTCACACCTCTCCATGTGTCACCTGCCCTCTCTAGCCCACTGCTCTCTGTGACTGTGTCTGTCCCAGTCTGAAACCTTGAAGCCTTTCTCCTTTCTTTGTACTCTAAAATCCATGATCTGTCTCTTCTACATTAAAGAAAAAAATCTTCATTTGACCTTTCTGGCCCTTCCAACTGACACGTGTCTCCCTGACTACTGAAATAGGTTCCTTTTATCTTCTGTCTTAATTTCTGGGCTTCTGATCTCAGCACTTCATTGACTCTAAATTTTGGGGGTCACTAATTATCTCATCTTGGCAAAATTCAAATGCTTTTCCTCTAAAAAGTGTAATCCTTTTCGGAACTATCTGTTGAATGACATTATTAATAGCTGCCCATTCTTTCTCCACCCTCCATTCCCTCACTGCTTGACATTCTTGTTCAGTGCCTTCTTGATGCCTAGCTCCACAGTTTCTTCCTCATTCCAGCCACTCTTTACCTCATCCATTGGTTTCTCTTCTTTCTCTCCTTTAAAGTTCTGGTGCTGCTATTTTAGACATCTTCTTTGGGAAACCTCACACACACACACACACACACACACACACACACACACACACACACGATGCCTTTTTACTTTTAGGCAGAAGCTGGTTGAATTTACATTTTTAGCCTCCACCTCTTCTCTCTTTGATTGCTTAAGCTGTTAGCCTCCCCTGGAGAATTCACTGGTGATTGAAACTTGACTTGTTGGAGATAAAACTCACTATGGCCACCTCCTGCTTCTCAAGCAGGTACTCAGCATCCCGTTAGCATCAGTGAAAACCCTCTTGGGATGTTTCCCAAAGGGGAGGCATTTTTGAACCTGTCTCTTCATCATCTATACCTAACTCTTTACATAATCCTGCTCTATTTCTCTACTTCAATGTTACTCATTCTTTGTATGTTGTGAGGAAGCACCCTAGGCCCCTCCATGACCAGACCAATCCTTGGATCAATGCATGTACCTTCAGATTCAGTTATCTTGCCCATATTCCTCAAACCTCCCATCATTCCAGGTGCTTCTTGAAGACACATGAGTGAATCTTCATTTCTCAAAATTATTAATTTCTTACCCAGCCTGCAAAACTGCTTCCTGGCCCCCTCCCACAAGAAGTCCCTTCAGCTCCACCCCAGCCAACCTGCCCCCATTCCTCAGTGGTGCCTGTTTATTTCCAACGTGTCTGATACCTTCTGTATGCATTTCCTAGGGCTGCTGTAACAAACTGCCACCGATGGGGGCTGGGTGGGGGGAGTGCTTAAACAACAGAAACCTATTTTCTCCTGCTTCTGGAGGTCTGAGACCAAGGTGTCCACATGGTTGGTGTCTTCTGAGGCTTCTCCCCTTGACTTGTACATGCTGTCTTTTCCCTATGTCTTTCTTTACATCCTTCTCCTTCTGTGAATGTCTGTGACCAAATTACCTATTCTTTTTTTTTTTTTAAGTTTATTTATTTCTCTTGAGAGAGAGATAGAGAGAGAGAAAGCATGCATGCAAACAGGGGAGGGACAGAGATAGAGGAAGAGAGAGACAGAATCCCAAGCAGACTCTGCACCATCAGCCTGGAGTTCAACATGGGGCTCAATCTCATGAACTGTGACATCATGACCTGAGCTGAGAGATCAAGAGTTGGATGCTTACCCAATGAGCCACCCATGTGCCCCCAAATTTCTTATTCTTATATTGGATGAGGACCCACCCACATGACCTTGTTTTACGTTACTTACCTCTCCACATACAGTCACATTTTGAGGGGCTGGGGGCTAGGACTTCAGCTGAATGAATTCTGGGAGGGACACCATTCAGCCCATAATGTCTTCTCTTCTGGACTTACCATTTGTTCTTTCATCTCCCTCTTTGTTCTTTCTCTTTGTCTGTTCCTCACTGCCATCAAACCCAGTGGTCCCATTTCACTGTGCTCACTGGATGGTCTCCTCAGAATCACCCTATTGAGATGTGTTGCTCCATGAATATTCTTCTTTGTTAGGTCTTTGCAATGCTCTGCCTCTGGTTTGACTGAGAGCAGGGGCTTTGTCTTTCGTCTTTTGAACACAACTCTTGACCTGGGAGGCACTTGAGAAATGCTGTTGCTAAGTCATTGCATGTCCCTTCTCAAAAGCTGCCTAACATACCTACTCCTCTGACTTCTCAAGAAGTCTTTTAAGAGGAATGAGTTTTTCTCAAGTGGTAATGGAGTATGTACACACTGACTCTGTTGATACCAAGGAGGAGGAAGGCTGAGGCTCCACACAGATGACATCTGGCTAGCTCACCCCTTTTCCAAATTGGACAGGCAGGGAAGGGCATCTGGGAAGGAAGCCCTGAAAGTAGTGGTGAATTCAGTTATTTTTCTGCTGGAGACAGGAAGGACAATGATTTCCCTCAAAAGCTTTAGAGAGGTGCTATTTCTTTGACTTAAGGGGGTGAAAATTCTGGATAAAACCCACTTCCTTTCAGAGTTGTAGTTGGCCAGGAGGCTCATCTTGTTGGAAGTAGAACTGAGCCCTTGGAGGGAAGCCAGTTGGATCTTGGTAGAAGACCAAAAGGAAGACAGCTGGGTGCCATGTATTAAGCGTGGTGTGATGGCTTGCCTGCCGAGCTGTGGGTAGAGTCTCTGGTTGGACTCCTGAGTGAGGGCCTTGGAGCTGGGCTGATGCTTGTCAGCCTTTTCCCCTAGTGGTGTAAGAGGTGTTTGGAGGCTGTGGCCAGGAGACTCCCATTCACTTAGAGATACACCCTCTCCCCTTCTCCTCCCTTCTTTCATCCTTCCATGCTTTCTTCCTCTGCCTTCATCCTTTCTTCTCTCTTCCCTACCCCGCTCTCTCCTCCATTCACTGTCAGGAAGGGCCATGCCAGAAGGGCCCGATCAGCGTGTCGTGGCAGCGTCAGAGGCTAGCAGCACCGGCAGCTTCCACAGTGAGTCTGGATTTTGTTTCTGGGGCCAGGGGGCTGGGCAGGGCCGTCCACACACAGACTGACAGCTTGCAGACTTTGGAGAGGAACTTCCATGGGCGGGGGTGGGGATGCTTCCCCCCCCTCCTTCCCTGCCTCCCAGCAGCAGGGGGGCGGGCATCATTTCACTTCCATGGAAGTTTCCTGCCAAAGCCATTGATGTGCTTGGGATATCTCATGGGGAGGAAGCATGGTGGGGGGTGGAGGGGCCATGGTCTGCTAAAATTAGGTGCACATCTGGGAGAGCCGCCGGAGTTTAAATGGCTGCCAAGGATTCTGTCCAAGCCTGCGTGTGTGGTGGAGGCTGGATGCTCTGCATGGACGATGGTTTGGCTGCTTTCTTGCATTTCAGGAAGTATGACCTTGAGTTATGAGTACACTTTGTGTGCCTACACTCCCTTTAAGGAATTGAGAATGCCATATAGGCTAAAGGGTCTGAATAACCAGGGGTCTCCCTGTTGACCTGAAATGAAGCTTGTCTCAGAAATTTGATGTTTAGGATAGTTCTTACATAGCACCAGGACTGAGTCATCTCCCCGAGTATTTGGGGGAAGCTAGTTCTCATACCCACGTTAATTTCTGCGGTGATCTCTGGCATGGAGATGGACATAATGTGGAGTCAGTCAAAGTTCCATCTGTCTTGCCTTGACCATCAAACTGAACTAGATGGCTTCCTCCCACTTTTTGTCGGGGGGCTATTTCCTTCTCTTTTGGGAATGGTCCACTTGGGAAAATAGAACCACAACATTTACCTCTCCAGCTTTAAACATCTCCCCCAGCCTAGGAGGACACATGTCCATCCCGGGATGTTTTCCCACAGGCCAGATGCTGTTTTCAAACATTCATGGGGTGTGTGGTAGTTCATTTTGAAGTGAGAGACCTCCAGTCTCCAGTACATGATATTATCCTAATGCTGCAGTCTCATGGGCTGGTGCACAGAGTTGCTTTTCCAGTTTCATTCATTTCTCTTGTGATATGGTTAGGGAGGTAAATTAGGCATAGCTTCCCAGATTCTTTCAGGATCACATTTTTATACATATCTCCTCTTGCCAGTGTTACTAATAATAGCATTACAATTTAGGATTTTTCAACGTTAATAGCTGTGTAGAGTTAGAGTTTATCAGAATGAGCATGTTTGCGAGCCTTGTGAGAATTTTGAAAGCAGGACCATTATAAGAGATTAATCAGTCTCTTCTCATGCTTTTAACATCATATGTATTTCATTCACCTCAGGGTAAAACTCTTGGTTTGAAGACTTGATGGGCTTAATTAAAGTATCAAATTGGTCAAATTTATTAATTAAATTCAACAACTGCTTATTATTAATCAACTCTGTATGTTTGTCTAAACTTGGACACCTCTGAGACTGAAAAGTGAAGCTATTAATAATTAAATCGATACCACAGGCATAAACTGTTACCTTCCCTGGTAAATTAGGACAGAGAGTCACTCTATCCATATATCGTGAACTGTTCTCAGGGCTAGGATACAACTGTGATTGAAACAGGCAGAAATCTCTGCCCTTAATAAGGGAAATAGAAAATAAAGATAAAGTAGGATATGTAATATGCAAAAGAATAATAGATCTTTGAAGAAAACTAAAGCAGAGAAGGAAAAAAGGAAGTGTTTGGTGGTAGTACTGATGGTGGTGATAGTTGAGTGTGTGCGTGTGTCTACGTGTGTGTGTCTGCACAATTTTAGACATGAAGGCATTTGAGTAGCATAAAGCATATAATGTACTTTAGGTTATGTCGTTGACTTAATTTAGGCAAAGCTTTCATGGCTTAGGTAAAATTTATCTGAAACAAGTCAGGTGTAGACATTCTGAATCCCAAGCAAGAAACACAAACTTCACAATGACAACAATTGAGAAGGGACAATCGGGTGGCTTAGGTAAAATTTATCTGAAACAAGTCAGGTGTAGACATTCTGAATCCTAAGCAAGAAATACAAACTTCAGAATGACAACAATTGAGAAGGGTGGCCATGGCATCAGAAGCATACCTTGTCTGCTCAGTAGTTAGGTCTCACCTCTGGCTGACATGACTAGGAGACTGTCCAAGTGAGGGAAGCTGTGGACGTCCCCACTGAGGGGAGCATCTTTTAGAAAGCCCCTCAGTCTTTGACATGCACTGGCCATTCAGGACACCTTAAGAGCTTTTCTTCTTCCATCTGGTGTCATCAGGGGTGGTTTGGGATGGCAGGTTATCTTTGCTGAGCACCTACACCAGACACTTTGATAGGGACTTTGAGGAGATTAATTTATTTAATCTCTACTGTGCCCATGGAAATTTATCATAGCACCAGTGCAGGGATGAGAACATCAACGTTTAAACACAACACTGGAAAATAGCGTAGCCAGGATTTAAGCCTAAATTGCACTAAATCTGAAATCCTGCCTCTATCAGTTAGTCTCCACATTCACCCAAAGATACCAGTTGGCAGGAAGTGGGAGAAAGAAAGGAAGGAGAGGTAGGACTTCCTAGGTTCCCCCAAGGTCCTGCGAATGGGCTTATTTGCATGGCTGGATTTCCTGAGCAGTAGATATGTCAGTGTGGTTGTCGAGTCTTTGCTGAGTGTGCATGAAGGTACAGCAAATTCTGCTGCTTCTCCATGTGTCGTCATTAGGAATGGGGATGGGCATGGAAAATTGGGGGAGAGGGGCATGAGATCAAGTCTTCCTGTTGTGGCATCCATCCTAGGCAGAGGTGCAACTGGACTTCAGTGTGTCAGTGTTTCGGGGTTTCACGCACGTTGGAAGGAGGGGCATTGCATGGGTCTGTGTACAGATAATAGGGGTGGGGAGAATGCATGCAGAGGTCTGAGGCTGGATAAAGGTTTTTTGACAGGGGTTTGAGTGAAGAGGTCAGCTTGAAGAGAATCCTAAATTTCCTGCCTGCCTTTGTGAATGGAATCCACAGACTGACCACATCCAGTCTTGGGAGTGCTATTAGCAAGAAGCAGGATGTCTCTGGACCATATCTTATTATGGTTATACTTAACATCGATATCACCATGTAATCTTGTATTTATGTGTAATGAACATTTATGTTCTTCCCAGAAAAAAATTTAGGCAGCATCTTATTTTATGCATAAGCTTGGTAAGGTTCTATGGCAAACAAACCATCATTTATATGCACCAGAAAGAGCTGCTTTAGCCAAGTGAAGAATTATTTTGAGATGTCAGTAACCCTCTCCAGTTTTCCTTTTATGCTGAAAGAGTGTATTTCCACTTGTGATGCTGTTATTTTCTTGGACTTCTAGAACATATTTATCCAGAGGTTTCAATGAACGTCAAGGGAATGTCTCTTTCAGTGTCACGATATGTGTCACATGGATAGAGAGAAGGTATTACTCTGTCATTTACTAAGGGTTTTCTTCATCATGACAATGTCAGTGTCACTTAGGAATATACTCCAGGCACATGAATGTCCCTCACAGTAGTCTTCCAACTATTGGATTATGACTAGTCCATCAAGTCTTGGCTCTTTACTGCTTATGTCCTATTGTCTAGTTTCCCTTTATCCCTTTGCAACTCAGACATTAGGAGCAAAAAGCATCTTTCGTCTTCCTCCATGGGGTACTCTCCTCTGACTTATCCCTCTGAGTCCCCTTTCTGGCAAAAACAACCAAGCAAACAGGCAGGCTACCTTTTCTAAGATATTAACTCCTCTCAATCAACATCATTTGGCTTCTCTGTTTTGTACCCATGTCCTATGGAGTCCAAGCTGAGAGCAGGGGTATAGGTCAGAAAAGTCTGGTTTTATTTCAAGCTGACAAGGATATCCCTCTTTTCATGGGTTATGAAAGGCCCCCTGCTACCCTGCTACTCACACGTACAGGGTATATTGTAATTCTAGGAAAGGTTTAGTTGCATCTAGAAGGACAGTGCCATGAGGTCTTTGACACAAGTCTGTGAGGCACATGGTCACAAGTATGCCCCAGTCCAGACACCTCCTTAGAAACCTGATTAGAGACACACATCCTTTCCACTGAAACCATACAAGGTATATATGTCTCCACCCAATTGAACCTAGGTTTTCTGAGGACCCTGAGGACACATACCCATCTCTGCATGCCCAGCGTGCACAACAAGAGCTTCAGTTGAGTGTTTTCAACCCTCTCTACATGTTGGTGTACTTCAGCTACCCCTGAGGTTGTGGGGTAGATCAGGGTGCAGAGAAGTGTCCATGAGCTAGAGGGCATTCTATTGCATACTAAGACTTTGATAGTTTAACAACCCTGACATTACAGAATGTGATTTCCCACCTTCTCATTGCTTCCCAAGCCTTACAATTCAGGATAGTTAAGATAGCCTCTTAGGCAGCACCTAACATGTTCTGTGAGAGATGCCTCTTAATTATGCAGTATGCCACATCCTTATAGGTTCAGGGAAATCAGCTGGTGTTCCCAAGGCCAGTCCTTTGATTCTCACCTGGAGATTTATCCAGAGATAGGAACTCTGCCCTTTGAATGGTAATTACTCTTCAGACTTGTAACTCCCTTAGCATTTTGCTTTCTGATGATCTGAAAATTGATGCCTCCTATCAGAGCAAGCTCCCAGAACAGCAGGACAAAAGTTTCCTGGAATGGGGTGGAGCTCAGGTCTTCAAGCGCAGGAGCTGAGGGATTCAGAGGGAAGAAGACAGTGAAGGAAGGGGATCATTCTAGATGTACCATATGGAACTGTTGGTTAGGAAAGCCTCCCTAGTCTATGTGATGGGATTCTGTACTCCTTGCTCTGGACTTTATCTTGAAAGTTGGTCAAGTTCGTTTGTTTCTGCAATTCTTTGGGGACAAATGACTCATGAGAAACCCATTTGTCTGGATGGATTGTGACAGAACCTCCTGTCTGGAGGTCCTGGCAGGGATTAGATCACATGAGTTCCGCTGTCTCTTTTGCTTGGGTCAGAAGGGTCTCTCTTGAGCATTAGCTGGTTCCTTTGATTTTTGTTACCTCCTCCCCTCCTTGTGGCTAACCCTAATGGAAAGTAGATGTCTAATGTAACCTCCAGCCAAATGCAATGGTCTGAAGAAGCCTGGTATGTGGGCGGATGCAGCCATGCAGGGAATGCTTTCAATGCAAGTGCTGTCTCAGAGCCACATGTTTGTAAACTGTGTCCTTGCAATGCTCTATGGCTGATGACACCCAAGCATGGGGGTGCCACCATGCAGGGTGGGAAAAGAGAAAAGGGCATTCTGTGGATGAGGGAAGGCATATTGTAGCTCTGGCCTCGCTGAGCAATTGGTTTCTACCTGGGCCTCTGGTATCGCTCTGAGTCTTTCTTCTTAGTTCATTTCTAGAAATAGACATTTTATTCCTAGAAATGGAGACTAAATTGAGAGTGGAATTTTCCAGTGTTATATCAAGATTCTTTCAGCTGCAAGTGACAGAAACCTAATCCAATCTATCTTAAGCAAAACGGCGATGTATTGTGTTCATAATCACAAAATCCAGATTTAAGACTTATTTCTGGTGCAGCTTAATTCTAAGACCGGACTAAATCACCAGGCTTGACATACATTGCTTTCTCTCTCTCTCTTTCTCTCTCTCTCTCCTTCCTTACTTCTCATCTCCACTCAACCTTCCTACCATCCTTCCTTCTCTCTCTGTCTCCCCCTCTTTTCTGCCTGAGACAGTGATCTCAGGAAAAGAGATGATAATGGGCAAATAGATTTCCAAACAGTCAAGGCTAATGAATTTTGGAAATCATGATGATATATGCTGTAGCAGTTGAACAGATTATCTGGGACCTAGCTGTTCAGTAACAAAGACTTGTCTTCCCTGGAGATGCCTTGCCTTTGGGAACCCTGCTGACCAGGCATGAAATAATCAATGTCGCTTCTGAGTCAGGCCAGGCATTATGCTGAGAAAAGCTGCAAAAGAAAGACTAAGGAAGCAAAGCCCATGACTGACTGCTTTTTCCACTCTGTGTGTCTATACAAGTGTTTTCTGGTGTCATTTTGATGAGTGCTCTCTGGGTTGATGTAGGCTCGCATCTTAGTTCATTACATCTGCATATTTAGGTGCTTCTGAATGAAAAATCCCTCTTCAGCTTTTATGGGTGTTTTTATAGAAATAAACTTCTAGGATTCCTATCATACTTCCTAAGATCTGCTACCCCAAACCCATCAATTTATATGCCTCAAAACATCCCAGTATGTCTTCCTTCAAATTTGGATGTGAATAAGACCTCTGATTTGATGGTGCAGAAGAACATTGGTTTTGGAATCAGAATAATTTAGGCATGAGGCTTGGATCTTCCAGTCTTCGGCCTTTTGAACTCAAATAACTTGCTTAACCCCTTCTTCCTTCCCGTCCTTTCTTCTTTCATCTATGTAGTTCTGTGGATCATAATAATTTCTAGAGCCAAGGCACATTGGTAGGACTAAATGAGTAGTGCATTTTAATTCATTCAGTGCAGATTCTGGCATAGTTTAGGCACTCAACAAGTTGTCCCTGGGATGAGCCTTCCACTACCGGCCCCAACATTGAAATATTGAAAGCATCTCTTTCTGTCTGTTATGATGAATCAAGATGAAAGCTCAACTGGCGGGATTACCTACTCCATATTTAGCCTAGCTCCACCTTTCAGGGACCCATCAGGTGACCCTGAGGAAGATTCTTTACCCAGTTTCATTAGCCTGAAAACAAGAAGCCCACTTGCTCTAATCTTCCTTTTATGCTTTTGGAGACATGAATGTGTATAATAGAGTAAGAATGCCTTTGAAAAAACCACCCAACTGTGATTACTGGCTCAGCATTTAAGACTTTCTCCTGGGTTCATCTTCAGAGCAGCCTTCCCTCACCTTTTGACCTTGAAGGAGAAGCCAAGAGGTAGGGCTTGTTTTTAAAGGGAGAAAAGGAGCAGCTCACAGCTGCATGCCTCAGGTTATGGCCTGGGATGCCAGATGCTGTGTGGAGGGACAGCTCCTCCATACCTTTCATCTGAGACTACCCTTGGCTCACACCCTTTGCTGCAAAGAGGCACCCGGGGACTCAGTTGTAGAGTAGCGGGCTGTGTGAAGCTTGTGAGCCTCAGAGCCCTAATCACACAGCACTGGGAGGGGCATCCAGAGGTTATCCAGTCTCCACTTCACCAAACCATAGTACTTTGGAACTAGATGATACCTAAAGGCCAACTAGCCCAGCCCTTTTCCTCACTCTACCAATTTTATAAATGAGATACAGGGACCCAGGGATGAGCCAGGTGGTATGATGTAAACCTAAGGCAGGGCTCTGGAGCTTCTAAGTTCTGACCTGTTGCTCTTGTTGGCCTGCCTGCAACACACACACATACACACACACACACACACACACACACACACACACACACATGCGCGCACACACACACACACGGACACACGCCCATGCATACACATGCCACTCTGGAAAGTCAGGCTGCCAATGTTGAGATGAGCTTTTGTTCAGTGCTCTTGGTATATTGATTCAGATAGGAAAATGTTGCTTTGGACAAGCTCATGCAGATTTTGAGTGGAGAAGAATCTCAGCAACCCTCTGACCCAGCTATGTGATTATTACAGATGTGAACATGCAAGAAGAAGGAAGAAGAAGGTGCCAAAGCACAGAAGCACACTGGTAGTACTGGGGCAAGACCCCAGTCAGCCTGGGTCTCAATCCACTGCTCTTTCCACTCTATTCCACGGCTTCCCTTGGTGTCAGATCTCACTTCCAGCTGCATCCCTTCTAGGATGCTCGATGCATCTCTAGTCACTCTACAGGTTTTGTGGCTGGGTTAATTAAGACCCCTTTCCTAGAATTTCCCAGGGGAAGAGCTAACTAGGAACGCATGATGCACAAAAATAGTAGTGGTACTAACTTATGTTCATTAACCACTTTGCAGCTCACAGGGGCTTCCTCTGCTGTTGTTATTCATCTGCAGGCTGCCCCGAGAATATCATTCCATCAATTTTCTAAGTTGAACCCCCCCCCCACCCTTTAAGCAAAGGTGGGGGAGTTTACCCACTCTTCCACATTTGTGGTCTCGCCAGAGATCCAGCAAGTCATCTGTGAGCCTGGTCCTCTTGGGCACCAAGTGAACTTCCTTTAGAATTAAAAGGTCTTATTTCATGACTCAAATAAGAACCCCACTTTCCACTGGGTGTAGAGGTGCAGGCTATTCTCCAGAAAGCTTTGGCCATTAAGTGCTTGCTTCTCCTTGTCTTCATTAGAAAACTGCCCCAACAACTAGTTAGTGGGTGGACAAGAAGCTTGGCTTCAGCTCAGAGAAGCTGCATAAGGCAGCCTCTAGTGAAAGGAGTGGCATATATATATTTTTTTTCTTTTTTTTTTTTAAATGTCCTGTCCCATGGTACTCTTCCAGCTTTCCTTTGCCTGGGGATGTAGCCATCGGATGGTAGGTTTTTGTGGTGATATGTATTGTTTACGGAAGTAATTAAAATATGCAAAGTGTTCCCTGTCCCCCATTTTAAGCTTCTTCCCCAGCTACGTCTGGCATTTTCAGTTGGCAGTTAATAAAACAAAAGGGAGGCCCAAAGGCCCGAGTCTCCCTCCAGCTAAAATGATTAATTTGGAGTGGTTTGGAAGTCGCAGATTTTACCTCTAGCTGTAGCCATGCCTTTCTGGGTGATCTGTTCAACCTGCACTGAGCACTGTGACTGGGAGACAGTGGATGCTTCATTAAGGGTGCAGGGCAGGTGGAGGGAGGGAGAAGAAGGGGGCAAGGGTCTGGTTTGTTATTATCACTGCACAAAACCAGAAGAGACTTCTCTTTCCTCGGGGTAAGCCTACATTGAAAGAGCTTTAGCGAAGGACACTTGGAATTTACTTCCTCCTCCAGCCTAAATGTTTCCTACCACCAGATAACCCCATCTACCTGCACACACAGAAATGCACAACCCATTCCCTTGTAGGGAAGGCTTCTTGAGAATATTTATAGGAGACCAGTGCTCGAGCACTGTCACACCAATTATTGGTGCTGTTTCCTTCCTAACACGTATTGAAGCTTGCTGCATCCTGGGTATGATGCTAAACACTTTACATGAAGTGTACCGTCTATTTAAGCCACATGGAGGTAAGTGGCAGACGTTCAAGAGATGGTGAAACTGAGGCTCAGAGAGGTTAACTGATGTCCTGCAGTGACATGGCTGTGAATTTGTGGCTGTGTGTTTGTCTGTGTATCACAATGTTACCCTGCCTCTACTATAGGATCTGCGTAGGGACCCACTGCCTTCTCTTCCTACCATGGGCACCTGTTTCTCCACGTATCGCCTCTTCTAACGGGATATCTTGCCCTTGCATTGAATAGAGTGCGCTAGGTGTGTTTTGCCGGGGCTTCAGGCCTTGCCTTGGTTTGCCTCTCGACTGGCCCAGGCACAGCCATCTACCTCGTCCCACCTGCGGCACAGAGAGATGAGAGATACACAGACCAGCTCATACAGCAGGAGTTATCACATGGGGGATACGGGGAGGCCACAGCTGGCAAAACGTTTTTTAGACACAGTTAAGAAGCAGCTCCTAATGGTGACAGATGTCAGTAATGCTAGATGTTAACACTGTCAAGGGTTGTTTTATACTGCTAACTAGGCTTTATAGACGGTCTCTAATTAGTCCACACCAATTCTCTCAGAGGCAAATGCAGATCAAGAGCAGCGAATGGAGGCTGTTTCAAGCTGATTGCTCCAAGGGCAGCTGACTGGGGCCCCAGAAGCGGCTGTGCAGAAGGTTCACCCATGATCTAAGCATCCCGTCTACAGAGCAGACCTTCCAAGTGGCAGGTCGAGTGTGCCAGGCTGTCGGAATCTTGGAGTTAGAAACAAAAAGTTTTCAGTGAAGAAAGTCAACCAGCCCAGCTTCTCATCCAGAGCAGGGCACCCAGCCTGAGCTTATTTAGAGATGAGACCTCACTGGCTAGCACGGGAGAATATTTTGTCACTTATTCAAGAAGGTCTTTCTCCCACAGCGCCATTGGTCAGCTGTGTTCACCATCGCTTTCGAAGGGAAGGCTCAGGATCAGAAGACGATGTAATAAAACTAGAACCATGATCAAAGAATTCAGTGCTGTTATCTTAAGGCTGCTGGGTATTCAGTCAATGGGAAGTATCTTATTGTCACTAATGTTGCTGAGAAGATGGCTGGAGGAGACAGTATGCCTTTTGAGCAAAAAGATCCTGTCTCATTCTTCGCTTTTTTAATTTCAAATCATCTTATTTTTCCTGCCATGAGGCATCATATGTAGGAGAAAATACAGTCCTTGAGCTCAGTCCACAGAATATTCTAATCAGCCCAGTCTTGTCTGCTCCGAGACTAGCATTAGCTGCTCTTCCTGGGTGTCTAAACCCTGCTTTTGTGAACAGCCAAATAGTCCATGGATCTAGGTTGGCAGCCACCCTGATCCTGGAAATGTGTTCCCAGCACTTGTAGGTGGAATTGTCTAGAACCCACAAAACCCATAATGAGAAGGATTAACCTCTCATGGACTCGCTGACATTCCATTCCTGAGCTGGTTTCCTTATCCACAATTCAAGAGTGGTGCCTCATTCAGCCAAACTGGGCTGAAGGTCCAAGTTTCTGGAAAACCAGAAGTGCTATACAATAACCATAATCCCTGAGAAATTCATGCCTTTCAAGGAAGGTATAGGTTAAAAGTAATACATGTGTGCATGTGTATGGAGAAACTGCATGCTTGTTTCCTTTAATAACTCATTTAATTTCTGTACGTGTTCTGTGTAGTTTATTATTTTACACTGAAGAAAGGTGAGGCTTCCAGAAGTTAAATAAGTTCCCCAAGGTTTCTTAGCTAGTAGAAAGCATTGGCTAAGTTATGGATTTGTCCCTTCGGATCATCTGTTTCCTTATCCTACACACATATTTCAGTATCAGTTATCATATTTTTTAGATTTCTTTGAGCATTAAATATTGAGCAAAGCCAATCTTATCTGAAAGAGATTTTATGTTTGCAAAATAAATCTGAATCTAAATCAAAACCTTGGTAGTGCAGCCTGAGCTGAACAGGGTAAATTAAAAATCTAGATTTATCACAAGAAGGCTTTAGTCTCCTATTTTCTTTCACCTGTTAACGTGTACCAAGCCCTTGGGGTTTGCGTGGGTCAGTCTAGATACAGTGTGACCCATGGATCTGAGCTGAAGTGAGACCTCCAGCTTTGTTCTGTGAATCGAGCTCTTTTCACAACGTCTCTGTGGTTTGTTTCCACTGGAAGATTTGAGTGCAGCCAGGAGGCTCCCCGTCTAGGCATCTGTAAAAGAAAATAAGGGCCAAGTTATTTTTCAACCTACATCTTTGGACTTGCACTGTCTGCTCAATAAAAAAATATATTGCTTGGGGGCAGTAAAGGACAGTGAGGTCTCTGAATGAGTGCCAGCATTTAGACAGAATTTGGAAAGAGGGAAACAAGGGGGGAAGTTATAGAAGGTATGTGTTCCTGGGGCCTCCATCTGAGAACTTGCTTCTGGCAGATGCAACTCTAGGTAAGAGAGTTGGGGAGAATCACAATGGGCCTATTTATCCTCTAGGCTCACACTGCTAAACAGCTTGGCTCTTAAACTCCTTGTATTTTTGGAAGACTCTGAGGGTTTTTCCTAATCCTGGGGCTAGAAGCTCAGTCTGAAACAGCCATTCCACTGAGATTCTGCTAAATGGATGCTTTTTGCATAAACTGTCACAAAGCCCTGCTCAGAGGGAGCCGTGCTATAATGATGTCTTTGTGAGTTTTCTCTGCACCTTCCCTCCAGAGAATTCCAACTACCTCCTAGACCCAGGGCTGAGGTCTTCAGTTTGTGTCTATAGGAAGCGAGTTAATAGCAGGCTCCACTGTACCGGGAAGAGGAGGGGAGGCAAAAAGAAGGCAAACAATTCTGCTACATGAGGCCCGAAGTCTGACGTCACTGTAGAAGTTCTCAGTCTCTTATGTAAATGTTTCACCATGGAGTAGCCACAACTGGGGTGAAGCCACGGACAGACGTGCATTTGTGACAGAGCGCACACACACTGTAGATTTAAATCAGATGAATATTCAAACGAATACATCCCTAAGGCGTTGCCCACGCCACTGGGGAAACAGAGTTCTACTAGGTGACCCAAAGTCTAAGCACATAAGGATGGAAAGAAGGAAGCTACAGAACTGAAATGTAAACTTCATAGCCGTATAGTTTTGATTTGCATACCTTCATGAATATATGCTTTTCTCCAGGAATATGTTTACCTTGAAAACAAGAACACCACTCTATGGGACTTCATTTCATTTACTCTCTTTAGTGACCTTGGGCAAGTCACTACCTCTCTTCCAGCCAAGGTTTTCATGCCTTGGAATCAGGCTAGGTCATTTCCAAGCCCTTTCCCAGCATTGTATGTGCCCCAGCTACAGCCTTAGCATTGAATCTCTCCTTTTGAGTGATGGATTCTGATGAATGTTGGATTCGAGGAGATGGAGTAGATGCAGTGACAGGGTAGGGCTGGTCCCCCAGAGAGCATCCTAGAAGGAATACAGGCTTTCACAGCAAAGTGGCATGATTGGGGAATGTGCAGATGGGGCTGGGCAGAGGGGTGAAAAGCTGGCTGAAAACATAGCATCTGTGATTCAGAATACCCAAGTGGGGAAAATAAAGGGAGAGGGGATCAGGGACAGGAGGAGGGTGGGCAGAATGGGGGACATTCTGGAAGGGCAGACTGACATTTCTAAGGCTTTGGTGGCCCTACCACATCTGTGGGGAGGGACCTATTAAGAAAGCCCAGCTGTTGAGGGATGGGGGAAGCAGGCAGTGAGAAGGGTTAATCTGTGAAAAGGAAGTTGTGCAATTTTGAAGTTTTGAAGCTATCAGCAGAGTTCATCAACTGATTTAAAGTGAAACCACTTATTTTTGCTGTCTGGCAGACAGGATACATTTGAAGAGGACTTTGGGCCTTTCCTTTTACATTTAGGCCATTTATTTCAGGAGGCATCTAAGGGAGATTTCACCAGCTTTGTGTGATCGGGGTATGGCCAAGAGGCCTGTGTTTGTATCTATGACTGTACCCACCTGCGTGTGTATTGGCACACACATATGTTCGTGTACTTGTATGGGTATGTATGTGGCTGTATGTGTATGTATGCTAGATGTAGCTAATACTGGTGTGCAGCCTACATGTGTGAAAACCCCAGGCCCTCTGGAAGAAGAGTAGCAATGATTCCGAAGATTGTAATTGTGGCTGCTGGGAGCATGTTCAAGGTGACTGCCAGCTTTGGGTGATCCTTCCTTCGGACACACAGAACACAGGGTAAGAGGCAGAGCCACTGGGGCAGACAGGAAACTAGGAGAATTTCCAGTGGAGGGAGAATGCATATGCTAACCCTTTGGTTTTGCTTCATCACATGGAGATTCTTTTATGTGTTGAGACATGCAATCACGAAAAGTAAAATCGCCTAAGTTAAAAAATAATGACACCTATGGTAAATAGCCATCTTTATGATGAAGCTACTTTACCACTAACGTGCACTGTGACGTTTTTACAGGTGTTCAGAAAGTCACTGGGCTTCGGATTGACTTTGACAGATTTTGACTTGCCCATTCAGATTAGTGATTATGGAGGAAGCTTGAATCCTTCCATTCGTTCCAGAAATATCGTGCCTGGTGAATCTGTGTTTGTTCACCTTTGCTGGGTCGTGTTTCTTTATCTGGAATATATGGGTCACTTTGTCTCCTTTATAGTTTGTCAGAGTTGTGTGAGCATAGACGTTTTGAACTTCTGGGAGACAAGCGGGCTTCTGTGTGGTTTTTGCAACCCACCAGTGGCCTCCTTTTCTTTGTAATTAGATGTGGAGACCTGAGGACCTTCTAGAGCTCAGCAGAGTTCCTCTTTATCCTGGAGCAGTGGGATCCCTCTGACCGTAGGAGAGTGGGTGTCTCCCTGTGGAAAAGAGCAAGACAGTTCCTTGTTCTGGAACAAAGGAGAGGAGAAGTGGCTGTGGGGAGGTGGATGGCAGGAGACCTCCAGAAAGAACAGTGGGGGAGGGGGTGGAGTGCATCCTGCCCTCAGGAGAACTGGAGCCTGAGAGCCTCCATCTGCCGCAGGGCAGGGTAGGGAGTGAGGCCAAGGATTTAAAGAAGTGGGGCTTGGGGTTTTAGGCAGCACCCCTGCTGCTCTTGCTAAGCACTTTTGCATTCCCTCCCCTTATACTGCTGACCAAGATGGGTGGGATAGCACCTTGAGGAAAGATCAAATTGAATCAGAGACAAGACTTCAAACTTCACACCCCTAGGGGCTCAGTCTCTAGACCTGAGGTTTTCCAATCTGATGCCCCTAAAAGAATTTTGAAAAGTCACCTATGCACTCCCCCTGTGCATTTTAAGTTGCCATATAAAATCTTCAAATTGCAAATGATGCCATTTCCAGAATATTGTAAATATTGACATTAAAAAAATACACCACTCCTGTAATGCATCTAATGAACTTTAAATACCAGAGCAATTTGATACGTTATCTATTAAACACATGAACAAGTCCATAAACAGTTTTACATGGTTCCTTTTTCTTCCTGAATTTATGTTTTCATTCCAGTTACCCTACCAGATTTTATCCTTATGTATTATATTTTTATGCATGAAAGCTTTTTATTGGCCACTCTGTCATAATTTAGTGTGACCAAAATATGTATGAAGATTTAAATTTAATTTTTAATGTCCAAGAACCATTAGTTTCTAGATGTTAAGAGTTTTTGGATTGAGTTATCATTACAATTATTAGCGATACACAGAAGTAGGCAGCAGATCAAAATAATGTACATGTATCACAGCTTTGATGAATATGAAAGATAAGAAGTATAATATTCTTGGAAATGCATCTCTCATATTTTTCCAGTAGTCCGTAATGCATATTATTTATTGCCAAAGTAAGGAAGATTCAGGATCAGTTCTATTTCTGTTTTTTATTTATGTAAATATAAGAACTGAGAAATGTTATTTACACTAAACAAATAGAGGAAAAGGAAGAAGTTTTGTTATTGTATCGTGACTTAATTCTTTGAACCATTATCTGGCTATTTGCCTAAAATCTCATTGATCACGTATCAAAATTTTTTTTAAATCTCCTCTTAGCTGATAATTCTTTTAGGTCTGTCCGCCTTCAATTCTTTGAAAAGAATTGGAAACTACTCGATGTGCAAAAGGATTTATTTTCCAGCCACTAGAGACATTCATTTTCAGCACCTGTACCAATATTTCATAGAGTTTATTTGTTTGTACTCTATAGGTTTTCTCCCCTAAGATTTAGAATGAGTGAGAGACTGGTGTTTCCTTTGGAGAGTGGCAGGTGTGTGCGTGTGTGCATATGTGCCTGTGTGCGTGCACAATTGGGAAAAGGGATTGCTGGGCCACAGAGACTTCTCAGTCAGTGTTAGAAAAAAAATCCGTAGGGGAGTTTAGGATCTGCAAAACCCTTGCCTGGGTACCCACTGGAAAAGCTCTACTTGCCTCCAAAGTGATGTGGATCCTGGATTGAAACACCTGTTACACTGAATGGGAATTCTAGACTGTTATTCTTTAGGGGAGGGAAGAGTCACCGGAGATATATGTAAAATGTGCACTTCCCTATTGACAATAACAAAAGGTGGAAATGGCCGAGTCCTATCCACAGGGGGCTGACTGCGGTATGGTCGTGCTTAGGAGGAGTCCTATATAGCTATAAAAGGAACAAGGAAATCCTAAAAAAAAAGAAAAAAGAAAAAAGAAAGAAAGAAAGAAAAGCAACGTACACAATAGATATGCAATGTTACTTTTTATCTAAAAGAGTGAGGAACATGAATATAATCTTTTTCTTATGTTAAAAACAAAAGGAGAATAAACTAAATTAAGCAACCAAGATGTGGTTACCTGTAGGAAAAGAGGAGATTAGAATGGGGAGAGAGACTAGGGATGGTATTAGACTCAAATTTCATGCACCTTGTTTATTGGCTTTGACTTTGAAACCATCATTATAAACATTTAAATTTTAAGAATTAAGGCATTCTCAAAAATATAAAGCAAAATGAAACAAATAAACCTAACTATGCACAAAGTATATTACATGTATTTTATATATGAGCATATATTAGGATAGAGCAAATAAATAATATTACTGAAGAAGGAATCAAGATTTTCAGCATAAGAAAAAATATAAAATCTACGAGGTTAAGTAAACACTCTGTAATCCTAAATTTGAGTTGGAAAAATCAATACAAACTCATGATGCATTTTCTTTTAATAGAGACATTTTTTCTAGCGACTTCCATTATAGACACCTAGAAATAATGACCAACCCAATAGCAATGAGCACTCCTGGCTTCCAGAGTGTAGCCTCTAAATTCCATTGTCTGCCAGAAGGCTCTTTGGTGAAATGGCAGATTCTATGGCTGGGCAACAAATGTACAATATGAGCCTACAATATTAAAAAAATCTTTTTAAATCTTGACTTATTTTTGAGAGAGAGCTAGAGACAGAACCTGAGCAGGGGAAGGGCAGAGAGAGAGGGAGACACAGAATCCGAAGCAGGCTCCAGGCTCTGAGCTCTCAGTGCAGAGCCCAACATGGGGCTCAGACTCAGGAACCAAGAGATCATGACCTGAACCGAAGTCAGAGACTCAATGACTGAGCCACCCAGGTGGCCGAGCCTACAGTATTATTTAATGTCAGAAGCAAGAGTGCTATCAAACACTACTGGCGGTTTTTGAGAGGCATCAACTTTCAGAGGCTGCCACTGGCCAAAGACGAACAGTAAGCATCAAGAAGAGCAATTAGAATAAATTGAAACACACTCACACCCACATACCCACCCCACCCACCCCAACAGGAGTCAAATTTAATGCTTCTCAGAAACAAACTAAGCCAAACCAAACCCCCTGTTGATCACCTTTGGAAGATGCTAGGGAATGAATTATTCTGAGCACCAATAAATAAAAGGAGGGAACTGAACATTTCCTAAATGAACTGGTATCAGTCTAATGAAATAGTTAATGAGGAAACTTTTTATTTATAGAAGAGGTCCAGCTAATATACACAGAGGGAATGCTAGAGTTAGAACTCCACCCTTTTATAGTCCCTAATGAAATAACCGGTCCGAGCAGTAATCATCAGTACCTGCTGGTGTCCCCGGGTGAAAGATGACATTACAGATGATCAGGCTGACAACATGGGAATCCGTGATAATATAGGTGGTGGACCGTGTCCTCTAAGGTACTATAATCCAAAGATCTCTAAGTGCTTATTTTCTTTCTAGAATCCTTTCTTGGAATCTTTGCCTTATTCCTGTATGTTTCTTGTCTCAAAGCTCAACCTTCAGATCTCTAATGTATCTGATCTGAGAGTTTGGATTATTAGCTAGTATTTCTCAGGCGGTACCTAGGCAAGTTATATTATCTTCATCTTAGAAAAGGGAGGAATAGGGAATTCTATCATATAGAAAGGGAGAGAGGATTAAATGAGGGATGTGTGCAGCCTATCACTTGTCTGGATAGGTTTTACCATGGGAATATTTGTCAATTTTTTTTTAAGTTTATGTATTTATTTTTAGAGACACAGAGACAGTATGAGTGAGGGAAGGGCAGAGAGAGAGGGAGAGAGAAACTCCCAAGCAGGCTCTATGCTGGCAGGGTAGAGCGCTAGGTGGAGCTCGAACTCATGAAACTGTGAGATCATGACCTGAGCTGAAACCAAAAGTCACAGTGACTGAGCCACTTAGGCACCCCTGTCAATATATATATATTTTTTTCATCAGCAAAGGATTTAACTACTACCTTTCCCAGACTAGATTTCTCCAATGTGGGAGAAGGATGTAGATAGCCCTGGAGGAAATTGGTGTTGGCCAGGGGGATCTTTATAGGGAATATGGAAACGAGGAAATTGGGTTTGTTATGCTGTTCTCAAGCATATAAGGACACACACAGTGAATAGTCATTGCACTTTATGTGTATACTTTTGGATTTGATGATACTCAGTGGGTTTTTACATACATCATCTCACTGGAGGCAGGGGCATTGCTTCATTCCTGTGTTGAAGATGAGGACCCTGAAACACAGAAGTTGAGCACTTGGCTCAGGTCACATCACAGCCCGGGGCTTCTGACTTCCAATTTATTGCTCTTTTTGTGATGTTAGTGGCTTCTGGAAATATTTTAGTTCACTCCAGGGGAATGCCTTATAATTTTTACCCATATTGGTGGTAAAAATCTTGATACAATTTTTCTTTGTGAAGTCCCTGCAGCCCATTAATGCTCTTCTGATACTTTTATTCCCAAACACTTAAGGTCCTCCGAGTTTACATCAGCACACTTGAATTCCTCCCTTTGTAAATTGGGAGATTTCAGTCTGGAACACCCCTTGTGCTGACAGCTCAGAGCCTGGAGCCTGCTTCAGATTCTGTATTTTCTGTCTCTGCCCATCCCCTGCTCACACTCCGTCTCTCTGTCTCTCAAAAATGGATAAACGTTAAAAAACATTTTTAAAAAATCACCTTTTGAATCAGAACTTATGAAAATTAGGTCTGCTGGTTTTCCTTTATTCAGGTGTTTAGTTTTTCCTTTTATTATTTTTAAACATTTCAAATATGATACATGATCACGATAAAATTACAAACAACCTAGAAACACATATAGTGGAAAAGTGGGATTTCTCTTCGGTCAGTGCTCTCTCTCACTTCCTTCTCCAGACTATATTTCTGAATCTTTTTCTATGCACTTACAGACTTGTGCATTATTCCCTTTTAATATACTTGCTTATATATGATACATTTTTACATGAATAAGAATGCTAATATATGTATTTTTAATGTCTTATGTTTTCCTTTAATGTATCCTAGACCTATTTACATATCACCACACATACTCTGCTGTATTCCTTTTAACCACTACATATATATGGATAATGATGGGCAAATTAAAAACAATGAAACAGTGAAAAACAGTGAAACAGTTAAAAACCCTTAAAAACAGTGAAATAAAAATCTCCTTCAACCAATAGTTTTTGCTTATAGGAGTAAGTATTTTTCTAAGGCTCCTTGAAGTGAAATTACTGCCTTAAAAGGCACTCAAAATCTTTAATGTGGACAGATTCTGCCAAGATGCCCGCGGAAAAGGCTGTACTGGTCTTAGCAGTGACACTTGAGAATAACTCTATCCTTGTACCTTTTCAAGCACTAGACAGTATCAATCTTTTCAATTTTTCCTGTATGACATTCAAAAATGTGTCTCTTTGTGGTTTTAACTGACATCTCTCCATATGTTTGTGCTCATTTGTAGCCCTTTTGTGGATCATCTGCTTTTAATCCTTTCCTCTTTTTTTTTTTTTTTTTTGGTGAGATTGTTTTTTTAAAACTAACTTAAAGGAACATTTTATAATAAATGAATTTTAATCCTTTGTTACATATACTGCAAATATTTTCTGTCATTTGTCTTTTTAGCTATGCTTATTTTGTATTTTGCCATGCAAAAAAGTGTTTGGTTTTTACAAGTTGTATCACTGAATCTTATCCTTTATGGCTTCTTGAACATGTGTCATATTCAGGAAGGCCTTCTTCTCCTGAGTTATACAGATACTTTTCTAAGTTTTCTTCTAATATTATTATTGTTTTGTTTTTATGTTTAGCTCTTTAATCCATCTGGGAATGATTTTTGTATATGGTGTGAGGTAGGTATCTAAGTGTACTTTTCAAATGAACAGTTCATTGTCCCAACACTTTGATTACTAACCCATCATTTCATATATTAAATTCCAATATGCATGGGTCTGCTTCTGGACCCTATTTTGTTCCATCTATCAATGAAATTTGTCTATTCCTATGCTAATAACACAGTGTGTTCATTCCTGTAGTTTGGTAATATGTTTTGCAACCCAATAGAGTAAATCTCCCTTGTTCTATTTCAAGTGTATTTTAGCTTTTATCAAGTATTTATTCCTCTAGACAAATTTTGGTATCATCCTGTCAATTTCCATACATCATTCCATTGGGGTTTTCATTTGGATTGTGTTGAATTTGCAGATTAATTTTAGGGAGGAATGAGAGATTTATGATATTGAGTCTTCCTATTCAAGGAAATGGTATATCTTTCCACGTTTCAGATCTTCTTTTATGTTTTTCAATCATTTTCTTTAATTAGGCCTTGTATATTTTCTGCTAAGGTTTATGCCTAGAAATTAGACTTTTTTTGTGTTATTAAACAATCTTATTTTCTATTGAATTTGCTACTACTGGTATATGAGGATAGTTTGGTTTTGGTAGGTTCATTTTATATCTGAATAGCTTACTAAATCATATAATGATTCTAATTGTTTTTTAGTTAAATGCCTTGAATAGTCTTACCAGATGCATGTATTGGCAGCTTTAACTCATCAATGTTTCTACCTTTTTTTATTCTTGCTTTATTGCATTGGCTAGGACCAGCTGTATTGCATAAAATTAGTGACAGAAGATACTTTCTATGCTTCCAGACTTTTATTAGCACATATAATATTTAGTAAGTTAAATAAAGGAAGTAAGTTACCTTCTATCACTAATGAATTTGGACATTTAATCAGGAAAACGTGGTGGGAAATTTTTGGCATCTTTTGAAATGATGGATTTTCTTTTATCTTTTACTTTAGTGAATTAAACAGTAGACTTCTTAAGGCTGAGGCATCCTTGCATTTCTACTGTAAACCTTATTGAGTTATAATATGGAATTCTTGTAATATCTTGCTGATTCACTATAATATTATTCATATTTGGAGACTGTATTTATAACAGATAACTTTACATATATATAGATAAAATATCTATATTGGTATTCATATATTTAAAGCTATATGCTACATTTGACTGATTGATTTTTATCATCAGAAATATTCAAGTTACAGAAAGTGAACTGGGCAAGTTTCATTTTTTATTTTATATTTTTGCTTTGGAAAAGTATAAATAGGATAAAAAATTTTAGGAGAACTTACCCCCAAAAAACCAACCCCCAAAACACCACTTAGACCTTGTAGTTTTTTAATGTATAGAATTTTTACTATAATTGTAATTGTTTTTATGTTTGAATTTTCTACTCTTTTTTTCATTAACCTTTTCCAATAAATCAATTATGGCATCTATATTTCCAAATTTCTTGTAATATTTTTAACATTTTACATTTGTCTTCTCTATATCTCATATTAACCTTGCCAAAGGTTTATATTACTTTGAATGAACTAGCAATTAGCTGTGTAGGTATAGTACCCTTTTTGCATTTTTTTCCCTTTTGGTGGTTGTTTTACTCTGCACTTTTACCAATTCCTCATTTTATCCTTGTTACTTATTTTCTCTTGCTTTCTATGGCCATGTAGGTGTTTACTACTTTTGTTGTTGTGGAATCACATTTTAATTTTTAAAATAGTTAAATTTTTAACTACTTTAAAAATAAGAGCTTAAGTGCTGTAATTTTTAAAAACCACTTTAGCTGTATTTCATAGGCCTCAATGAACACAAACTTAATTATTATCATAATAAATAGTTTTACACTTAATTTTTAGTTATTCCCTTATCAAATAGATTTTTAATTGCCCAAAAGAGAAACTTTTAAAAAAAAATAGTCTTTTGTTGTTAATTTCTATTTGGTGTAGAAACTGTTTCCTTTTTTAATGTTTATTTCTTTATTTTTGGAAGGGAGAGAAAGACAGAGCAGGGGAGGGACAGAGAATCCCAAGCAGGCTCCCTGCTGTCAGCACAGAGCCCAGTGTAGGACTTCAACCCCTGAACCCTGAGATCATGACCGGAACTGAAATCAAGAGTTGGATGCTTAACTGACTGAGCCATCCAGGCGCCCCATTTTTTTAAAGCCTGTGGTGCCTTATGTACTGTATTTTTTCCCTTGGAATTTCAGATTTCTTTTGAGATATAATATGTGATTGGTTTTATAAACTGTTTCAGACAATTGAAAATAGTGTTCCAACATTTTAGGGAGGCAGAAAGACAATCAAAATAGTCATATCTATCAATTAAAACATATCTGCATTTTTTAATTTAAATTTTAGTTAACATACTCGTTATGTTCATTTTTAAATGCATCTTCGCTTTGTCTTGTCCTCTTGATCTAATTGTGAAAGAAGTGTTTTGATTTTCCATTATAATGGTAGTTTTGTCAATTTCTTTTTTTATATCCTATTTTAACTCTTTGCACATTTTTGTTGCTATGTTACTTGGAGTCTAATAATTCATAATGATCATAATGGTGAATTTTGCCATCTTGAAGTATGATGTAAACTACTTTCTCTTTATTTCATTCTTGGCATTCTAAATTTTTTCCCCACATATATTTAGTTTTCAATATTTTATATATTCAATATTATATGTTTAATCATATATTATATATATTAAATATACATGTTTAATATATACTCATTTATTTCCTCTTATTGTATTTTTGCATTCTTTCATTTCTAATATTTTCTGTTACTTTCTCCTATGTATGTCTTTTCTAAATAACACACATCATGATTTTTTTAACATAACTTTTCTCTTATTTAATAGGCAGTACAACCCATTTATATTTAGTGTCTACAGTGATATCATTTAAACTTCTTTTTCATTTTTTGCCACATCATTATCCCATGCCTCTTTCTTGTAGGCTTTTTGATATTGGTTAGAGAGTTTTGGTTCTCTTTTCTATCAACTGGTTTGGAAGCTATATGTACTATTTCCGTTCTTCTGAGAGGCACTTAAAAATTTTAGCTAGGAAATTTAAATGGAAACCGTTGTAATCAACAATTGATGACTGTCTATATGCTGCCTTTCCCTCCCAAAAAGACAAAGCCATTGTCAGGCTTTTGATGATTTATCTTCCTAATCTTCTATGCACTTATGGGTGAAATTATCTGGAGGATTCATTCCAGATAAGTACTGTTAATAGTAGCAGTGGTAATACTATTAGCATGATTAGTATTATTGTTTACTGTATGTCTCTATTTTACAGGAAGACTTTATTAGTCATTGTATTACATTTTACTACCAAATTAGCAACCATTCTTTAGATTTTTTATTTTTTTAATTTCAGAAAGTGAGAGAGAGCATGAGAAGGGATGGGGCAGAGGAAAGAGAGAATGTCAAGCAGGCTCCTGACACAGGCCTGGATCCCACGTCCCCTGGGATCATGACCTGAGGTGAAATCAAGAGTCTGATGCTCAACTGAGCCACTCAGGCGCCCCAACCATTATTTAGATTTAAATAGCATTTTTTTTGTGTGACGTATTTGCTCTACCATATTTGTTATGTTCCAATTCTTTGTCTAGTTAAGACTTTATTTTTTCCTGTTTTTCTGGAATAATCCTCAGTTAATTTTCTTGTCTTTATTTTCTGAAAAACCAAGAGAGGTCAACTTTGAGCCTTTTCTCATCTGAAAGAAACACCCTCATTTGTCTTTACACATGACACAGAGCTATCTTGGTTATAAAATCCCAGGTTGAAAACAGCTCCTACAAGTCCTTATAATCATTTATCTTCTAAAATATTTCAAGTGGATAAGTCAAACATCATTTTCCTCTTTAGACACAGGATTGCCCATTTTCCCATAAGTCATTCTCTCCTAAGTGTTCATTACTATTATATCTCCAACTGGCCCACTGTAAGAACAAGAACTTCTGATTAATAGTTCATAAAGACATTTATAGAGAGCTCTTTCTATCAGTGACAAGCACTTTTCTAACAACAAATTCTATGTGTTGGTCAAAAGTCCCCATTTCTGATATTCTATTTATGATGGAAGCAGTTAGTTCCTGAGTCCTAAGACATGCTGTGGATTGTCTTTTACTTACATTAATACATCTAGCCTGCTGGTCCATGAGGATTTCCCTAAGTTTGCTCAGGAAAGGGTACCCTGAATGTCAGTCACTTCCTCTTGTCCTTGACTGTCAAATCTGTAGACCCACAGATGAGTCTTCTTAGGCTATTTAAAATGTTACTTTATTTATTTTTTAGAGAGAGAGAGAGCACAAGTGCATGTGGCATGCTAGTTGGGGAGGAACAGAGAGAAGGGGAGAGAGAGAGAATCCCAAGCAGGCTCTGCACTGTCTGTGCAGAGCCCAATGGGGGGCACAGCCTCATGAACCCTGAGATCATGACCTGAGCCTAAAGGAAGAATCAGATGCCTAACCATCTGAGGCACCCAGGCACCCTTACTTAGATTTTAAAAGACACTTTTCTTCCTGTAGTTTGAGATGTCACTAAGAACTGTCATAAATTCTCTTTCAGTCCATCTGATTTCTTATTAGCAATTGGGCTTCCACACATTTGGAACTTCCCTGTCCCCTTCTCTCGAAACACTGAGTCTTAAGTTGCAATGAGAAATTCAGGATCGTCAGGTAGAAGGTGAAGTCATAGTTCTTCAGATTAGATGCACATGGATAATATTTTGCTTTGAGCACCATGGCCAAGGAGTTTCACCTGCTGCCTGCAAATACTCTCGTGCTTGATGGCCTCCCTCAGTGACTCTGCTGACTTCCCTCTGGACCTCCTTTCAAGGTTAGGTTCACCATAGTACCGGATTCTAAAACCTCTCCCACCTCGAATCATCTCGTGATCTTTCTTTAAGCTCCATGCCAAGGGACCTACCATCCCTTAGGAGTTATCTCCAGTTGCTACTCTGGCCGCCTCCAGTGTATAGATCTTGGATGTCAGTGCCCCCACTGGACCTCTGAAACAAGTTGCATCAAGTTGTGGCTATCTTAGAATAAGAAGCATGGAGAGTGCATCAGCATACAAAGAGTGCAGACAGGCATGACTGACTCTGGCCATCTGATCACTCTGTGTGTCCCCCTGTCTTGCTCCCTTTTAGGTGGGAGGACACACCATGCTTCCCATCCGTTGGATGCCCCCTGAAAGCATCATGTACCGGAAGTTCACTACGGAGAGCGATGTGTGGAGCTTCGGGGTGATCCTGTGGGAGATCTTCACCTATGGAAAGCAGCCATGGTTCCAGCTCTCAAACACAGAGGTACCGAAGGGGGTAGATAGGAGCTCAATTTGGGTGAAGGCTGATAGGGCATAGCTCAGGCCAGGACTTAGACGACTTAGACATAGTATCCAAAACATTAGGTGGGGTTTTGAGCCAGCGGGGCATATATAGGCATAAGCAAGGATGGGGAGCTTCTTAGGAGGAAAAAAAAATTATAGCTGTAGGAATTGTGGTGTAATTGTCAAGAGAGCGTGAAATCAGATGTCGAGATTTAGATGCGAGTCACTGTCCTGTTTATTCTGCTACACTTAAACACCACACGTGTTTCACTAAGACAGAAAATGAAAACAAAAAACAACTCTGGGTTTTTCAATTGTGCCATCTTGTGGAAATACCTAAATAGTCTGGATTCCCAAAGGTTTTAGGCAGCCCAGGGAGGCACAGCATGGTGGGTCGGAAAGGCAAATTTCACTGTCTTGATAGAGCTACGTTATGTGGAGTTCCAGGAATAAAAAGACTCATAACAGCAAACATAATAATAATGAACACATTCTATATTGTCTTTATAGTTTTGATTTATAATAGTAATAATAAAAATGTCAGTAATCAGGTTTGAACCATGGGTAACATTTAGTGCCAGGTATGTTTCTAAGCATGTTAGCTGTAGTAACTCAGTACTTTTCACAGACACCTGTCGAGATTCAGGGCAAAGGGAAGGGACCCGTTTGGGGTTCTGGAGAGGACTGGCCAGAGTCTCAGAGGTGGAAGCTTCTGTGGCATGGAGAAGGTTTGGGCCATGGTCAAAGGAGTCCTCACTTATGTCTGGACCAGTACAGTTAGTAGGCAGTAAGAGGCTCAGATTCCCAACCAAGCAGACCTATAAGAGAATGAAATTATTTTTATAGTCTTGTGTTTTCTAAGAAAATATGAATATAAGGGCCTTTTATTATTTTTTTATTATTATTTCTTTAATGTTATTTCTTTTTGAGAGAGAGTGAGACTGCGCTAGTGGGGGAGGTACAGAAAGAGAGGGAGACACAGAATCCAAAGCAGGTTCCAGGCTCTGAGCTGTCAGCACAGAGCCCTACACAGGGCTCAGACTCAAAAACCGTGAGGTCATGACCTGAGCCAAAGTGGGATGCTTAACCTATGAGCCACCCAGGTGCCCCCACAAGGGCCTTTTAATCTTATAATCTTTTCTGAATATTCAAGGAAGTATCTTTATTTTGGGAAGCTGTGTTCATCTCTGTTCACCTGTTCCCTGACCAGTAAGTTTCTAAGACAGGAAAGAAGGCATTCCTTTGAGCCTAATATCTCATCAATCACAAGCTAAATGAGTCTTAACCACATTTCCCAAAGTAGGACAAGACATTTTAATGACCTTTAAAAGAAGAAAGGGTGTGTATCTGAGCCCATTTGTTGCAGTGTTTTAAAAAATTGTTGCTGTTGGGGTTGGTAGCAGACACAAACATACACACAAGCATGCACACACATACATACACACAGGCTTATGCCCACCTGCATACATGCACATGCATAAACGTGCACACACGTGTGCTTATGCCCACCCGCATACATGTGCAAACATGCATGCACATACACACCTGCATACATGCACACGTGCATGCACATGCACAAGTATATGTGTGCTCACATACATGCTTGTATACATATGCCTCCCCCGCATACATGCACGGGTGCATACACATGTACAAACATGTGTGTGCACAAGCACGCACATCCTGAGCAGAGCCCCTATGTAGTTTGGTGGCCCCAGTAAAGAAGTATCTGGACTGAGGGACTGTTGGTGTCAGTGAAAGATCTGCCCTGGAAACCCAAGCTGGCTTTTAGTAACCAAGAAGGTGTTTCTGATCATTTATTTTTTTTTTCTTAATGTTTATTTATTTTTGAGAGAGTGTGCAAGTCAGGGAGGGGTAGAGAGAAAGGGAGGCACAGAATCTGAAGCAGGCTCCATGCTCTGAGCTGTCAGCACAGAGCGCGATGCGGGGCTCAAACCTATAAACTGTGAGATCATGACCTGAGCCAGTTGGATGCTTAACCGACTTAACTACCCAGGTGCCCCAATGTAACTGCTCATTTCTAACACAGTTCCGTGAGGCAGTGGCCTTGAAGGTGGGCTTTCTGTCCCCTAGCCACCTGTCTCACTCCATCCCCAGAGCAGCCAAGTGCTGGTAGCCACTGACCATGAGTTTCTTATGGAAGTTGACAACCTAGCTAGCCCCACACTGGAGAAGACACTGCTGAGCGCTTTGGGTTGCAGGGTTAACAGCTGCTGCAGTCTGAGCTGGGTCTCTTTCCATGGGGGTGAAGATAATGGAGTGTGGAGACAAGGCTCCGATAAGAATGGAGAATATGAGGAGCTGGAGAACTATCGGGCTGGCACAGAAATGAGTCTCATGGGCTGGCGCCAACCCCAGGGTGAACAAGACCAGGAAGGTAGTGACACAGTGAAGGTCTGACAGGCTGTCGTAGGGTCAGAGTGACATGAGACAACATGGCAGTGTTGAAGGCAGCATGAGGAGATAAAAGAGAACGAAGACACTTCCCTTGCCCAACTAAACACAGACTAACGGGGGCAGAGATACCAGAGGCACTCAATGGAGGTGATTATGTGTATTTTTTTAATTACAATGTATCTCTGAACAAGGAAACTGGAGTTTGGGGTAAGTTGCCCAGGGTTTCACAGTGATCGAGTTAGAGAGGAGTTAAAACCAACCCAACATATGGAAGATGAAATCTTGAAAAGCCACATATTCGATGTCAGCAAAGAAGTGCCTTTGATGGGGCACCTGGGTTGGCTCAGTTGGTTGGGCATCCGACTCTTCATTCCAGCTCGCATCATGATCTCACCATTTGTGTGTTCAAGCCCCACAGCAGGCTCTCTGCTTACAGTGCGGAGCCTGTCTGAGATTCTCTCTCTCCCTGTCTCTCCCCCTGCCTGTTCGTGCTCTCCCTCCCTCCCTCTAAAAATAAATAAATAAACATTTAAAAAAAGAAGTGTCTTTGAGAAATTGGAAATGAAGCTCAAATTACAAGAGTGGTCCTTACATGGCCCTGCCGAACATTATTTTTCTTCCTACTTCTTAGAGCCTCCCTTTCAGCTTGGCTACGATGTGTGCTCTTGACTTCATTTGCATTTTACGACACTCAGGAGGTAGTCAAGGCAGACATTTGATCCCCATCTTCCAGATGAGGGTGCCGAGACCCTGTGAGGTTAACTGACCTGCGTTGGCCACCCAGCTGGGCAGTGGTGAATCATTCAGTAGTCCTCGTGTGAAGGATTTTCACAGAAACCAAATATGTGGGGTAGGGCAAAGAGAAGGGGGTGGGGGCTTGTTGAGAAAGGGACCCTCAAGGTGGCTTAGAGATAAACCTGGTGCTCTGTGCAGAGGCTGGGAGTGGGAGGGGAGCTCTCCGGGAAGCAGGAGCTAAGGGGAGGGAGGCATGGAGGGGCCAGATGGTGCACAGCTCCTTCAAGGGGGTTTCAAAGTCACCCAGGCTCATAAGAGGGGAGGGACAGGTCAGATGCCAGTCCCCACTGCCAAGTAGCAGTGAATGCAGCGTGGCATTCAGATGATATTGAGGACCGGAGGGGAAGAGTCAAGTACCTGGAAGAGTATATGTGGGGAAGTCCGTGCAGACCTGGCCTGAGGGGCGGGGGACAAAGTGCAATTGTGGGTGTGGCCAGCCAGCCACATGCACAAGACAGGGGAGCAATGTGGTGCTGTCTCCAGCCAGCCTTCCGCCGTGCAGGCTGGGGTCCCGGCTCTACACTGGAGCCCCTCCGTGAAGTTGTCACCTGCTGTTGGCTGGGTGTGAACCGCGGGGCCCAGGCGGGGCTTTGGATGTAATGTCCTGCTACTTCTCACCTTTTCAGGTCATCGAGTGCATCACCCAAGGTCGTGTGCTGGAGCGGCCTCGAGTCTGCCCCAAAGAGGTGTACGACATCATGCTGGGGTGCTGGCAAAGGGAACCCCAGCAGCGGCTGAACATCAAGGAGATCTACAAAGTCCTCCACGCTTTGGGGAAAGCCGCCCCCATCTACCTGGACATCCTCGGCTAGCGGTGGCTGATGGTCACTTATGCGTACTCGATTGCCTCCTGTCTCCTGGCCTCACATCTCCCCCTGTCCACCTCACACTCCTTTCTTCCATCCTGACCGAAGCGAACATCTTCATATAAACTCAAGTGCCTGCTACACATACAACACTGAAAAAAAAAAAAACAAAAAAAACAAAAAAAAAAAGAAAGAAAGAAAAAACCCTGTAAGGCAGTTTGGCGAATATATATATATATATATACATATATATATTTATATATCTAACTATCTATCTATCTATATCCACAGAGAGATACCTTCTCTAATACAGAGAGAAGCTGCTGACCCAGAAACCGTTAAGACTGAAACAATGACTCACAAAATCTTAAATATTATGAACACAAATGGAAACTCCCTTTGACGGAAGCTGAGGTCCGTGCTTTTTATTTTCAGCTCCCTCTTTTCAGAGCCGAAGACCTTGATGATGCAGAGACAGTCCTCATGCTGGCACAGGAGGAGCGGGGGTGGAGTGCGAATTGTTCAGGTGATTACCTGCACAGATGTGTTTCCCCTCCCCGCCCCCCTCCCAAAGCTCTGTACAGGTGCAACAGCAGACCCCCTCAACTGCACTCAAGATGCAGTGGGAAGTAACACCGGACCAGAGGCCTCTGGAAAAGCCTCTCATCTCCCCTGACTATTGCCTCCACACCTTCTTCTTTCCTCCACTTCAAGACAATTCTCCAATGCGTCCATTCTGGAAAGTAGAGTCCTGATGCTTTTGGAAGTCAATGAAGGCGTCTACCAGTAAACACCGAATAACGAACAAGACACAAACCCATGATGACAATGGACTTCATCCATCTTGGGTAGACACCATGCTCACGTTCCTTCCTAAATCTGAAAGGGATGTGCTGTTTATTCTCTGAACCTCAAGAACTGGACGTTCTGGACTTACCCACAGAAGAAAAAGCTGAAATTTGAACCCTCCCTGGCAAGGCACTGCCTCTCATCTTTTCCTCATTGGAAAGACTCCTTGGCCCAGCCTCCCACATTCAGGCCTTTGGGGGAGTTTTGGGGTAAAGGGAACGTCCCCCGTGCTGCCTGCAAATGCGGACATGGCAGAGTTCCGGTAGCAGGAGACTTCGTTCCTTGTAGGTCCTTCTGTGTCCTCTGTTCCTCAGCCCCCACTTCCTGGGCCTCTGGCAAGTCCCAGGTGAACCTCACTGCCAGGGAAGGAAGCCAGGTCTAGTGAGAGTGGGGGGCAGTGCCCGTTTTGGGTAGTGAGGCGACACAATGGGCAGGAGCCAGCAGGGGAGAGTCTATTTGGCGCCTGCACCGGCCCCTTGGCATTCTCCTCACGTTTCCAGCCCCTGGAAGGATTGATGCATCTGCCTTTGAGCTGCTGTGAAAATGCAGGGGCTGAAAAATCGCTTTTGTGGGCTGGGGGCGGGGGAGGGGCCCGGGCTTCTCTGGGAGGGGTCTGCTGCAGGCCACGGCCACAGGCTCGGCATCTTAATGAGGCCTGAGCCCTGACCAGGGAGAGAGAATGAGGCATCTGAGCTGGGGTCCTGGCCGCTGCTGTCAAGGGCTGTCACGGGGGCAGGTCTCCAGGCCTCCCCGACCACATGACAAGGAAAGGCCTCCTGAAGGCAATAGCCCGGCCCCTCCCAGCTCGCCAGCCCCTCCGCCTCACCCCAAGCACAGAGCACCTAATGGACTGGCCTTTGCCCAACGGGAGCGTCGGGGAGTGGGGGGCTCTGACCTGCACCGTGCCCTGCTAGCCGGAGGGGCTGTCCGCAGCCTGGCCGGTCTGGTCAGCGCGGTGCGGGCATCCCTGTGGGGTTCGGGACTAAATCCTGTATTTGTGGTTTTGCTTTGTTTTTTTGGTTTTTTTTTTTTTAGACCCACAAATGTTTTTATTCCAATAGAAAAGAGCTGTGCTCGGACTGTAGGCCTCGGTTGGGAGTCGGGAATCGGTGGGGCCGCTCAGCGGGGCTGGGAGGGGAGCCGGAGTTTGGTGTGGGTTTTCCACTGCGCTGGGTTCCCAACCCAGAGGACTTCGGAGGAGAGCTCGGTGGACTGACCGCCTCACAGGAACCCATGGCTGTCTTAGGGCACGTGTCCCTCCTGTCTTTCCTCCTGGAGGCCCTGGCTCTATTCTGGGGCCTCTGATGCTGGCAGAACTCTGCCGTCTGGTGTTGAGCAGGGTAACAAAGAGAGAGGTGTGCGTGGAGGGTAGGCCTTGAGGGGAAAGGACCTTCTGGCTGGAGGTGAGGCTCCAAGGCTCCTGTTGCTGCCAAAACAGACCCCAGATATTCTCCCCCGAAACAGACCTTGTGTGACTTCCATCTCACAGGTTGTGTTTCTAGAACCTCATGGTCACTGATAGGCTGGGAAGAGGGGGCATGAGAAGGAGTTGGGGGCTGCTGGAAAGCTGGGAGCGAGGAACCTCCTAGGGTTTCAGCTCAGGGTGCAGAGTCCTCACGGCCTAATGGAAGCAGACAGTTTCTTCGGGAGCAAGGAGCCCTGGAAGAGACTGACGTTGTTCGATTGTACAGGCCCTCATGTTGGCCATGGGGATGCGTCTTCATCATGTCCACTGTAAACAGCTGCCTCTTGTAAGGGCAAAGCCAGGGGCAGCAGAGAGGGAGGCCCGGCTTTCTTACTTCCTTGTTGTGCTCTCTATACAGTCTACGTATTGGTTACGTAAAGGCAAGGGAAAAAAAATTGGGGGGAGGGTGAGGGAGGCAAAGACTAGGTCTGTAGTCACTGAAGGGGCACCCAGGGCCCTGGGGCAAGCAGACGACATTATCCCTCCTGTGGTGGGAAGCTCGGCTGAGACTTGCTCTGCTGTGTCTCAGTCTCCTGTCTGTGAAACGAGAGGTGCCTGTTCATCTCCGGCCCCTTCAGGGTCTGAAGTGTGTAGGTTCTCACAGCGCTGAGTCCCTGTGCCATTGTTCTCGGTAGCGCCCTGAACACCAGGCTGGCCCTTCAGGGTGGCCCTCCTCGGACCTTGCTTGGGCAGGGCCAGCTGTCCCTGGAAGCTTGAGGGCCTGGGGGCACATGGGTCCTGTGAGACACTCCTCTCCGTTTTGGTGCCTCTGCCACAACGTGAAGTGTCCCAGATAGCTTTAGACCCGGAGGGCACATTTGGTCTCATTTCCCCCTCCCCAGCCTCTTTGCACACCCAGAAAGCACTGGTGAAGGCCTATTCATCTATTTATTTTCAAAGAGCTCAATGCGGCTAAACGAGTCTTATAGTGACATCCCATCAGTCAGTGTGGCCACCCCAGTCCACCCCACTGTCACCCACCCCATACCGATATCTACATTCTTTTTTTAAAAAAGCACGCTAGAGGGACTGTGAAGATGTGGCTGGATGCACACCCCATCGTGAACATCAGGGGAAGCTCTGAGTCACCGGGGCTGACCTCCTGCCATGACCTCCTCACCTGGTCCCCTGCTGGACTAAGTGACAGTGGCCTGCTGTTGGGTGCCCACCTTGGAGTAAGGAGGCATGGCCAAGGTTCCTCCCTGTTCTTGACTTTGGACGTGAACCAGATGTCGCTCTCTCGTTGTATCCCTGACCTCTGAGTGGATCAGGAGACTCACTGAGCCCTCTCTGCTAACCTTCCCCTCTTCTCTAGTGATGCTTATACCCTGTGGAATATACTAGTGCAAATATTTTTGGTGCTAATACTACAGAAACCAACACCAACAGAACAGCTGACAGCCAACTTCTGGGGGTGCATGAGACTCCCCCTCAAAAATGGAAGCGTCCCTTGTGTCGGGACAGTACAGGATGCGTGGGAGCTTGGGTGCGAGCATGCAGGGATGTGGAAAGACGGTCGAAATTCCTGGCTCTGCTCTTGGCTCCCCGGGTGGCCATGGCCAGGTCATAATCTCTCAGTATCAGATTTCTCATGTGAGACATTTAAGAGGCTATAATAGGTATCCTTAGGATCCTTCTCTGTTAAAAAAAAAAAAAAAAAAAAATCTGTTCTGCTCCCATCTATTTTGTTTTGTTTTGTCTACTTTCTTACTTGCTTAGCAGAAATAAGAGACAAAGTGAAAGGCAGGGAAGGAAGGGAAGGAGGAAAAGTTACCCAAGGCAAGAAATTGCTTATGGAAGGCACACAGGGAAGAATATAGTGATCAGTAGGGTTAAGGGATATTGGGGGAGCAGGCACATAGGCTCACCAG
The DNA here is from genome assembly GCA_017311185.1 of Proteles cristata cristata. NCBI lineage: Eukaryota > Metazoa > Chordata > Mammalia > Carnivora > Hyaenidae > Proteles > Proteles cristata. The sequence goes on from JAESUZ010000722.1 coordinate 640,863, forward strand.
CTGCCACCTGGCCCCATGGCTGATGTCCACAGGCTCCCCTTCCTCAGCTAGCTGGATACTTCATTCCACACCAACATACCCTAAGCTGGAAGAAACTATTCCAAGTTAGGGAGACAGGCCTGCGCACCTCTCGTGAAGGCCACTGGCAATTGGAACTCAAAAACCAACAGATGTTTCTCTTCAAATGCTATTTCCAGGAGGTAGGCTGTTGGAAAGAGGGTGGTATTTTAGGATGCAGATTCTTCACCAGAGTTCTCTTCCCTTCATGAATGATGTTGAATGGCATCCTTGCTCCTCTTTTTCCAAACCAAACGGCAGCCATATTGTCTTGTTCGAGGTGTAGTTATTGCAACAGGCAGTCTTGGGCTTTGAGCTCTTCCCATGCTTTGCTTAGAGTCTGAAGTCAAGAGACGCCTATAGGTGTTGATTGAATGAGCCATGTCCTGACAGGCTAGAGGACCGCCCTCAGATGCCCCCAGGATGGCTGTTGTCAGCATTGGTGGAACCAGCCTGCTAGAGTACCCAGTGGCATTTGTCTTAGAGCAAGAAATGGCACCTTTAGCTCAGGGCTTTGATGATCCCTGTGCACCAAATTTTTCTTTGATACCAAATAAAATCTTCTGGCTAGCACTTAGTAGGTTTTAAAGGGAAATTCCAAGTCTTTGTATCGTTTTTAAGATATCAATGTAGACTCCAGAAAATGCTTTGGGATTGCTTAAGGTCATTGGTAGCATCATCCGAGGGGAAGTATACGTTGTATACAAGGCCCATATACATTGTATGCTTGTGTCTATATATTTAATTAGACTGGCTTCAGTGAAATTTTGCTTGGACTTAGCAAATGGATTCCTTGATGTTTAGTCTCTTTGAGTCTCACATTCCTTGGAGATGAGCCATCCAGAGATGGACTGTCCTATGAGAGACAGAAAGATGCTCTTGAGAAATCTGTCATCTTGTAAAATGTGATCATTTGGTGCTCCTCAGATTAATGCTGGTGACAACATTCTAGGTGTCTGAAAATCCCTTCTTCTGGCAATCTGACAGATTACTCTGCAAGAATGATTTCTACCACTTTCCATTTGTGAGTCAGCATTGAATTTACCAGGACTGCAGATGCAACTACCCCCTTCGAGGGATGGGACAGAGAGAATGGGAGATGTTGATAATGCTCATTCTTTCTGAAAAGTGACTGGTGGATGTGGTGAACATTTATGTCACTACTTTGGGCATTAGGACTTTTGCTGTAAGCATGGGCTGTTCCAGCCTAAGGGTCTGAGTTTTTGCTTCTGGTAGAGTCTCTGTTTCCCTGGTGCAATGCCCCCAAACATAGTTTTCCTTGACTGTCTAAAAAAATTCTATATATTGCAAAAAGAGATATCTCTGGCCCAAGTCTCAGTGTGCCAACATAGACACCTTCCTATTTCACAAGGAGATCCACGGAAATTGAGCTCCCCGCCCCCAAATACTTGGAATTCTTGATCGGTGTAATAAAATTCAGATTCCCCTTCCTCTTTAGCTAACTAAATTCCAAATTTAAAACTAGGCCTGGTTTGATACTTGTAGTAGGGATGAAGTCTTAAACCAGTGTGCTGAGTTATTTCCCCTCATACTGAGGCAGGACAGTAAACTCTGTTAATTTTTTCTCTAATCACCAAGGTATACATTGCTTTGTGTGCAGTGCCATGGCCCAAGCTCGTAGTTTGCAAGAGACACTTCTAGCCAACAAAGCTGGAAGTTTCTAGATGTATCAAGACAACACAAATGAGGAGAGTCCTGAGCCTCAGATGCTCAGGGCATCTGAGAAGTGCGTTGGCACTCAGGTATCTTGCTTCTCAGTGTGACATATTATGAGAAGAAATAGTTTGTTCTTACTTTACACGATGACCAACGTAGATGTCCTTCCTCAAAGTCCAAAGGGAGATTGAGAACCCTGATACCACTGAATTCTCTGACATTGTTTTGGATACAATTTCCCCGAAGCCCAGTGAAAAATGTCAGTGTTCAAGTCTAGGTCTGATGGTTATTCCTTCATTTAAGGAGAGTGTATAGAAGTGATTAAAAAAGAAGAATTTTTAATATGTTAACTGGGAGGACATACTCAAATGAATAGCTTCCTTAAATGTTTTATTTCTTTCTTGGAGAACTCTCCATGACCTGTCTCCATTTAACAGCTGTGTGACATTCAGCCAATGCCTCTGAGCCCACCTCTGGGGTAAATAAATAAACCTGGTCCAGGTGATTTGATTTCTGCTTTCTGCAGAGAAGTAAATCTCAGTGAAGAAGATTTTCTTTCATTTTTGTGCTTCTTACTTTTTCCTTTTTTTTCCCGTTTGTCTGTCTCCTCTTTCCTCCATGGGACTGACAATCCAACGTCTTCTACTCCATGAAAGTCTTAATGTGAGGTGAATTCCAGGACCACAAACAGTTAGGACTTCAAACAGTGAGAAAATTGGCGCTGAATGATTCGGCACACAAAGCAGAAAACCTTCATTTCCTGCAGGCAGGATGGAATTGACTGTTATATTAAGACTTGTGAAGGAGCCCTGCCCCAGAGTAATTTCGATGCTGTCAGACAACGTTGACATCTAGATTAACCTCTATGCAGTGAAGTTTACTGCAAAGCTCATTGAGATGCAAGCGGCGTATCTCTGCAAATCCCATCCGGAACCTTCGGTGGCCCATCCCTTCCCCACCCACTCACTGCTCACTACGTCCATGAACTTTCAGCCTCCAGGAGCAGAGAAAGCATGACTGGGATCCCACCCCAGAAGAGGGAGTTTCATGACCTCTCTCTGACCACAGTGCTGAGCCAAGCTTTCCACTCAGTGGGAGTGACAGTGGTGGTCACGGTCTTGGTTTTTCCCAAGGGGACCGCATATCGAGGCATGAAAGCCACTCTGCTGATGACAAATGGCTTTGCAGCATGTCTCGATGCTGCACAGAGTGAAATGATTTATGAAGAATTAGTGTGCCCTGCCTCAGTGAACCCTGCTCTGCCCGCACCCCCCACCCCCCAGTTCCTCCAGCACTTCTCGGTGTGGATGTAGCAGGTCAGGGCTACAACCAGGTGGCCAGATGGGGTGGTAGGTTCTGATGGACAAAGGGCTTGCCTGGGTCTGTGCAGATGTTTCCTACAGTCCTTATGAGAGAGAGGCAGCCCCAGCCCCTCCTCCTGGTTGGGACAGAGTGTGTACCTCCTGTAAGCCCCAGTTTGTCAGCTCTTTCCTTACGGGGTGGTGGGCTCCAACGTAACCTGAACCCTTTCTAATTCATCGTGTTGTGCCACATCAAGGCACAGCAGCCAGCGGAATCCTCAAAGCTGGACTCACAGCTTCTCTACAAATTGAAGGCTCTTAATTACATCAGAAGTCTTAAGAAAAGGCCTTTAGTTTAGATTCCTACTCCTCCACCTTCTGACTCCCTCCGTAGAGCCACTCCTCCACATCATCACAGGTGTCTTGGGAAACTGACCTCAGGATTTTAGAATACCGTGAAGTCCGGAGAACATATTTCTCTGGGGCTTTACTGATTCTGATTCTCTCTGCAATTGTTTTTCCTACTTTGCCTCTTGCTTTGAATAGGAGTAACAATCTCCTTGTATGTTCTTAGATATTTCTTTAGGAGAAATGAAATCTTCCAGCCAAGGACACTGTGTCTATTGACTAGGGAAAATAGATTTCTGGGCCATCTCACGTCACAGTCCTCCAGAGGCAAACCTGACGACTTTATTTTAAGCAATGTTCAGTGTTGCGTTTTGGTCTAGATGCTCAAGCTCACAATAGCATAAACTACATTCATCACTCATTATTTATAATTCTTGTTTAAATGCACACATGTGTGCACTGTCCCCCACTTGAATGCGTCTTCACTCCTCTTGGTCCAATATGACCCAACAAGCCGATGCACCCTTCATGGTCCTCCCTCTGATGTCTGTGTGCATATGCGTGCAAGTAAGTGTGCTCCAGACATGTGGCTTCTTAACCTTACTACAGCTCATCTTCTCTTTTAATAATCATCACACAGCCTGTGACTTTCTCCACCATAGATCATTTATGAAGTTAGGGTTTTGTCAAAGGAGACTAAATCCCGAGTTTTTAGACGCTTCATATTTAAAGGCTGGACTAGTTTTCTCAGAGAAACACAAAACTGAACCAAACCTTGATGTAGATTTTATTTAATTAATTTTGGAGATGGGGGAGAGCACTGAATTGTGGCTTGAATAATACATGCTAAGTACAGATATACATGTGAACTAGTTCAAGCAGATTACGGAAGCTATCTTGGAGCTGAAGCCTTTAGACAGATAACGCAAACATTCACATTGAATCAGAACTTAATGAGAAAGGGTTAGATTTTCCCTGGGAAAGTTAGATGTTTGATGGACATGGAAGGAACACTGGGTTGGAAGCGAGCAACTGCACTGAGTGTTACTTGGTGGGTGGCTGTGCACAAGTCACCTCAATCATCTGGCCCAAAGTGGAATTCTCCTTAGTATAAGTGGGCAGCAGGCAGCTAGTTGCAGAGTAGCCCCTTCTCTGGTTCCAGTGATGGGGAAAGCCGACCTAGTTCACCCTTGGACAGCTCCGACCAGCTGTCATTAAAGCATACTTCCTCAAGTCTCACCCAGAACGAGTGGGTGCAGCCTCCTACCCTACAGAGTCAGCCCCATGTTCATCTTGCAGTCAGTTCACATATCACACCTGCTGTTGAACGCTGTCCAAACTCTGAACTCCTATGGTCCATCCACTGTCCCCGACTCCATCCTTTAAAGGCTGGCTTTTATCTCTGAAAAGTCAGGGAAAGCCCTATGGGCCCATTTCCTTCTTCCCTACCAGGAGCATCAGCCACACTTGTGACTGAGCCTAGCTTGGTTTCTGGAGAAGAAAACAGTGTGCTCTAGCAGCCATCCTTCGGTCTCTTTCCAGCTCCGTGGACCAAGTGATTAGCTCCCCATTAGCACCTCATCAGTTGCTTTTGCATCAGAGACTCTGGGACAATAAGCCTATTATAATGCCTCAGTCTGTCTTTTTGAAGTCATCCCTTCCTTCCAGCTTGATTGGGAAAGGAGAGCCTGCTACAAACAGCCTTTCCTTCAAATTTCTCTGGCTTTTTTTCCTGACTGTTAATATAGAGATAAATGGTAAACCATGGCTTTCCCTTTTGTTTTCCCAGGCCCCTCCCAGTATGAGTGTACTCTGCCCCTACCGAGCAGGAGCGCCACATGACCACATGTCAGCACAGTGTTTATTTATTTAGTGGAATGGCTATAATATTGACACAAAGATTTGCAGCATCTAAATCTTGAGAGGGATAAGAGGCTTTTCTATCAAATGAGATCTTTACTGTGATGGCACAAGAAAGGTTTATACTTTAAGAACAGCAATGAACCTGAAAACATGCTCCCTCCTTAAGGAACCATGAGGTGGAAGAAATCACTAGAGAAATCACCAGGACACCAGACCCTGTATTCCACAAATCACGTTGTATCAATAGATGCTTCAACTTTGTCCTTGACATGGCTCTAAAAACACAACAATGAGCTATGATCAATTATCCACATTACTACTAAAATTCATCATGTCTAACCCAACCCCTATTTTTATAAAATACCATTTTTGTTGTTAAGTCTGGAGATAGTTCAATATTCCTTTTTCTTTTTGGGCCCCTTCTGATATTTTCAGTGAGATTTCTTTTTTTTTTTTTTCATTTTTATTTCTTTAGGAAAGACATGGGGTCTATTTTAAATATTGCCTATGATAAAATGACAAGTGAGGTGGAGGGAGGTGCTGGGCTGAGGAGACAAAGGAGCTCTGGGCTCTACTTCCTGCTGAAAAGTATTATCCCTTCTGTGCCTCAGTTTATTAAGCTACAAGAAAGAGCTGCTAAGAATCCCCTGCCTGTCACAGAGGGCTATAATGAAGCACGCAATGAAGTCATAGCTGTCAGAGTGCTCTGTGAGTGCCACAGGCCCCTTGAACAGGTGAAGCCTGCTCTCTGGCAGTGAGTGTTCCAAATAGGCTTGCTGGTGCTAAGCTGTGAGCAGCTCTGGCATGGACCTTGTTTTGAGGTGCACACGTAGTTTTTCCTTCAAATTTCTTTTTTTTTAATTTTTTTTAATGTTTTATTTATTTCTAGGAGAGAGAGAGAGACAGCGTGAGCAGGAGAGGGTCAGAGAGAGGAGTCACAGACTCCGAAACAGGCTCCAGGCTCTGAGCTGGCAGTCAGCACGGAGCCCGACGCGGGGTTCGAACCCATGAACTGCGAGATCATGGCCTAAGCAAAAGTCGGATGCTTAACCGACTAAGCCACCCAGGTGCCCCCCTTCAAATTTCTTAAGTTCCTCCTGCAGTCTGGTTTCTAGATTATGGCATTGGCATTTTCCTCTTTGACCACTGAGCTTTGAGAGACGGAGAATACCTTTACAAAACTTCAAGCAGAAAGAGGGTGGTTTACACATTTGGCTTTGTCATTGAAAAGAGAGTATTGGTAGGTTTTGTTTTCAGGCCTGAAACCCTGAACAGTTTATAGCAGAATGGCATCTCTTGCTGCATTTAACTCCAGATTATCCATTGTTGATTTTCTGAGATTCTGTAGATTTAAATGTAATGTTTTTAACTGAAGACTATATGAAGCTTCCATTATAAATTGGGTGGTAAAACTAATCTTGCAGGAAGCACCCGAAGTGATAATGATCCTGAAGCAGTATTACGTTCATTCTGGGGCCAGCATTTTGTACATGGGGAAATAACTTTAAGATGGAATGAACTGCTTGAGTGAAGACCAAATGTTAAACCACACTTCTGATAGCCTTGAGCACCAACAAATAGGTGTGAGTGGGATTCCCACTGAGAAACGCATCTGATTGAAAATGAAACCCCGACAGTAAATCCTGAGGCCAGATTGCCAAGGTTACAACAGTGAAGTCATTTACAGCCCCTAAAAAAATCCCAGGTGTTTGTAGCATCAGCCACTATTTTAAGTACCTTGCAATGGTGACTACTTGGCAAGTTAAATCTTTAGAGTGTGATTTCCTTTAGATCTCGGAGCCACGACCAGGTGTGATGTAACTGACTAAGAGCTATGCATGATTTAAAAAAAAAAAAAAGGTTTTGATCACTCCAGAGAGGAATCCAAATAAAGCCGAGTACCTGAAACCCTAAGAAATCCATAAATACTTTGCTCAAGTTCAGACTTCTCTTTTCTCTTTTTACCTTGGGCTCAATTTTTGTTTGTCTTTCACAGAAACGCAACATCTCCATGCTGAAATTCTGTCCAGATGATTTCCCCCCATGTAGCTGTCCAGCAGACAGAAAGCATTTCAGCTTTCTTTGAAATGAGAGTCTAAATTAGGTTATGACTAGGATCTTAAATTACGATGTGAAATTGGAGAAGGCAAGCTAGTTCAGGGCAGTGCTCCATAATTCATTCCGATAATCCCGAGGAGATGACCTCCTTCACAGTACTGTGAAGGCCTGCCTTGAACAAGCCGTTTCACTGTGTAACTTCCTAGTGACAAGACTGATTATTTAAGGATTGCAGAGGTATTGTTTGAGAAATAACTCACTGGATGTGGAAATTTTGATCTAATATGTTAACAAGAACAAGAACTTATTTTAATGCTTTTTTTTTTCCCTCTCTGAGGATTTAGCCTTTCTTGGGGGGCTATTGGGATATTTCCTTTTCAAGGCTAGGAATGATTGATTATAGTTCATGTCTAAAAGCAAAGACTCCCCCAAGCCCAGTAGAGTTGGAGGCAACCAAAAATGACCCATGTTAATTTTCTGTTACCCCACAGAATCAAGGACCCTTCTTGTTTATGCGTCTGGGCCATAATGGGGTAAGCTCAAGGGCATTGTCAAAATAAAATGAAAAGAAAGCAAGTCAGGACAAGAACATTCTCGCTTTTGATGTGAGAGAAAACAGCAGCACTGCTTTCTCTAGCAAAAATTTGTGTACTGTTAAGGGAAGAATTATGTTCCTTCTTAAGTTTCACTTCCTGAGATTTTGTGTGTGTGTGTGTGTGTGTGTGTGTGTGTGTGTGTGTTGGCTGAAAGGGGGGTGGAGCCAGTTAAGACATAGTTATGGGTTTAGACTTTACGCATAGTAAAAGGTCTGCTCAGTTTCTCAGAATGTGACAATGAAATTAGGGGTGGAGAGGAATTCAGGAGCCCATATTCCAATATGTGCTAAATTTTTACCCAAATATTTCCTTCAGGAACTTTTAATCATAGCAAGCCAAATCAGAACTACATCTGTAAATGGTACCAGGAAAAAGAAGTCTTTAGGCAATTTCTGCAGCCCTTAATACTACATTCATTTGTAGGCTTCTTTTCTAAGAGTTGGGGGTCCTTGCATTACATGAGGGAATATGTAAGAATGGGGAGGTAGTTCGGATGAGCTACCCCATTGGTATTATGGCAATGCATTAACTCTGTCCTGCAGGAAAAGAGGGTCACTTCAGGCCTACTTTCATTAAAATGACACAAAAAGAGGCATTTGAAACATGTTGGAATGTGCTACCTACAGTCAGCCTCTGTTGGAAGAGTTCTCACTTAGATGAAGACACAGTTTCTGGCTGGTTAGTGATTCCTGGATTTCTGTTTTCAGCACCAGGGACAGCAAACACCTCCCTCAATTGAAGCAAAACCTATCTTGATTGGCCTCCCAGACAAGGAAGAGTAGGTTTTTCCTTTACTTCCTATCCATGGGGTCCTCAACTTGCAAGACTTTATTCTTATGTTCAGGTGTTTACCTCTTTTATTTAGCTCTAAGCCTAGTGGCTTAGCTGTTTTTGTCACATTCATCAACAAATGATGAAGGCTGGACTAATGCAGCCAGGTCTCCTGGCTCAGAGGAGCAGAAAGAAAGACACCCAGACATCAATAGACAGCACACTTTGGCAGAGGAACCCCCTGCAGAAAGTCTTCACAAGGCACCATTGATTTGTAAACTCCCAAATGGTAGACTGATTATTGGCATTTACTTCCCTTTTTTTTGTCTGCATGGTTCCCACAATGTACAGGTCTACATTTCATTCTCTGTGCATTTGTAGGCAATATTTCCCAGGAGCTGAAAAGAAGCTATGAGCTTTGGAGGCAGAAAAGGGCCCAGTAATACTGTTGGTAAGCATTTTGGAGACTCAAGGTGGGGCCGTGCAGTCACCCTTCAGACCTGAATCCTGTTCAGCAGCTAACTTTGCCTTAAACAATGCAAACAGCTCCTTAAAGCCTTCATCAGGCCAGACTGAAGGAGTATCCTGAGAAAATGAGCATAGCAGAAGCCAATGTTTCCACTTTGCATTGTGATTGGCCAGTTGTCATTTAGCACAATCATGCATAAATGTCATCATAGAGGTAGCACTGTCTTCTCTTATAGCACTGTCAATCAGCTAGATGCTCCTTGCTTTTGTCAGGATAGCCCCAGGACTGAGAAAGCAAGACAGTCACCACAGATTTCATCTTAAATACTGTCTTCTATTTCACAGATGTAAAATAAATTCAACTTCATCTGCCTCTAGACCATCCAAAGCTCTAAGCACTCCTTCATACCCTCTCTTCTACTTCCTCTCTCACCTTCAGTGTTGCTTGTCATAATTCATAACATTTAGTGATCTATGACCATGAGATTCTTTTTAGGATATATCACGTGGTGGCAGCAGGCCAGAGCCAGATCTCAGAGGAGCAAGTTCAATGGAACTTTGATTTTTAATCTTGGGGTAGGTCTGGGGAGAAACCATCCTTCTGCTTTATTCTTTGTCCTCCTGAGGGGGTCCTGTTCCAGTGCTCACACTTGTCATGCAAAAAAGGCATGAGTTCCTCTAGATTATTTGTGTGAAAATTAGGGGAAGGCAGAGTCAAACATTCTCTATTAGAGTCCCTTTAGAATGGAGAAACTTCGTTTTATATAGACATCAAGGAACAATCTCAGTTTAGAAAGAATGTGTAAACGAAAGGCCAACAGCTATAGGAAAGCTCTATAAGAGAAGTTTTCTTCCCCTTAAAACAGAGAGGAAGAAGTTGCAGATTGCCTGGTGGATAACAGGTGATCTACTGACCAGGGAGAAATGGGGTCTGAGACTAGAGATACAGAAGTAGACATCTTTATTAGTAGAGGTGATGTGGATGAAAGTCTTGGGAGGGAATAGGCCAGAGAATAAAACTCTATGGAGGTTCTCAGTACTTTTTCTGGAAAATTTCTACAACATTCAAGGGCACTTCTAGCCCTCTGCCTGTTTAGAGATGAGCCCAGTGCTACTTCTGGGTTCTTAAGGCAAATGCCCTACAAACACCAAAGTCTTGTATTTTCCACTGTCAGTCAACACTGGCTGTCTTGAGTGGGATTAATTCCCCCTTCCCTATGTGAAAGGGACTTGTTTTCAGGAGAAGTGTCCTTTAAACATCCAGCTAAAACTGGAGGTAATTTTTTGCATGAATGGCTTTTTACAGCTAAGTCTAAAGCAGAACAAAACTTGTATTAAACTAAGTGCTACTTTACATATCTTATTTCAAGGGAAATGAAGGATTTATTGCCGTGTAAATGATGTACACTGATTTGTTTCCTACTGGACATTACATGTCCCTTTATCTTTAGGCTGATGTTGTGCAGCAAACTTTCAATATCTGGAAAATCAGCTGGTACCTACTTCAGTGCACTCGTAGGATGTTATATTCTCAGAGAAGAATTTTGCAAATGAAGTTTAGGTGCTGCTATAACTGATTTTCACCCCTATCCCTAAGCTTTCTGTACTAAATATATGTAAAGTGATTATACCTTGTCTGATCCCATGTGTTTGTGTGTGTTTTCCAATGTTTATATAAATATATTGGCCATCTGAAGCATTAGCTGGATTATGGTGACTGATGAACAATGGTGTACATGGCACATGGACATGTGATGCGTGCACACACTTGTTCCAAGGCCAAGCTAATCTTACAGAGTTTAGGAAACAATACGGGCATGGCTTGGGAAACGTTCAGCAGTGGATGTAGTACAGCCAAGCCACCGTTCACAGTGGAGACTTTGACAGCAGCAGAGCTGAGGTGGGCTCAACTGGATTTTACATCATTTATTTTAATCTCAATGGATTCTTCCTCAGTTCTATTTAACGATTTAGACATATTCCTTCACCATGCTTGTTTGTTTCGTTCCCCCAGGCCCCTGGAAAGGACTGATAATTTTTGTTTCCCATTATTTTGATCCCAAAGTTCTTCACTTAACATGGGTGACTGAGGTTTTAGTAAAACTGGGTTTTACTAGTAGTAACCCCTTCCTTGAGGTACTATGTTTTTTCCATCCTTTTCCTTTATGACAAATAAATCCATTGGCTATGCTAAGTTTATTTGCATCCTAGCAAGTCTTGGAGAATAAATTTAGTTAAAATAATGACTGTATTGCCTTCAGAGAAGAGGCTCATGGTCTAAATTAAATCCTTGTGTAAAGGTGTCTTTTATGCAAAAAATATGGGTTCTAACTTGGTAAGATGGCCCCAGGGTAGAGGGGATGTGTTTGTTCTCAGTTGATATTAAGGAATGTGTTTAAAGGCAAGTGCCCTCCCGTTCTCTATTCCCCACCCCACCCTACCTTCCTCCCCAACCTCAAAAGAAAGCAGAAAATTATTTTTTTAGATTGTATTAATAATTTATGTTTACTACAAAAGGATGATTTAATGGTATCACCAAAGGTCATTTCTCCCATTGCGCATGTCCTACACTCAGCCCCGTACCCATCACCCCATTGTTCACCCTCATGCTTCCATCCCAAGGCAAATATGTGTCTTCATTGGAATCTATCAGTGTTGAAGTTAAATGTGGGGGCAGAGATATAACACCATGACATTAATGAAAACCAACCATTCTTCACTTTTAAATGGTTAATTGCTACAAGAAGGCAAACTCTTTTCTTGGTTTTTGCTTAAAAACATTTTATACATATATATGTATATATGTGTGTGTATGTATGGACATATGTATGTATATGCACATGTACATGTATATATGTATATATCCATCTCCAATATAAATATATCATACGTGATAGTTGTAAATACTTCTTGGTCATATGTCTGTCTTCCTCATGGTATCATATCTTCAATGTTATGTTAACAACTCCATTTATTGATTGATGAACTTGTGTGTAGACCTGTATCCTCCTGACATAGTTTATGTAGGGTCTCTTCTCAAATAAACTATAAAACATGAATGTCCTTGTTTTATTTGGATTCATTATTTAGTAGAGAAGTGTGTTGGGTTTAAAGGTGTATTGAAATTTGGCAAAGTCCTAACGTGTGCAAAAATTGCAGGATCCAGTACCATCTTGACAGCTGAGACCCTGGTTTACTGAGAGTAGAAGTAGCTTGCAAAATGTTTAAGGTAGACCCTAAGTTGAATATTGGATTGAGATGAGTGTTTCAAGAAGAACATACACATATTTATGATTTGGGGCATGGCTGAGCTCTGTGTCATGGTGCTATCCTATCACTCCACATATGTTATTCAACTTCCTAGTTACAATAATTTCAGTAATGGTTTGAAGGAGGGATAAAGTATATTCCCTTGGATATCCTTTTATCCCAAAAATTTTAGGATTCATTCACCTAATTACTTTAAAACCCCTTCTCCTTCCACTTACCCTTCCATTTCTACACCTTTCTCTCTCCTTTCCTTCACATAATGTATTTCCTATAGTGAGATTTCAAGACTACTTCCATTAATTTCTCTCTAAATTTACTGATGGTTGTGGGAGAGAGACAGGGAGGTCAGGTTATAATTTCAATCATGAGAGGTCAACAGAGTTGCATGAAGACTTAAGGCAGGGTTCCCCCACCTCATCACAATGTTGACATTTTGACATTTTGGACCAGAAAATTCTCTGTTGTGTGGAGCTGTCCTGTACATTGTAGAATGTTTATCAGCATTTTTATTAGAAGCACTCCTCCTTCTCTTTGCCTCTCCCAGGTCTGTAAGACAGAAATGTCTCCAAACATTGCCCAGTGTTTCCCCCAGGGAGGCAATTTGCCCTAGTTGAAAGCTATCAGTTGAAAAGTTTAGATCTTATCACACAGTAAAGTTTAGATCTTATCACACAGTATCACACGGTGTTAAAAGAGGAATTCAGGGAAATCGAGAGCCCCAGGTCATGTACCAGCCCTTTCTAGACCAGCTGCTTGTCTGTACCACATGGTAAACTTGTCTGTTTTCTCTAAGCACGCCTCCCCTCAAAGCCCATTGCTAAGGATCAAGTTGCGGCACCACATGTGGGTGTCAGAAGACAATAGAAGTATCTCCCTAATCTCCATGTATCAAATATGTTATTCCTAGAACACCTGACCAAACCACTTTCCAAGCAGTGTCTTATATGTAGGACTCTGTAGGAAGAAGCCCAAACGGTCTTTTCAAAGATTCTATTCCCTGTGAAAGAAGCAGCCATGCCTAAAGGACAGAAACATTTGTCCTTCAATTGTCCCTTGTGAGAAATCATACTTCTCACCTGGCCCTTGCTACCTGGCCATATAAATTACAAGCTCATGATTAGGTCAACAATAACTCTTAGTATAGACATTTCTTATTGATGAGTAAGCAAACTTGCATTAAATCTTTCCAGGAAAGGGCTAATGTTGTCTATACAGTGATATGTGCATAGTATCTGCTTACTAAATATTTGTTGAGTTGAACTGAATTTCTCATTCTCCAAGGCCCAGATCATTTGTACAGCATTCAAAGTGCTGTCACTATGCCTTGGAAACTTCACTTACAAAACCCATTCAGGATCCAGAATTCAGAACGGCCTGACAATGTAAAAGTTATGAGTAAATATCTTTCCTCCCCAGGCTGTGGCTGGTCTTGCATTTGTGGCCTCCTATGGCAGCCTCCATGTCAGAACTGGGCTACGAAAGGCAACAGTAGATGCTTCTCAAAGTAGGATTGGGAAGAATGCCCTCTCCAGTCTAGGCCTTGTGGCTTGGCTCTTTCTTATTTAGAGCAGTCTTGGCAATCGATGGAACTGCAGTGAGTGACAGCAGGTCCTCCTACCCTGCGTACTTGAAACTCTCAGCCCATCCTCCAGAGGGTCCTTCCTGCTCCACACAGAGATCAAAGGTCTCAATGGCTCACATCTGCACTTTTGTGTGTCCTCACACCCTTGCAACCCATTATTTGGCATTATTTTGGAAAGAGAATCCGAGGGTTGGACAAGTTTATGGACTTCTGGGCCTGGAAGGTCCTTGACTGATAATCTCATTCAACTACCTGCCTGTAGCCAGGAGTCTCAGGTAAACAAAAATTGGAACAATCTCTCAAATAAAAGCCTCTTTCAGTACTAGAGGATATGGTAAATACAATGGTCTTATAAAGACAACATGCTTCTAAAAAACCATCACGCCAGTGATGACACAGAGAAGCAGTCACCTGACAAACTTCAGAAATAGCAACTGGCCGTCCCTGAAACTGAACCTAGAGGCACCTCTAATGGCATGAACAGCGCAAGTGCTGGGAATGCACTCGTTAGACACAAGGTAGAGATGCAAATTTATTACAGCTGATGTCCTTGATGAGGGGTTAATTCTTGGCACGGATCATGGGCATCTAGGAGGGAGCTCTCAAGGATACTACCTGAGGCTCTCAGAACACATTATCTTAATGCTTCAAGGCATGGTGGGGCCCCTTGGCCTGGGCCATGCCCTATTCCTTTGTCCTGTTGGGATGCTCAAGGTTACTTAGCTATTAGCCAGGGAGATATTCTATTTTAGCCTCTCTTTTCCCTCCATCGCCAACGCTTGCAATGTTCTCAATTATTCAAATCGCCACTGCAAGGCTCAGCAGAGGGTCTAATTACTGCCCTGCTTGCCATTGCTGATGAGCTGCAAGGGCTAGAGAATGACTTTAAAGCAGTAAAATAGGGAGGGGCAGCTTCCTTGGAAAAGTCTGTGGGAGTCTCCGTCTTATTATGGAGAGCTGGATGGTATGGCGGGGGGATTTGCTGGCTAAGGCCATCTTCTGACTACAGCTTATTGCCAAATAGCCATGCCTCAGTAGAAAGCACAGTCCTTGGATTAAATTCACGAATCTTTGAGTGTCTCAGTCACAGTCCTTTTCTCCTTAGACTTTGGCACACATGCACACACTCCCTTAGCAACTCCAGCTCAACTGTCTTAGGTGACAAATGCTACAATATAATGGAAATCCAGAGGCTGTGGAATAGGCAAGGTGCCAGGACATGGTAATGGGCATTCTGATGTAGGTCAAAAGTCACTATTTGCCAAGCTCTCTGCCAAGATTTAATTCTTTTAGAGGTGCCTGGGTGGCTTAGTTGGTTGAGCATGTGACTTCAGCTCAGGGTATGATCTCATGGTTCGTAGGTTTGAGCCCCTCATCGGGCTCTGTGATAATGGCTCAGACCTGGGAGCCTGCTTCAGATTCTGTGTCTCCTTCTCTCTCTGCCCCTCCCCCACTTAGACTCTGTCTCTATCCCTCTCAAAAATAAACAGACATTAAAAGTTTTTAAAATAAAAAATATTTCTTTTAAAAGGGACAGATATTAATATTAATATTAATTAATTAATATTGTATAGATGTGCTAATCAAGCCTCAGAGGTTAGACAGGTGTCCCAGGCTGCCCAATTACTTGCGGGAGAGGCAGAGTTTGAACTCAACAGTTGGTCTTAATCACCACTGTATACTTCCCATCACATGGATGGAAACTTTTGCCCAAAACCACAGTAGAGGGTTCTAAGCCAAGAAAACAGAAGAGAAATGCAGTTTGAAGGACTCTTTTAGGGTAGCTATTCCTTTATTTATTCATATAATAAATTTAGGAGCACTCTTATGTTAGATGTACTACAATGTACTAGAGTCTAGAGACCTTGTCCCATGCCCCAGATCCCACAGTGAACAGAAGATGGTCCAGATTGCTAAGAGTAAGGGTATAATAAGATGCAGAAGGAAGGCAAAGGAAGACAGAATTTCAGTTTACTACTTGGACAATGGCTAAGAAAAGAGTTTTTGATCAAGAGACTCCCATAGCTCCACTGAGAACAGTTAACTTCTCACTCTTTTTGCCCTTATGTTGTGTGTGGTAAGTTCTAAGGCTTTGAGATACATCTAACCAGAATTCAGTGGGAGCCTTGACCTTCTCCCGATTTACTCCAGTTGGGAAGCCAGAAGCCTTCTCCCAAGACTTTTTGCACACATTGACCTAGAGAGCAGGGTGATGTCTCAATCATGTTCTGACACCAGGGACACACTAGCTCTTCTCATTTTCTATCTCTATGAGATGAAACAAGCCACTGTCTCCTGCTACATAATGGAAAGCCCCACTGGCAAAGTTATGTGCAATGGGGCTGATCATAAATGTGATTTATGGAATGAGTCCATTTACTGCCTCTGACGCTGGCCCCAGCTGCCAGGAGTTTGACTGACAATTTCTGTTTATTTATTTCTCACTATATAATATCTGACTTCACATTATAAATTCTTCTGATTGGAATTTCATGGCATCTGTTCCAGTATTTATGGATGGTATGCTCACCAGGGACTCGGTCCTTTTGTGGGATGAGCTAGGCTCTGAGCCCCTGGTTCTGTCTGTCAGAGTGAGCTAGGGCTCTCACATCCCAAAGTGAGAGGATTTCACCATTGCATCTTGTTCCTTGTGAAAAACACCTGTGTTAGAGATATGGACACCTATTTTGGATGCCTTATGATTCAGAACCAGTGGGAATAAATGGCAAAGAGTCAATGTGGTGTTTGACCACTTGAAGAGTCTGGTGGAGTAGGATATAGGATGCAAGACCCTGCCTGGATGATAGTGGCTGTGTCATTTCCCTATTCCTCCTTTACTAGTCCACAGGTGGGACCAAGGGACCACTAGTATTCAACTCTTGGATGGGGAATAGGTTCCTGTAGACAGAAGAGAGTTGAACTCACTCATCCTGAGCTGATCGTCTCACCATGTTTAAGTCCCCATGATTTGAGTATAATAAGGGGCATCAGGGTGAGAAGTCACTCTCAAATGTTTGTGAGGATTCTCATGCTAAATTGGGAGAGAGAAAAGGTTGCCCAGAATATCTAGAAAGAGTTATAATGATCCTTTCCTCACAGTCTATAAATGTAGGGTTTTCCATCCAGAAGTAGCTGATCAGGAAATTTCCCTGAAACAAGCAGCATTTTTAATAATCTGGCTACATCTCTGTCATAGAAACTTCACAATTTTTCTAGAGAAAGGCTGTGTTGTTCTCCCCATGTTATGCCCACAGTTGAGATTCCCCTCAGCTCCGGTCTCCACCAGCCTTGGTCACCTCAGCTCCTGTCATCCAGCTTCAGCACAGCTGATGTGGGCCTCCACCCAGAGCTTTCTCTGCTCTGGCCCCTCATTGAGGTCACTGAGAAAGAAGGTAACTTTCACCAAGCACCTACTATGCACCAGTATTAGGCACCTTGAAAAACCCTCATCATAACCAGCCTCTGTTTTTATCTTCACATTTCTAGATGCAGAAACTGAGGGTTAGAGAAGCTGAGTCTCAGAAAGATTACTTTACATGCCATAGAAAAGAGTCAGGCATGAGGTGAGGGCAGAATTCAAGCCTATGTCTGCCTAATTGCAAAGAAAATTTTGTTCCTATGAGGTAGGATCTTTGAGGATTTCTCAAGGAAATTTTCTGATTTCTTCATGACCACTTGGTTCCTCGAACAACCAGGAAGGAAAAATGCCTCTCGTTTTCCCAAAGACTTCCTCACCCATGAACTGACTGGGGATATTGGACAAGACAGTAGCTTCTCTTGGCATCAGGTTTTTTTTCATATGTAAAAGATATGTAGTTATATCTATGTTTGGCTTACAGTATGAGGTCATGTGAGGACATACACAGAGTGTTTAGTGCAGTGTTTTGCCCTTAGTGGGCCTAAATAAGTGGCAGGAATCATCAATCATCATCATTATCATCATCACCATCCTCAGCCTCACCACCGTCATCCCCATCGCCACTATTACCATCATCAACACCATCACAATCATCACCATCACCACCATAATCACCATCACCACTATCACCATCATCAGCATCACCACTACCATCCTTTCCTTATCTGCTTGTGAGTGGTCTCCATCACCCAACACTCTAAGAATCCAATGCCTCTCTGGCGGGATTAGATGCTCTCTAGGAGGCTTTTTCTTTATAGAAATGGATAAAAGAACCTCTGACAACACTGACATTACATTACTGATTTGTGCCTCCCCAGGCAAAACCTTTTCAAGGAAACCCCAGCTCCCATACTTTTCTAAGCATTGTCCAAATTCAATCCATCTCTCCTCAGCTTCCCCAGCCTTGTCATGGCTATATGTCTCTGACTGCCACACAAGGAGAACATCACAGGCAGCCACTAATGAATCCAGGAATAATAACAGCTCCCACATCTTCAAAACTGGGCTAAATATTACAAAAAAAATTGTTCTGCCATTGAAAACTAAGTGATATAAAGGGACAGGGGAAAAGTGGAAGCTACCATTTAAGGTTCATCTTAAGGATGAAGCATCCTAAGGATGCTTAGATAGACATTATTATTCTTATTTTCTAAAAAAGAAAACTGAATCTCAGAGAGAGTAATGGACTTGCCTAGTGTCCCTCAGCTAGTGGAGGAAATTTTCAGCAGAGGTGGAATTTGAACCTGTATCTATCTGAATCTGAAGTTCATGCTATTTCTACAATGTTCTGCTGACTTTATAAACTCATAGGACTTATAGTCACATATATACCTGCACATGATTGTTAAGTTCTCCCCAAGCCTCCTCTGGGAAGGCAGGTTTGGGCTGGATAGATGAACTTGCAGAGCCAGGGAGTCCAAGACCAAGGCCACAGTTCCCCTCTCATGTGTTATCTTAATGGCCAGGGAGAGCTCTTTCCATGAGCCCTGAGACATGGTCATATTGCCTTGACGCCTTTAAAGCAAGGAAGACGCATCTGCAAGGCATGGCTGCCTCGGTGTCATGCCATCTTATTCCTGGGCAAGCATCTTATCCCAACCACTTTACTGGTCTTAAGATAGGAGCATGGTAAGAGAATATTCTGTACTATTAGCCTAAATGCACAGCAGACAACCAACATTGGGTACACTTAAACTATGGCCACTCTCTACCAAGAAGACAAAGTAAAACATGCAAGTTTTGTTTCACAGCATCTAAGTCAGAATCATTGCCAGGGTCCCTCTAATCCCATGCCAGGGTCAAATGCTCTGGCCATGGTGCTGGAATTTGTTCTCGCCTCACACTTATCTTGGCAGTGGAGACTCCATAGCTGAGACTGTTTTTCTATCTGCAAAAGGCAAGAATTGGGTGATCTCTGAGAATAACTCTATCTCTAAACTCCAGGGCCTGTCTACTACTCTCTAGATATGGCTGAGTGAGTTTGGAGGAGTGCGTAACATGAAACATTTACATAAAAGGAGTCAAGCAAAAAACATACTTGCAATTTAAAAAAAAAAGGCAAGAAGAAGCTGCTTTCCTCATAAACATCCAAGGATTCTTCAAAAAGAAAAAGATAAAGGTGAACAGTGTAAGTTAAAAACAACAACCAACCACCCCACCAAACAAGAGTTGAAACACTAGGAGTAAACAAAAGACAACGCCACTCTCAACATGAATTCAACTTTGTTTGCAAAAATTAAAGTTCAAAACAGGTGAGGTAATTGCATTTATACAGCTGTTCAAAAACTGGCAATTTTATTACTACTAATGCTGATGATCATAATGAAAAGTGTTATCATCGTATTGTTAAGATGATCATTAACATTAAAAACCTGCCATTTATCAATGGTCTTGGACATTCATTTTAGAGACAAGGATGCTAAAGTTCAGGGAGAGTTAAAAAATTGCCCAGATGCACTCAGCTACTCAACCTCAAAACTACGACACTCTGAACCAGGCAGTGCTTCATTGTGGGTGGCTTTCTGTGGGAGTGGTGCCCCCAGACAGCACAAGGGAGGGTATTCTGCAGCATCCTTGGCTTCTACCCACTAGATCCCAGTAGAATCCCCCAGTCATGATAATCAAAATTCTCTAGACGCTGTCAAATGTCCCCTGGGACAGGAAAATTGACCCTGGTTGCAAACTACTGTCATAAGGGATTGAGATGGGTTTCACACCAAGGTCTGCAGACCATCTAAATGCAAGGCCATTATATTGTTTAAAAGAATCATAAATTAAGAGAGAATATCTGTATAAATGTGACAAAGTTAAGCATAGACAAGTGCTGAGATTTGCAGACATGTAGCCAAGGGAGTGCAGGGAAGCCAGGGGTAAAGCCTGTCATGTAGAACCCCCTGCCGGCTTTGTGAGATTCTCACCAGAGGCAGGAAGTTGGTTGGAGTTCCCCAGGGCCTGGGACTCCGCTCTGGGAGAGACCCAACCACACCTCCAGGGTGTCCAGTCAATGCTGGGATAGTAACCAAAGATTCTGCCAAAGGACATTTGCACCCCACCCAGTCCTCCAAAACCTTGGTGCCTGCTGGGTAGTACTTTTTTCCTCCTTGAATTTCTAGAGCAAAATTGATGGCATGCAATACTCAGCACCCAAATTCCTGGTGATGGATGAAGATTTTAGTTAAGGTAGGAAGAGTGTCAAGAGAATTCACCCACTCTGGCTCAGAATAAATAGAAGGTCTGGACATAATTGCCCATGTTAACAGTTGTTTTGAAAAAGTGCAGTGATGTGCTAGATGTATCTGTGCATATACATACACATATCACAGCATTATATAGACATACACATGAGAAAATAAAGGAAATGGATGAACGATGGATAAATGGATGGGGAAAAAGAAAGAAGCATGGAAAACACATTCAGAGAGCTAAGTCTTGAAGAGAGAAAATAGGAGAGAAATTCTTCAAGAGTGCTTAAAATCAGAACAAGAGAAAAATAAAAATTTAATAAACTTTATAGTTAGATGATACACAGCAAACTTAAAGAGGAAAAGGCCACCTTCAGGAATGAAGAAAGCCAACTGAAAAGCAATAGCATCATCCTTTCAAAACTAATAAATCAAAACCAGCAAAGAATATAAGAGTTATAGTTGAGATTAAAATTATGGCACAAAAGGGAAGTCTAAAGAAGTCATTGTGTATGGGGCGGGCGGGTTCGGGGGGAAGGAGCTTAATGCCAGTAGAGACAAGAGAATAGATACAGATGTCAAAGGTAAGTCAGCTCAGATAAAGTGCTGTTTTTGAAGAAGAGAATCCAACAAGCAGAATAGAAATGGTATTTGAATTTATAATAAAAGAAAATTATCCTCAAATTTAGGAAGAAATGAATTTGTTCACTGAAAGGTCAAACTGTGTTCCAAGGGAACACAAAGACATTTTCTGCTTAAATTGTTGAATTTCATGTGTAAAGAAAGAATTCTGAGGCTGCCAGGATTGAGAAAGAATTCTGAGGCCTCTTCAAGGAGGGAAAATCAGTCTGGTCTTGTATTTTTTCACATCAAAATCTATGCACAGAGGCAATAGGGCTGTGTCTAAAAATCTTGGTGGGAAAGAATGTGTGACTCAAGGGAATCATGGGAAGCTCAGTTTCTAATCAAATCAGGGCCACCACCAGGTGGACAGTGGGCTCTCCTTGAAAATGGAAACAAAAAGCAAAACAAAACTCCTTGAGGATGAGATCCATTCATTCAAAAGTTAAACATAGAACTATGATTAAAACAGGAAATTCTCAAGAAGCCTGGGTGTCTCAGTCAGTTGAGCATCCAATTCTTGACCTCAGCTCAGGTCATGATCCCAGAGTTGTGGGATTGAGCCCTGCGTTGAGCTCTGTGCTGAGCATGAAGTCTGCTTGGGATTTTCTCTCTCTCTCCTTCTGCCCCTCCCTGATGTGCTCTTGTGTGCTCTCTCTCTCTCTCTCTCTCTCTCTCTCTCTCTCTCTCTAATAAAAAAAAAAAAGGAAATGCTTGTTAAACTCTTTGTGTTAGAAGACTGGAGAAATTGCCTCAAGACTTAACAAAGAATGCATGCCTTAAGAATTTTATAAACCCAGGGGCGCCTGGGTGGCTTAGTCGGTTAAGCGTCTGACTTCGGCTCAGGTCATGATCTCACGGTTCTGTGAGTTGGAACCCCACGTCAGGGTCTGTGCTGACAGCTCAGAGCCTGGAGCTTCCTTCAGTTTCTGTGTCTCCCCGTCTCTATGCCCCGCCCATGCTCATGCTCTGTCTCTCTCTGTCTCTCAATAATAAATTTAAAAAAAAAAAAAGAATTTTATAAACCCAGGCAAATTGTCATTCAAGTAGAAAGTCAAGGGCAGGGAAGATCACTGTGCTTCTCCTCTGTTTCCCTTCAACAAAGAGAGGAAAACACTTCTGGAAGAAGAACCTGTTGGGTTAGCAGTGAATTCTTATAAGAATCTAAATTATAGTTATTTGAATCATTGTGGAAGTAATGTTCTAAAAACCATACTGAAATAATATAAAAATTATGCTGTAAGTAGCAAAAATTGGTGGGAGCCAGTGTAAGAAATTATTTTCATTTCTCCTGGTGGGATGTTAGTCAATATCAACTGAAGTGAAACAAATAGTTTCAAAAATAACTTCAACATTTTAATGTTTCTCATAAAAATTTTTATATCTACTGCGAATTAAGTTTTAGTAATTCTTGTTTCTTATGATGAGTAAACATGAGTGGGGAACCTTCAGCTGTAACTCATTTCACTAATTGTATGTAAGGGGCGCCTGAGTGGCTCTGTCGGTTGAGCATCTGACTTTGCCTCAGGTCATGATCTCACGGTTTGTGAGTTCAAGCCCTGCCTCAGGCTCTGTGCTGAGAGCCTGAAGCCTGGAGCCTGCTTCAGATTCTGTGTCTCCCTCTCTCTCTGCCCCTCCTCCACTTGCGCTCTGTCTCTCTCTCTCAAAAATATTTTTTTAAAAATTAAAAAAATAATTTTATGTAAAATAGAAAGTATATTAGAATGCACTAAAACACATTATCTACACACTGTATATGAAGAGAGAGAGACCTGTAGCAATGATCATCTAGTGGGAGTAGTATTTCTGAGTAATGAGATAATTGGGTGATTTTTTTAGCCTTTTATTTTTCTATACTGCCTAATTTTTTAATGTGCACATATCATATTCACAAGGAAGTGTTGATTTTTTTCAAGAAAGTGTAAAATCAAGGGAGAGAGAGGGGGAAGGAAGAAAGAAAGAAGGGAGAAAGAAAAATGGAGAAAGGAAAGAGAAAAGGAAGAAGGGAGGAAGGGAGGGAGGAAGGAAGAAGGGAGGAAGTAAGTAAGGGAGGGATGGAGGAAGGGAGGGAGGAAGGAAGAAAGAAGAAAGGAAAGGAGGGATGGGAGGAAGGGAAGAGGGAGGAGAAAGAGGAAGGAAGGAGGAAGGGAGGGATGGGGAGGGGAGGGAGAGAAGGAGAGAGTAGGAAGGAAAGAAGAAAGAAAGAGAGGGAGAGAAAGGAAGAAGGAAATAATACAGATGAGAGATGCTGCAGGAAGACATGTTCTATTTATTCTGATGGGGGGAGGGGAAGCTGGTAAAATATAGTTGACGATGTAGAATGTGTATGGGCTTTGGAGTTTTATAGACCTGGGTACGTTCTACATCTGTTACATAACTAGAGGTTCACTAGACAAGTTCCCTGACCTGAAGTCTAAAGTCTCCTCACCTATGAAACGGAAACAAACATACCTGTTTACAAGGGTTGCTTTGAGTTTGTGACAGATGTATCACTCTGTGCCTAGAATTGAGTAGTCCCTTTAAAAATGCCAACTCCCTTTTAAATTGTCTCTTGCAATCGTTTTCCCATCCATCCATCCATCCATCCATCCATCCATCCATCCATCTCCCTATCCATCCATCCAGCCAGCCAGCCAGTCATCTCTCCATCCATCCATCCATCCATCCAAGAAGCTTTTACTGGACAGGTGTTTGCTAACTGCTAGTAAAACTCTGTGTGTAAAGATCCATTCCCCACCCTTGGCAGAGCAAGGATGTCAGGTGGGATAAGAGAGACGTCCTGAAGATTCAGGGCCAGAAGATGCAGGTATTTCTGCCGAGAAGCTCCCCCCTCAACCGTTTATCAACTTTCGCTTCAGAAGAACTCCCTGCGCCCTTGCTTGGCTCATCACATTGGTATTGTTCTGGGATCTGGGGAGCCAATTGGACAATGTGTCATTTAAATTTCGCTTCCACCGCCTCTACTGCCTCTGTTCTGACTCCCACTGTTAAGTGCTGCGGCTCTTTATCATGGCTTTGAAATTGAGAAAGACACTTTGGAATTCAATTAGCCACACAGTTGCCACGGCAACGAAAACATATAAACTTAAATGATTTATACACACAGACAACACTTCAAAAAGGAATAAATTTAATCCTGCAGCTGGGAATGAAATGGATTGTACAATAAGAAAATTGTATTCTTCTCTCCCCCATGAGAGGCCTCACGGCCTTAATGTGATCTCAGTAAGGATGGAGCTAAGGGAAGACGGCCCACCATGTGCAACTCACGCTCACTCCTGAGGTTAGGGTTCACGCGGGGCACTTAGCCTTGCTCTGCAACTGCCAAGGCGTTTGGGGGCAGCAAAGCCCGGCACTGGGTACATATTATCCCACGGACCATATGCACGTCTTCCCATAGGGGCATTGTCCTCTCTTTCCAAAGCTGTGAAGAGGTCTGTACACCCTCATGCCCACAGATCCTGAGACGAGCTTTACAGTAAAGTGGGAGCCTTCACAGAGCCACAGAATGGACGGGACAGCCTTATAAAACCCAGCCCATCTCTGCCTCACTCCTGCTCTCATATCCCATTTTGGGTCAAGGATCAGTGCAGTCCATTGGTGCCACTGGGCGACAAGCAATTTGTAAGTTTGGTTAATATCGATCTGAACAGTATCAGGAGCTATAGAACTTTATTTCTGCTCTGCAAGAATGCCTAGTCTTCATAGACTAAGTGAAGTAAATGAAAGCTGACACTGTCTCAAAATAGTTAGCTTCCTTTTTTACATTTACTTTTCACATTTTACATGTAGGGACCTTTTATAGTCATCTAGAACAGGACCTTCTGGATTTCTTTATTGCACACTGATATATGTGTATTTACTTACAGAAATATATAGGCAATACTGTCGATACATGTATATTGAAAGCCAGTAAAGGATAATTTAAAAACTTTTTGGAACAATGTATTGAAGTTTTAATATTTTCTCTCATACCTAAATGACTCAGTGTGCACTCCACTTCAGAAACCATTGAGCTGCAGGACTCCACGTTGCTTCAAGAAGAATAAGGGGGGTTGAAATGGGAACAGAGAGAAATAACTTTATTTAAACTTACAAGGGGGATCTGGGTGGCTCAGTTGGTTAAGCATCCGACTTTGGCTCAGGTCATGATCTCACGGTTCATGAGTTCAGGCCTCATGTCGGGCTCTGTGCTGACAGCTCAGAGCCTGGAGCCTGCTTCAGATTCTATGTTTCCCTGTCTCTCTCTGCCCTTCCCCTGCTCATTCTCTCTCTCCCCCCCCCCAAAACAAATAAACATTAAAAACAGAAAAGAACTTCCAAACATGATCTTGAAGGTCAAAATGAAAGATCCCAAGGGGACTGGGCACAGTGTGCTCCGTGACAATAAGCTGGAAAAGTTGACAAAGCAGGTGCAGAAAATACTAACTTTAATGTTCCCCACCCTCGTAGGGGACTGAAAAGGTGGGGGGAGAGCAGAGCACATGGAAAGACCCTCATTGGTGTTTGGTTTTAGGGAGACACTGGACACAAAGCCATTCTCTTCTCCATGCCCCACCAGTCGGATGGTCGCTGTGACACCTAGGCAGGTAGGTCCCCATCCATGAAGGCTCTCCAGGAACAGCTACTGCAGGTGACCATGGAGTGGTTCAGCTGACTGAGACCACCCAAGCTCACAAGGCTTTGCTGAGTCGATCCAAACCACCTCGTCCGGACAACTCCATCTGTAAGTGCTCGGGATGTGTAAAATTACTCCCTACTCACATTACCCATGCAGAAAATGGTGCAAGGGGATCCCTGATACTCATAGGAGCATGATGGCTGCGGGCTAGATGGTTCCTTGATGGGACTGAACAGTGATGAAACCACCTGTATTACACATCACCAAAACCTCACTTATTGGTCTCCACTAACTTAGCACTGTCGACTTTCTATCTTGTCCTTTGCAAATACAGGTGACTCTTGAGCAACAGGTTTGAACCATGCCGGTCCACTTTTATGTAGATTTTTTCCCTTTTATTATTTAAAACAATTTTTTTTCACATTTATTTATCTTTGAGAGACAGAGCATGAGCAGGGGAGGAGCAGAGAGAGAGGGAGGCACAGAATCCGAAGCAGGCTCCAGACTCCAAGCTGTCAGCGCAGAGCTCCATGTGGGGCTTGAACCTATGAACTGTGAGATCGTGACCTGAGCCAAAGTCGGACACTTAACCATCTGAGTGAGCCACTCAGACACCCCAAGTATTTCAATAAATATGTTAGAAAAACTTTCGGAGTTTCGTGACAATTTGGAAAAAACCTGCAGTGAACTCCATAGACTAGAAATATTAAAATATTAAGAAGTTGGGCATATCATGAATGCATAAAATATATGCAGATATGAGTATATTTTATCATTTACTACCATAAAATATACACAGATCTATTATAAGAAGTTAAAACTTATGAAAACGTATGCACACAAACACAGACCATACATGGTAACATTTGCAACAGAGAAATGTAAACAAACACAAAAAGGCTGTGTTAAAAAAACAATGGAATGAAATTAACTATAGTATAATTTCATAGGCACTTCCTGGTACTATTGTGAGCCAAAATGTTGCCAGTATCTGAGGGTGAGGCTTACCTCCAACTGAGGGTTCATCTCTCTAGTAAGTTGCATTATCACAGTAAAAAGGATTCTCACTCTTAGTAGTTAAGTTTTGGGGAGGTCAAAAGTTAAATGCAAATTTTTGACTGTGTGTGGGATTGGCAACTGTAATTTCTTTTCTAGTAAGCGAACCTTTGTACCACAAGTCAGCACACAGTTCCAAACAAATCTTAGCACGCAACTTACGTGTAATACTTCATATCTGGGATCTCCTATCAAGAAACATTCTATTTCCAGCTTTAATTAATGCATTTGAAAAAAAATTCAACCACAGTAATTCATTTGTATTCTAAAATTCAGGACTTTCTCTATTGCAGACAGTTCTTTCCCTAGCTACCCATGGACTTTGAAGTTGGGAACAAGGGCATACATGCCTTTTCTAATGTATATCAACTTGGTAGCGTCTGGCAAATCACTTCATCTCTTAGACTCTCATTTTCCCAATCAGTAAAATGGGGATGATAATACCAGCCTTGCTGAATTGTTGTAAAATATATATGTCATCAAAAGCACCTTGCCTCATGCCTTAACCCACAGTAACCCCCCAAAATGTAGCTGCTGAAGAGCCAAAAATTAAGTCCTCCATTAAGAGAAACCTCGGGCTGCACGTAGCCCCAATCCCAGTCCCAATCTCAGACTGTTCAAGGCTAAAGCCATCCTCGGACGGCCCTCAGTTCAGCTAATCAAAAAACATTCCTATGGTCTGAGTCAAGGCTGGGAACTGCAGATACAAACTAGCCAATTTCTCACCGCTTGCCTGAACCCTGCGTGGGCCCTTTGAACTCACCTCATAATTGGTCATTTTCAAAGGATTCTCAAAAGTCATGATTGGGTCCCACCAAAAGGAGTGAACACCTCACAGATACTGAATGGTCAAAGCTGTAATTGTAATTTCTGCTTATGTGATGATGCTACATGTGCTGTAACACCCCCATCCCTTACTCCTTAAAAACCCTGTTTGCTATTGTTCTTCGCTTCATCTTGCTGCCATGACACCAGTAGGTGGATGAGCCCCTGCTCGAGCTCGTAATAAAGACCCTTTTATACTTGCATCGGTGCCGGCTCCTTGGAGGTCTCTGGGGACTCGCGAATCAGGCACAACACTGCCTTTATGGTAATTAGTATGAATGAAAAAGATCTTTCTCTACTTGCACCTATTTCCCCATTCGAAGGTACAAGTTTTCATGCACTCAAATAGGGGATGGAGGGGCGCCTGGGTGGCTTAGTCGGTTAAGCGTCCGACTTTCACTCAGGTCATGATCTCGCGGTTCGTGGGTTCGAGCCCCGCGTCGGGCTCTGTGCTGACTGCCAGCTCAGAGCCTGGAGCCTGTTTCAGAGTCTGTGACTCCCTCTCTCTCTGACCCTCCCCTGCTCATGCTGTCTCTCTCTCTCTCTCTCTCCTAGAAATAAATAAAAAATATTTAAAAAAAAATAGGGGATAGGCAGACTCTGTACTTTTCACCTCTGTGAAGGCTGGATAGGTTTTAAACAGACCGCCTCCCTTTACCACTGCTCGTTCACTGGAATGAGGTTATCCTAGGCCTTCAGGAGGGTTTCGAGCAAGGCTAGCGAAGAAGGACACAGCACCTGACAGCATCAGGGGACATCTGGAGTTCTTTGCCCCTGCAAGTAGGGACAGGACCCCCTACTTACCAGTGAGGTAAAAGTGGACTATGTCTTTTATTTTTGCATTCTTTTTTATTGTGGAAAATAAATACACAGAACATTTGGTATTTTAGGGGCACCTGGGTGGCTCAGTCGTTTAGGCATCTGACTCTTGGTTTCCGCTCAGGTCATGATCTCACGGTTTGTGGATTCGAGCACTGATGCAGGCCCTGCACTGGCAGCGTGGAGGCTGCTTGGGATTCTCTCACTCCTTCTCTCCCTCCCCCTCCCTTGCTCACACACCCTCTGTCTCTCTCTTTATCTCAAAATAAATAAACATTAAAAAAAAAAAAACTGTTGCAGGATTCTCACACAGAGAGTCGTGACACTGAGGCTTTTCTTTCCAGGAAGCAACTTTATTTTGCCGGCACCACTCAGTTGGGTTTGTACCCAAAAGAACTGAGCGGTCCACATCATATGGCATAGTTTTTTTAATACATTTTCTATTTCTTTGTCTCCCATATATGGTAACACACATAAACATGCAGTCTAATTAAGTTGTTTCCGTTTACAAGAACATGGGGGATGTAGGCAGCTGGACCCATATCTAGGTGACCTTGAAGTCTTCTCTCCTCTCTTCATTTTTTTTTTTCTTTCTCCTTAGGGAGGGGTTCCTACCACAAAACCAGTTGCTATGTTAACCATTTTAAAGCATACAATTCAGGGGCACCTGGTGGCTCAGCCAGTTGAGCATCTGAATCTTGGTTTCAGCTCTGGTCATGATCTCACAGAGTTCGAGGCCCGTGTGGGGCTCTGTGCCAACAATGTGGAGGCTGCTTGGGATTCCCTCTCTCACTCTCTCTCTACTCCTCCCCTGCTCACACACACATTCTGTCTTGGAAGAGATAAATAAACTTAAAAAAAAGTGTACAACACAGTGGCATTAAGTGGCATTAAGAACATTCACTATGTGTACAAACATCACCCCTATTTCATTCCAGAACGTTCCCATCTCATGCCCATTCAGCAGTTACTCCCCACTTCTCCCCCCCAGACCCCAGCCTCTGGCTACCCCTCATGTGCTGTCTCTCTCTATAGACTTGCCTCTGTTGGACATTTCATATAAATGGAATCATATCAACACGACACAGCCCTTTGTGACCGACTGCTGTTGTATGTTGCGAACGACAAGCCGTTTTGGAGCGTGTGTCAGTTACTTCCTTCGTTCTTATGGCTCATAATGTTCCATCGTATGGATGAACCTCCTTTCATGTACCCTGTGTTTGGTTTTTAATCCCAACTGCTCACGCGGACTTGCGATGCGATGGACTCGGCGTCACACAGACCTTGGCTCAGTGGCCCCGTCTCAGGCACTTACCTGTTCGAAGACATTGGGCATGTGTCCCAGGCTATAGGTGCCCCACCTGTGAAATGAAGGGAATGATGACGGTCAGGGGTGTTGGGACAACTGAATGAAATGCCCGGAATACAAGCATACTGGCATACAGGAAGTGTCTTCATCCACTATTTAGTTTGTGTTGTCTTCAAATTTCTTTTGCTTCATTAACGTTCCTGATAAAAAGAACCACCATGGAAACCATGGGCTCCCGGTGGGGGTACACACTGCTTGGTCTTGGCCCTCTGCACCTCACTCTGCAGGCTGGGCCCCTCACTGAGCCCCCAGGAACTGTTCCCCCTTTCCTGTCAGTCTCTGACAAGCCACCCTCGCTTGTTTTCCCTTCTCCTTCCTGCTTCTGGAAGCTTCCAGAAGCTCTCATCAAACATCAAGCAGCAGTACTGGAAGGCTGAGAAGGGCTGCGGGGCTGGGAATGGGCAGCTCCAGGGCTCCCGCCCATCCCTCAGGGCCAAGCACTAGGGGACCAGGGGGGATGGAGCTGCCTGCATTTGTGACGGTCCAGCATACAGACAGCATCCATCACTCTCCTCCCCACAGACGCTGGCATTCCTCTCTGCCAGGCCCATGCTGGAGAGCCCAGGAGAAGCGATGCTTCCAAGGGAAGAGTCACATCGAATAACCACGACTCAGGGTGGGGGGCCCTGGCGGATGAGCGGGTGGCCCTGCTGTTCGGCTCTGATTTGCTCTTACTCCTGCTGCTCAGTTTGATTCTGCTTCTGGACTTGCCCGCTCTGGCCTGTTGAACCGGCTTTGGCCATCTGGACCCTGGGCCGCCGTGTAGACTGCAGTCCCATACTGCCGCTGCTCCTTTCAAAGCTGTCTCAGTCCCCAGCTACCCGCTCCCCCCATTTGGGGGCACCGGGCCGTGCTGGCTGCCACATCTAGTGACGGAGCCAGGCCAGGCCAACTGCAATGGATATGTTCCTGGGGATGGAGCGCACACAGCTGCAGGTACTGGGGGAAAGCCAGCCCACAGGGCCAAGAGCACAGCCCTGGGAAGCAGGTGGTGCCGGGGCAAATGGTCAGCCCGGGTGGGTGGGAGGATCTAGCGCAGAGTCACAGGGGCCCCGGCAGAAGGGCAGAGGGTGGTGTGGAAACCCATTCAACAGATCGGGTGCTGCCCAGGAAGCCAGCGCCTGGGACTCCCCAAAATCCGTCTCAGCTTCTAGGTGGAAGCTGAGGGCAAAACGCTGGCCCCAGGAGTCAGCTGATAAGGGGTGTTGAGGGCACGCCCTTCCCTGAGTTATAAGGATTGTGGAAGGGATGTAGTTTCTGCGGAAATCTGGAGCCTGATTATTAGGACCGGATGCTTGGCACTCTCAGACTCTTCCTATCTGAGGTCAAGGGGCCTGGACAGTGCTGAGGGTCACTCACTGGGGGAGACATGAACCCAGAACCTGGGTACCCTGTGGGGCCTGGCCATGGACCAGGAATGTTCACCCACCTTTCATTCATTCATTCATTCATTCATTCACTCCTCCAAGCCTTCCTGAGTACCTTTTCTCTCTGCTAGATTCCTGCTAAGCTCTTTTTATTTTTAAATTATTTTTTAATGTTTATTTTACTCTTGAGAGAGAGAAAAGGAGAGAGAGAGACAGAGTTTGAGCAAGGCAGGAACAGAGAGAGGCAGGCTCCAGGCTCTGAGATATTAGCACAGAGCCCAACACAGGGCTTGAACTCACAAACCTCAAGATCATGACTTGAGCGGAAGTCCACACTTAACCGAATGAGCCACCGAGGCACCCTGGTTCCTACTATGCTCTTATGTGGATTGATGTGGTCACAGAAATCTACAGAACAGCAGAGTCCCCCTACTCTCTAGGACTTAGGTACAAGCCCCCCGCCTGATCTATACGAAGTTCCTTGAGGGTACGGTCAGGATCTTCATAATTATATTTCTACCAATGGGCACACAAGAGGGTCAGTGAATATTTATTGAAATAAAAACAGCTTATTTAGATCAAATTCTATCTCACAGTCTCACGCTGATCAATTTTAATACGATTTCCAATCAAGGTTAATGTATCTTTCCATCCTGTCCCCAGCCTCATCCAACACACACACACACACACACACACACACACACACACGCACACGCACACGTGCGTGCATGCCTGTATACACACCCTGAAAACTGGGTCACTTGAATAATTCTGGTTCTGGAACACATTCATTCACAACACTGAGTTTGGAAATGCTAGTTTGACCCTGGGTCAGCATCTTATCTATATGGCGTTTCAAGTTTAAAATACATAATTATATATTAGTTAGTATATAATTACACATTTTATTATTTTATGCTATCTTTATATATGTTATAATTCTGTAATCTAATGATATATTTTATAATATAATTATGTTTCATAATACCTAATTATGTATGCTATATTATATATCCAAATGTATACATATTATTTTATAGCATGTAAAATCATAATGGCAGTCCTAACCACTCCCTAAGCCTAGAATGTGTATATGAAATAGAGGCGTGAGGGCATTTTGAAAGGGACAAGATACTAAGAAGGTCCTACCTGTCCACAGCAGAGTTTTGGTGCCGAGGCTGCTTTTCTAGTTCCATAGAGCTTGACTCTGAGGAGGGAGCAAATTCCATTGCCTAAGCCCCTACCTGGAAGGTCACACGAACCTACCAAGCCTCAGGAGAGTCGCGCATATCAGCGTATGAACGTTCGTACAGCCTCTGGCCCTCAGCCAGCCACAAGAAAATTTATCTTTAATTTTTTTTTTTTTTTTAAATATTTTTTATTTATTTCTAGGAGAGAGAGAGAGAGAGCGTGAGCAGGGGGAGGGTCAGAGAGAGAGGGAGTCACAGACTCTGAAACAGGCTCCAGGCTCCGAGCTGGCAGTCAGCACAGAGCCCAGCGCTCGAACCCACGAACCGCGAGATCATGACCTAAGCGAAAGTCGGACGCTTAACCGACTAAGCCACCCAGGCGCCCCTATCTTTAATTTTTTTTAAGTGTATTTATTTTTGAGAAGGAGAGAGAGCGCGTGCACAAGCAGGGAGGGGCAGAGAGAAAGGGAGAGAGAGAATGCCAAGCAGACCACACACTGATGCCGGGCTCGAACTCATGAACTGTGAGATCATGACCTGAGCAGAAAGTAAGAGTCAAATGCTTAACCGACTGAGCCACCCAGGTGCCCCCACAAGAAAGTTTATTACCTCCCCTCCCCTTCCCTCAGGACAGCAGCTGGGGCTTATTCACTTGTGTGTCCCACCCAGGGGTCTAGAACAGAGCTTCCTACACAGCAGGAATTGAGGCGCATCCGCAGGTTTACCAGCGCAAGTATCCCTCGTCCATCAGCATGGGCCGGGTAGACCTCTGCCTTCTCTCTCAAAGTCAGGACCTCAGAGCCGGGTGGGGAAGGGCGACACGCCCCATGAGGCCCTTCCGTTTCAGGAAATGCATACCGGTGAGTACACCTAATACAGCAATTGCCTTGGGAACAAAGGAGGCTGAGGCAGCTCCGGGAAGGCCCGGCTCCCTTGGAGGCAGTGCTTAATGAGGTCCCTTGGCGCCAGGCCAGTGACTCTTGGCCCTTTCCCAGGGGTTGGATTTGCTGCATCTTGTGGAAAGAAGCATCACTCCGCAGGAAGGTCAAGGGGGGCAATTGCAGGTGGAAGGGCAGCGAGTCGGCAGAGCCCCGGGCTCTCTGAGCCAGGGCAGCACGGCCAGCAGGGGTTCTGGCCACGCTCCAGGGCCCACTGGCTGCGTCCTGTGTGGGCATCACCTCGGTGGCCCAGGCAGGCACCCACGCGGCTTCCTGGTTCCTGTTCTAAAGAAGGCCGCAGGCCGCGAGCCTGGTGTTTCCTGGCACACGCCACAGGCCCCGCGCCTGGCCTGCAATCCGCAGGAGCTCAGAAAATGGAAACTTTTCGTAGCTTAATTGGCAGCAAAACCTCAGCTCACCCGAACTCAATGGGCGACAGAACTTGACCTTCTCTGAGGTGAGGTTACCTGTTCAGTATGAATATTCACTTGTCCATTCTTAGCGCCTTCTGCGGTTTTCCATTTACATGCGGGCCTTTAGGAAGGAGTGGTGTGTGTGTGTTCTAGACTCTGCTTTAGTCTGAAAAGGGAGTTTGTAGCGAAAGTACATGTTTGTGGGAACTAGAGGAGGAAGTGAAGTGTCATCACACACGGAAGCAGCTTTAAAGCCTCTCTCTGTCTCTCTGTCTCTCTCCTCCCCTCCCCCTTCCTCTTCTCTCTCCTTCTTTTCTTCTCCTTTCCCTGCACCCCTGCTTCTCTCTGGGCATCTGCTCTTCCCACCTGTCTTGCCAGCTTCCTTTGCTTCCTCATCATTTTGGGCTCTTGTGAATTTGGCTTGCATGTAGCTTGTCTACACTTGACTGTGTCTCCAGGCTTCATTTCATCAAGCCTCCTGTTGCGGTGTGCTTCATCTTTCTGCGTGTCCTGTTAGACGGAGAGAATGCGGATTGTCTCAGCTCATCTCTTCATGCTAAGCTACCGACCAGCTAGTCTTTTTATCCCAAGTCCATGGAAGGGACTACCCTTCCTAGGTGCCCACCTTGCTGCGTTCAATAGCGTCAGGGGAAGGTACCATGTGATACAAAATACGGCTGCTTAGTTTGACCCTTGAATGGTGCTGACATTAGATGGTTTCCTTTAGAAGGGGTGATGGTCAGGCAGGCTCTGAAAGGCTACTTCATGCTCCAAACTCCGACATTGCTGGGAGGTGCCAAATAGGACCAGAGGCTGGAAGTATTTTAGCAACCTCTAGTACCTCTAGTATATCTTTCCCTTTTTTGCCATCCTCTTACCCCCTAACCGGATGCACCCATGCTCTAGACCTTCAAGTTTCCCTGAGACAACAGGGACCCTTCCCCCTCTTTAGCTGGTCAAAACCACATGTCTGCAAGTATCAACGCATGTGCATCTGGATCAAAGCTTGTCATTTCTATCCAACTCTGCTGTCCTGGTATCTCCCATTGACAAAAGACATCGAGATCAGAGCAAACACAAAATAGGGCCTTCTAATATGGTAGGTGTGTTTTTTAAATATTTATTATTTATTTGTTTTGAGAGAGAGAGAGAGAGAGTCCAGGGGAGGGGCAGAGAGAGAGAGAGGGAGAGAGAGAATCCCAAGCTGTCAGTGCAGAGACAGATGCGGGGCTCAAACTCATGAACTGCAAGATGCATCACCTGAGCTGAAACCAAGAGTCAGATGCCTAACTGAGCCACCCAGGTGGCCCTACTGTGGCAGGTGGAAAGCATTTGGGTGAATACGTCAGAGCGTCAGTGGATGATTATGCCTTCGTGGCCACATAGATTGTGATTTAACAACTCCTACCGATGTAGTCAGCTGAGGGGGGAAGAATGGGTTTTTCTGATGGAAGGGACATCACCAAAGTCCTTTAATGGCACCTCACATCTGTGTGTGAAGCCGAAGCCAACGGGAGTCCCATGCAGCCTGACCCTGGAGAATCTTCTGCCGCCCCCTCCCCTGTCCCACGCCTCACCCCCACCCAGGGCTGACAGGGCGTGGTAAAGCAAAGTCACAGGTGTATTGGAGCCAGCTGAGCTGGGCCATAGCCCCAGATTGTCATTGTCATGAGGGGACTCAGAGAATCCTCCGTGGAAGGCAGAAGGCTTGCTGTGTCAGCAAGAGCTGTTTAAATAGATTTTCTTGCTGGCAGGGTGCTAATGAGGTGCTAACACTGGGGAGGAAGGCAGGCGGGGCTTTCTGGGAGAAGGAGCCGATCTGAGCAGGGCTTCAAAGGAGTTGGTTAGGAGTCGGAAAAGGTGGCCCCTGCCCACCTGCCCTGAGCAATCGGAGGGCCCCTCTTTGGGAGCTGCAGAGGACAGCTCAGATGTTCTGAGAACAGATCCTCTTATTCTCTGTCTCACTGTTTTTAAATCATCCTCCTTGTCAGTTTTTAGAAGGCAAAGTGCTAACTACTGTGTTCCCGGCCAAGTTCCGTCTTAGATCCCGCCTGCTCGGGGAAGTAGAGAGAGGGCTCTCCCCTCACTCCAGACCCCCCTCACATCACAGAGGGGGGCTCTGGGCCCCGTTTCTCCCCACTGTGGGGTGCTCCTCCTTCCTGGGGTCCCCCTCCACATACACACCACAGGTCCTTCCACTTGCATGAAAAAAATTTTTTTTTAATTATTTTAAAATTTCTCTTCTGGAAAGCTAGCAAGGGAGTCGGTTTGTGTCTCTCGATTCTCAGGACAAAGCGTGTTGGCATCTATTAGATCAGGCCACGTGAAAGTCTCATTTTTGTAGGTCGGGAACAAGTTTCTATAGGCAGGGTCACACAGTTCAAACGAATACATCTGTCTGGAGCTGAGCATTATTACACAGACTGGAATTCAAAATGCTGGGTGTTCTCAGGATGGTATCTGTGAGCGCTGGCTAGAGGAATCACAGGGGCGTGCTGGGGCAGTGCCGTGGCATTGGACGTTGAGAATAATAGAATAATGGTGCTACAGAGCCAGATGTCAGGAGCGCCGTTACCATTTATGTAACACTTGCTATGTTCCAGGATAAGACCATCATATGTCATAATTCATTTCATCCTTGTGACATCATCATGAGGCAGTTATTGTACAGGTGGGGAACTTAAGTCACAAAGAAATTAAGTCACATGCCCAAGATCACCCATGAAGATGACAGGATGTGAGCCAGGCAGGAGGGTCCGGGAGACTGAGCTGCCTCCCAAAGCTATAAAGGGAGGAGGGAGAACTGCACATAAGAGGGAGGTGCCCTGGACACATGGCATCTTCCCACTGGCTGTTTCCCCGAGGGGCTGGTAGGAAGTCAGGGGCGTGCTGTAGCGGCAAGAAGGACGTGTTAAATGTTTTAAAGACTTGGGTGCATTGGGTGTGGGTACCAGCCCTGCTCACACTATCTGCATGAGTGGAGGAAATTAAATCGATTCACATGAGTTCCAGATTTCCCAGGTTTAACATGGGGCTGATTATAAATACTGCATAAAGGTGTTTGTTTTGAGGACTCTGGGAAATGATGTTCAACTTAAATTTGGAACTCCCTCAAAGCAGGTCAACCTTATTCCTGTCTGTGTGTGCGGCCCATTACTCTGGCTCCGGAAATGTTTATTATTGAGTGTCTGTGTTGGAAAGACTGAGGTTGGAAAGGGATGAATGGTGTGGGACATATGGAAAGGTGGTGTGAGTTGTTAATGAAGAGGAAAAATCGAAAAAGAAATGAGAGGGAGTGAATGAGAGAGGAAGCTGGGGAGAAGATGGGGCAGGAATCCATCCAATCGGAAGGAACTGGGTTGGAGGGCTGCCTGGGTGGCTCACAGGTTAAGTGTCTGACTTTGGCTCAGGTCATGATCTCATGGTTCCTGAGTTCGAGCCCCATGTTGGGCTCTGTCTGGGCTGACAGCTCAGAGCCTGGAGCTGCTTCAGATTCTGTGTCTCCCCTCTCTCTGCCCCTTCCCCTCCATGCTCTGTCTCTCAAAAACAAATAAACGTTGAAAAAAAAAAAAGAATTGGGTTGGAGAAACCATTCCACTTCTTGCTTCAATAGCCCTGAGACATACATTTACTCTGTATAGTATATTTCTTTCCTGCGGCTTCTGGTACAGATGATCACAAGCTGGGTGGCTTAAAACAATAGAAATGTATCCTGTCACAATTCTGGAGGCTAAAAATGTGAAATAAAGTGTCTGCAGGACTATGCTCTCTCTGAAGTGTTTAGGAAGGAATCCTTCCTTAACTTTTCTAGCTTCTGGTATGTGCCGGTAATCCTTGGACTTCTCAGTTGGAGGCAACCTAGCTCTAACCTGTGCTGCCAACTTCACCTGACCATCTGCTGTGTGTGTGTGTGTGTGTGTGTGTGCGCGCGCGCGCATGCACGCATCTGTCCAGGGATCCAGCTTGCCTTCTTATGAGGACACAGATCAATATCCATTGGTATACAACACACCCCTACCCAGTGTGATCTAATTTTGACTTGATAATATCTGTAAAGATACTATTTCCAGATAAGTCCACATACACAAGTTCTGGTGGATCTGAATTTGGGGAATACTAGTCAGCCCAGCACATTCTGCTAGCCACCAGCTCTAGCTTAAGACTAATTCCTCCCTCCTTCCCTCCCTCCCTCCCTCCCTTCTTCCTTTTTCTGTTCTGGAAACTTTTACTGAGCACCTACTATGTCGAGGGCAATGTTACATGCTGGAAATTCATGTTTGATAAGTCAGGGCTGTTCTGCATAAGGATCTTACTGACTAGTTGAAGATATAGTTGTGTCCACAAGAAAACCCAGTAGAGGTGTATAGAGCCAGTGATTGGACCTTGTTCATAAGGCCTGTGGCAAAGATCAAGTGAGCCTTGAAAGCGCACTGGTCAGAGGCGTTTTCATAGGAGACCTCTCCTATTTGTGCTGGGTCTTTTCCTGAAATCATTAAATGGACAAAATGAGGAAAGGGCTCTAGGTGGAGGGTATGGTATATGTAGAACTGGGGGCCTTGAACCTCCATTTTGTGTTTGGGGCTCTGCAGATGCTTTGGTACTGGTGCTGGAGTGGAGTGCAAGACCCACTCACAGGGAGAAAGGGACATGCCAGGGGAGGCAGTCATGGACTCTAAAGGCCTTTGATGGGTCGCATGGTGGTGCCCGTTAGTCTCAGCTGGGGATGAGGCAGCAGATGGATCATTAGCATCCTGTCCTGAAACAGCCCCTCTCACTTGGCAAAGCTACCCTAAGAAATAAAAGAAAGGACAGAAGAAGAAGGAGGAGGGAGGCTGTGTAGTCATTTAATCCCCATGACAATTCATTTTATAGGTTGGGGACATTGAGGCACACCATGGTTAAATGCTTTGTTCTAAATCATAAAGCAAATAAATGGCAGAGTATCAACCCTTGATTATGGGATTCACTCAACAGATTATTCCCAGTGCTCCGCAGAGCCTCCCAAGGGAACTGGATAGAAAAAAAAAATTTTTTTTAAATCAAATAAGCCAATTAAAAGGCAATTATTTTTATTACATAACAAGCCATTGGCTTATCCAGGGATCTGCCACAGAATTATGTTTAAATAGCAACCACCTAATACCAGCCTCCCCAAGCAGCTTCCATTCCTGGGGTTTTAAATATGTCCTGATTGATCACAAATTGCTTATTTTAGGGGAGGAGGATAGAAAACCAAAAAGCCAAAGTGTTAAAAGCCATCAACCAGTTAAAGATTAATCGGGAATGAAGGGGCATTAATGCTTTGTGGAAATTATAATGGAATTCAATTCCAAAAAAATGTGATTGCATTTAAAAAATCCCTGTTGGTGTTAACTGTGCATCGTCCCTTCACCACCACCATAGCTACCTCTCAGTGTGAAATTTTAAAAATTAATTAATGTTTTAGAGGTTAATTAATTTATTTTTGAGAGAGAGAGAGAGAGAGAATTCCAACCTGGCTTGGCTGCTGTCAGCACAGAGCCTGGTGCAGCACTTGAACTCATGAACTGCGAGATCATGACCTGAGTTGAAATTAAGAATCAGACGCTCAGTCAACTGAGCCACTCAGACATACCTGAGTGTGAATTTTTATGTGTGTGTGTGTGTGTGTGTGTGTGTGTGTGTATGTGTATTTATTATAAAGTTTATTTATTTATTTTGCAAAAGAGAGAGCAAGCAGGGGAGGGGCAGAAAGAGAGGGAAAGAGAATCCTAAGCAGGCTCTACACTGTGAGCACAGAGCCCGACACTGGGCTCTAACCCACAAACTGTGAGATTGTGACCTGAGCCGAAATCAAGAGTCAGATGATGCTTTACCGACTGAGCCACCCAGGCTCACCCTCAGTGTGAATTTGTTAAAAAGAAATGTGGACCCAGAACATATATGAATCACCTTTTCATCACATATGCAAGTGTTTTAGAAGCACACCTC
Organism: Proteles cristata cristata; assembly: GCA_017311185.1. Taxonomy (NCBI): domain Eukaryota; kingdom Metazoa; phylum Chordata; class Mammalia; order Carnivora; family Hyaenidae; genus Proteles; species Proteles cristata. The sequence continues at coordinate 680,643 of JAESUZ010000722.1, forward strand.
AGTCTTAAAAACACCAGTGACTTTCTGTAAGGATCTGAGAAGACATGCGGTCAGTTTGGATCAGAAGGGCCCTTGGCTGGAGCTGCTGATATTGGCATTGACAACCCCCAGCATCATCAAGGCTCCAAAGTCCCCCAACGCCATTTGAGTCTCTTGAACTAAACCAAATTACCCCCTGAGATGGCTGCATGGCCTGTGGCAGCCTCAGATAGGATTATCTACAGTAAGGATGGTTTTTGCTTCCAAAACGGAATTAAGAGTGGAAAACGCTGTTCTAACATGAATCAGACTCAAAAAGCTTTGAGTTCAAGTCTTCGGTCTGTTAACTATCTGGGTGGCACTGGGCAAGTCTTTATCTCTCTCTTGATCTGTATTTCTACACCAGTTAGATGAGCAGGTAGAACTAGATGCTTCCGTTATCCCCTGCTGGCTTGGACATTTTATGACCTGAGACCAGGCAGGTGTGACATCCGAGGCCTTCATGTGGATTAGCGTGGACTGGGGCTGGAGCCCGATCCGCCATCCATAAACAGGCCAGCTCTTGAGGCTGCCGGCCAGGATGGGGACACAGGCTACTGCGGCTTTTTTAACTTCAGGGCTGGGAGGAAGCGATCGATACAAGTCAGATGTAAAGGACATAAGCAGCAGGGGAAATGTTACTGGCAAAGGGAGACACTTAAACCTGTGAAACTGGAAACTATAAGGCAAGGACGGTGAGGCCTTGAAGCCCAGCAGTAACATCGGCACTTGGCTGGCTGGGCCAAGCTTTGGCAAGAGAGGCAGATGGGCCTCTGGAGGTGCCATGGGTGTTCAGCCCCATTCTTGTTCAACTGCCAGCATGTGCTCCCCTGACAGAGCCTTCCTGAGCTCCAGTCCATGGCCCCTGTCCCCCAAGCCCCCTTTCACACACACACACACACACACACACACACACACACACACACACACACACACACACACACACACCAGATCCTTGATAGGAAGTATTGACTATAAGATCTTTTGTCTTAAACAAGAGACATTTCCATTATTGGAAACGATGGTTCCCTGTGATTCTCAGTGATACAGAGATGGAAGAAGAAGGCCTGCTTTTGCAGCCGGGGCACAGGGGTGCATAGCTGGGGCATAGGGGCGCATGGCTAGGGTACAAGGGTGCATAGCTCAGGCACAGGGGTGCATAGCCAAGGTACAGGAGTGCATAGCTGGGGTGTAGGATGCATAGCTGTGGTGCAGGGGTGCATAGCTGGGGCGTAGGGCTGTATAGGTGGGGTGCAGGGGTGCATAGCTGGGGTGCAGGGGTGCAAGAGAACCTGGCTCTGGGGCAACCCAACACACCAGGCTCAGCCACTCACTCCTAACAGAATCCAAAGACGGGTGAGCAGGGGTGCAAGAGGAAAGGAGTTTATTTCAGGGGTGCCAACACCAGGAACACACAAGACTAGTGCCTCAAAGACTATCCCCCAAGTGCTGAAGATACTTCCAGGTTTATGTAAGGAGAATGTGGGAAAGTCAGTGCATGTGTGCAGGTAGGCAGTGAAGGTCATGTCCATCACTGCCTTGGGGTCAATCATGCAGGGTCATGTTGGCACAGGACAGTCCTTATTGCATGAGGGGTACTTTCAGTCCCCATCACTGGGTGCTTTGCCTGCTGGGCCTTTTGCCTGAGTTAAGAGATAAGCGGGAAAGAAAAACTTCATCAATTAGAAAGTTTGAGGTCAAATGGAGGTAGTTGAAGTCCTTGTTCACTTTTAATGAACAGCGACAGGCCAATTCCAGAGTCAAGAAGGATGGATTCAGTGCCTCCTCTAAGGGCCCAGCAGGATAACGAAAGAAGCTCACAGACACCACATATACCACCATTAGGCACAATGAGAGATGTCACCTGCAGTGTCTCCTCTGCACCACACGCTGTGCTGGGTGCTTTACCCTTTCACATGGGGCTGGGGATGCCTTTTTTTTTTTTTTTTTTTTTTATTTCTAGTGGAGAGAGAGACAGCGTGAGCAGGGGAGGGTCAGAGAGAGAGGGAGACACAGACTCCGAAACAGGCTCCAGGCTCTGAGCTGGCAGTCAGCACAGAGTCCGACGCGGGGGTTGAACCCACAAACCGCGAGATCATGACCTAAGCAAAAGCCGGACGCTTAACTGACTAAGCCACCCAGGTGCCCTGGGGATGCCATTTAAAAAAAAAAAAAAAGTTTATTTTGAGAGAGACATACAGACGGAGAGAGTAGAGAGAGGACCCCAAGCAGGCTCCACACTATCTGTGCGATGTGGGGCTCAAACCCCCGATCAGTGAGATCATGACCTGAGCCAAAGTCAGGAACCAGAGGCTTAACTGACTGAGCCACCCAGGAGCCCCTGGGGATCCTATTTTTAAGGCAGCCTAGGTTTGCTGCTCACAGCTGTGAAAGTTCCCTTGAGGAGAAAGGTGAGCTTCTTTTCTCTTTCTTTCTTTCTTTCTTTCTTTCTTTCTTTCTTTCTTTCTTTCTTTCTTTCTTTCTTTCTTTCTTTCTTTTCTTTCTCTCTCTCTCTCTCTTTCTTTTCCTTCCTTCCTTCCTTCCTTCCTTCCTTCCTTCCTTCCTTCCTTCCTTCCTTCTTTCCTTCCTTCCTTCTTCTTTCTTTCCTTCTTTCTTCTTCTTCTTTCCCTTCTTCTTTCTTTCTTTCCTTCTTTCCTTCTTCTTTCCTTTCTTTCTTTCTTTCTTTCTTTCTTTCTTTCTTTCTTTCCTTCCTTCCTTCCTTTCTTCCTTCCTTCCTTCCTTCCTTCCTTCCTTCCTTCCTCCCTCCCTCCCTCCCTCCCTCCCTCCCTCCCCCTCCCTCCCTTCTTTCTTTCTTTCTTTCTTTCTTTCTTTCTTTCTTTCTTTCTTTTGTTGGTGTCCACTTTGATGGGTTTGGTGGTCATGAAATACTGGCTTGTCTGGGCAGAGTGAGCTGAGATTAAGAAAGAGAGACATTAGTTTGCCAAATAAAGCAACAGGCCCAATAGGAGAGATGTGAGGTGAGGTCTGGAGGAGAAAAAGGTGTGGGAGAACTCAGTAGAATCTCCCAGGAGCTCAAGGGGAGAAGGCCCCGTGACATCTGTTATTAAATGTCAGCCTGTGTTTGCTTTCCTTTATGCCGGAGCCTAAGGACTTTTTCAAGAGGAGGCGATTTTGCTTTCCAGGCATTCGGCAATGTCGGGAGACATTTGTGGTTGTCACGATGGGGGGAGGGGTGTGTGCCAGTAGCACTGAATGAGTAGTGACCCAAGGGTGCTACCAAACCTCCACCACCGCAAGGCCGGCCTCACGACAAAGAGTTAGTGGGCCCCACGTGTCAATAGTACACATGTTGGGAAGTCGTGCTCCAGACTCTTGGGTTGCCCGAACTCTGCTTGCACACTTGCCTTGGGTCAGCCGGGCTTTGGGAACAGGGGACAATGGGTGGTTTCAAACTGAGGCAGGCTGGGCGTGTGAGGGCCACAGGTGTGAGCCCCCTGGGGCAGGATGACCTGGATTCCACCCAGGGGGAGGACGCAGAAGGAGCAGAAATACGAATATGGCACAAGAAGTGACAGTAGGATCTAAGTGTCTACTCCCTTAGCCCTGAGGACCTCAGAGCCCCCTTTCCAGGAGTTATTGAGCTCTCACTATCTTTTCTGTATCCGCCCCCCACAAGCCCTGAGGGATACTGGTTTAAATACACACTCTTTCTGCCTTCGTAAAAACCCTCTGAGTCTTTTTGTGAGTAGACCCCATTTATGCTAGAGAAAAAAGAAGGTTTCGGGTAGTGAAGTAGGTTTGTGATCAATGACTAGGCTGAATTTGGTCCACGTCTAGCTGAGTACGGAGCTCCAGCTGTCCACCATCCCAGACAGCCCCCCAGGCACAGGAGGAGGCCGACCTGTGGCCACACGCGAGGCTCAGCAGCCTTCTGGGTGTCAGAGCTCACTGGCTGGTGATGAGTTTGCAAACCACTTTCTTGTCTGGCAGATGATCATCAAGGATTTTTAAGAATATTTCCCAAGCGAGGTTATTGAGTTTCAGGCATTTTATGAAACTACAACACTGGTTTTACTCTGAAGTTTATATGATGACATTATTTCCGAATTTAGTTCCTGGTTTTCCTTCTGTCTCTAAATTACCTACTCACCTTCATGTAGTTGGGGGGAAGGGGTGTTTATTCCCAGGAAATGGAGGTTCCCACCGGGAAATGGCTGAGACGGTCATTTCTCTAGGGGTAAAAGATGCCACATGTGCTGACTGGGGTCCGGGCTGTGGCCATCCATGGAGTTGGGGTTCATTCCTGCCCTCTGTCCTGCAGATTGGACTCAAGAATCCTTTTGAGAATCTGGAAGTCCGGCCATTTAGAATTCCCAGACTTGGTTATCATGCTAGAGTCAGATTTGGTATCAGAATGAATCAGAAATATTGTCCCACCAGCAAAGATCAACTCTGTGTTCTCTCCCACAGAACTGACCAAGCTATGCAGGACTGGTGATGATTTGCATATTGGGTCCAGTGAAATTCTAGTCACTGCCCTGGTTACATAATTTCTCCAAAATGCTTTTAGGTCAGTTGTAATCACTTCTGTTCTGACACCATCACAGCAACTTAATTATTTAATTCATTGACTAAAAATAGGACACCAATGCGACCAGTGGTGTTTTTTAATGCATTTATGTTCTATTGATCACAAGGTCAAGTACAACCAAGTGGAACACGGTAGCACATGTATGCACACATTTGGGCTTTCGGATGTCTGGTGGCAAGTCTTTGCCGTGGACTTCACCCCCCCTTGTCGAGCCTCAGCCTTCCTAGCTTGCAGATTGAGAAGACTGTGTTAATTTTCAGCTTTGCAGCCCTCTGTCTCTACTCTTCCTCAGGCAGACCCTGGGTTGTAGGAGCTAAGAACCAAATGGCTGGTTTGTATTTACGCTCTGTAACACCAGCATTGTATGTATTTCTCTCCAGCTCTCCTCTCCATTGTCTCCACCTCTTTCTATACCACAGTGTAGGGTTTGGCAGTTTGGTACCCCTGTGATTTCAGGTCAGATACTTCTTTGTTATGGGGATCTGTGTTGTGCATTATAGGATATTTAGTAGCATCCCTGGCCTCTCCCTCTAGATACCAGAAGTACTTCTTCAGTAGTGACAACCAAAAATGTTTCTAGATGTTGGCAAATGTCGCCTGGGAAGCAACGTCTTCTCCAGTTAAGAACCACCACCATATTGGATTGGCCTTCTGCAATCACTTGCCTTACTTAGGTCATGAAAACTAAACCCTTTACGTAAGAGTCTCAAATTTTACAGATCTTGAAGCAAAGCTTCAGGGTATGTTACAGCTTTGAACTTGGCATGACACCCAGGCTTGAATCAGGATTCTGCCACAAATTAGTTAGATAAGTTAAATTCTCTGAGTTTCAATTACTTTAGAGTAAAATGTGGACAATATTCACCTTGCAAAGCTGAATTTGGAACTGGATTCATTCCACTGGATGCAGTGAATGCCACCATCTTTGTTCCCAATACTGTGCCAGATGAAACTTGTTTAAGTAGTGTACTTCTAGGAATTTGCTAAGATAATTGAGAGGAATTGATTCCTAAAAAACACTTATTTCAAAATGAATCTGAAAGCTCCTAATCTCATAGAGTCTTAATAATGGGAAGATATTCAGCAAAATTTGAGTTGGTTAAGTCAGGTTAAGTGAGGTTATGTGCCTTGGGAAATTCCCTGAATTAATGACCAACCGGCTTGGGGCTAATATCCAGCCCTGTAGACAGATGATCATGACCTTGACCTACATCTCACTATATATTCAAACCATGGAGCTGTGAGCAGTATGAGAAGGGAATGTTTCATGGAATGATTCCCTTCACTGATAAAAGCCTCCTGGAATATTCATGTTATACTCAAGGAGATCTTGTTTCAGCTCTTACTAGAGGCCTTCAAGGTTAAAGATGCAGCTTGCATTTTCTAGACGTAGATGGCCTCAAATTACTCCATGGCCCCAGGCCTTACCTATCTCTTGGGTTGGCCTCTTGGGCACAAGCATGGCCTGAGGTGGCTTTCAATGCTGTAACCTTGCTTGGCTGGTGGTATGGCTTTAAACAGTGAGACCACCTGACTCTCCAGTCTTCAGTTGGGTGAACAAAGATGTGGTGTGGACACAGAACACATGAAAAGGATAACATGGAAAGAACATGGATTTTAGACACAGGCAGACATGACTCAGATCTTGATCCCACTGCTTACTAGTTGGGTAAGATGAGGTACTGACCAGCTCTGAGCTTTAGTTTCCCCATTTGAGAAGCTAACATTCAGAGGTGTTTTGATGCTGGTAGTAACCATAGGCATAGCATGTGATGCAACATGTTATACACAGTAGGTCTTCAATAAAAAGCTCCTAATTCTATTACTGCTGCAGCCAATGATGGTCTTTGAAACAAGGAAATTTGCACAAAGTCTGCTCAAAAGCTTCTTTTGGGATATATGAAGGTTTTAATACGAAAGTCTTGTGGCAAACACTTGTAGAGGAACACAGATGTGCTTGTTCATTGACGGTTCCCCCTTCAACCAAGTGAGCCAAGTGCACGTTACTGGGACTGAACAGGAAAATCTGGGACATAGGGACTCCAGTGCCAGATTAACTGAAAGAGCCTCTGAAGTCAACTCTGTGGTGACCTAAATCACATTGGCTTTCAACCCCTGCCTTGGGGCCACACTTCTCTCCTTCCTCAGGTTTCCACCTGCAGCCCTCACTTGAGCATCTCCAGATCCCATACTGCAGAGAATCCCTTAACAAACACTTTCATCCTACAGAAGTGGAGAGCTCAGCCTGGGGGCATGAACAGAAGGATTGGAGGTAAACCCCAGTGTTTCCATACACATCTGATATTTTTGTTAACAAGTACAGGTTATTGCTTCCGAAAACTGTAACTGACTCCTTCTGTCAAAGCACTCAAAGTCACAGGCTCTTAGAGGCTTCTCTCTTATTGTTGATAGAAAGGCGCTTGTCATATCCAAATGTGTTTGTTTCTCAGCTTTTTCATACATTCCCTCTAATGAATTTGAAGGCATAAATGAATGCTGACACATTAGAGGAAGCCATTGTATTCTAGCTCATTTTTACAAAAGAAAAGGGCTGTGTGTGAAAGGAAGAACTTCTTTTGTCTGAACTGATAGCATCATTTGTAGCCAGCTGAGCCCTGATCCCTTATTTGCAGAGAGAGTTCTAAGCTCCCTGGGATTCAAGCTTAGGAATTTATGGAGTTGGGAACCTCCTTTCATTGTTTCTTTTAGCATTTTATTATAAAACATTTCAAACATATAAAAAAGTTGAAAAATTTTTACTGTGAATACCATCCAGCTTCTACCATGAACATTTTTATCGTATCTATTACCAGATAGCTATCTACTTATCCATCCTACTCATCCATTCATTTATCTCATTTTTGGTACATTTCAGAGTAAATTACAATATCAGGGTGTGCTCCCCTAAATACTTCAGCTTTTGGTCATAACTGTATATAGTTCAGTATTTGTTTACAGGATTTTTTTTCTTTGAAGTAAAATTTACATACAAATGTAAAATGTGAAATTCTTGAATGTACACGAGTTTCAGTAAATGATTACCCTTGTGTAATTCCCATAAAGGCACTAAGCTTAAACATCACCTTGGAAAGTTCTCTTGTCCGTCAGTCATTGCTCCTACCCTCTAGAGGATTATTATTATCATTAAAGTTTATTTATTTATTTTGAGAGAGAGAGACAATCCCAAGCAGCAGGCTCTGTGCTGTCAGCACAGGGCCCAATGTGGGACTTGATCTCACAAAACATGAGATCATGACCTGAGCTGAAACCAAGAGTCTGACACTTACCTGGCTAAGCCACCTGGGTCTCCCATTAATATTTTTTACAATGGATTAATTTTATCTTTTTTTCGATTTCGTATAAATGGAATCTTAAAGTATGCACTTTTTGTGTAAGACTGCTGTTATTCAGAATAATGTCTTTGTGATTCATCCATGAAGTTGTGCGTATCAATAACCCATTCATTTTTATTGCTGAGCACTACTCCGTTGTTTGAATATATCCCTGCATATTTATTCATTCTTTTATTGATGAACACTCGGACCACTTCCAGGTTGGGGTTATTACAAATAGAGCTGCCAAGAATATTATTGTACAAATCTTGTTGAGTACAAACACTTGTATATTGTTTATTTCAATATGTAGTAATGGAATTACTGGGTATATGTTTATAGTAGCTATATGTTTATAGGAGACTGATAGACCTTTTTCCACAATGACTGTGCCATTTTATATTCCCATTAATTGTCTGAGAATTCCACTTGTTCCCCAATTTTGCCAATACTTGGTGCTGTCAGTCATTTTAAATGCAATCATTCTGTCAAGTATGTAAAGGTATCTAATTGTGGTTTTAATTTGCTCTTTTCTAATACATAATAATGTTAAGTGCTTTCTTATTGCTTTTGGTTATATATATGTCTTATCTTGTAATCTGCTTATAGGAATCTTTTGTCAATTTTTTAATGAGTTCGTTGCCTTTCTACTTTTGGTTAAAGAAGGTCTTCACATTGAGGATACCCACAGTACTTTGTCAGACACATGATTTAGAAATATTTTCTTTCAATCTAAGCTGTAGCTTTACCAAAGCCATTTCTTTAATTGTATCTTATGATAAGCGGATGTTTTTAATTTTGATGAAATATAACTATTTTTTTATGTCAGTTGTTTTCTGTGGACTAAGAAGCTTCTGCCTGCTCAGCAATCTTTTATATCTTCCCCTAAAATCTCTACGGTTTTCTCTCTTACATTTATGTCTATGATCAATTTTGAATTAATTAATTTTTGTTTGTGTTTGGTGTGAAGCATGGGCTGAGGCTCTTTTGTTTTCTTTTCTTTTCTGCATGTGGATATCTAGTTATTCCAGAATCATTTGTTAAAAAAACTTTTCTATCCATATTGAATTGCTTTGATACTATTGCCGAAAATCAAATGACTGTAAGATGTGGGTTTATTTCAGGCTATTTTGGGCTTTCTGGTTGACAAGGTATGAATTGAGGTTAATGTTTTTGCATATACATATTCAAATTTCCCAGCAACATTTGTTAAAAAGACTATCCTTTCTCTATTAATTCCAGTCTATATTTGTCAAAAGCCAATTTACTTATTTTAGTGATCTATTTCTGGGATATTCTATTCTAATCATTAATCTAAATGTGTATCCTTTAACCAATACCACAGTGTCTATATGACTAAAGCTTTAGAGTAAGTTTTGAAATCAGGTAGTATAAGTGTATCCAGTTTTTCCCACCAAATTGTTTTAGATATTCCCGGTCTTTTGCATTTCAATTTAAATCTTGGAATCAGTTTGTCAATTTCTATTAAAAATAAAAGCCTGCTAAGATTTTGACTAAGAATTATATTTGTAGATCAGTATGGGGAGAATTGACATGTTAATAATATTAAATGTTCTAATCCATGAATATGGTACATCTCTTCATTTATTTTCTTGTAAATATTTTTTCTTAGTTTTTTTCTTTTAGTTTTCAATGTACAACACTTGCACATCCATTTTAACTTTATCACTAAAGGGGCACCAGGTGGCTCAGTTGATTAAACATTTCACTTTGGCTCAGGTCATGATCTCGTGGTTTATGGGTTCAAGCCCTGCATCAGGCTCTGTGCTAACAGCTCAGAGCCTGGAGCCTGCTTCAGATCCTGTGTCTCCCTCACCCTCTGCCCCTCCCCACTCACACTCCATCTCTCTATCTCCCTCTCTCTCTCTCTCTCTCAAAGATAAATAAACATTTAAAAAAGCTTTTTTTTTTTTTTAATGTGGTGTTAGCTATTGGTTGTTTTGTAGATGACCTTTATCAGATTGAAGAAGTTCACTTCCAATCCTAGACTGCCGAGAGTTTTTGTTCTGAATAGCTGTTGAGTTTTCTTTATAATGGTCTTTGGGGCTTTACCTCTCTTACACTGTCCTCTGGATTCCCTCTTTGCCAATCTATTGGGTGAGAGAGTTTCATGCCTTTGCTTTCCTTTTCATTTAACTGATTACTTGGGACATTAACATTTTTCTCTCCCAATCTATTTGGTTATATTTTTTATTCATTTGTAGAAAACATTACTGAGTGATGGATGTTGAATTATTTTTCCATGGGAATAAAATAGTTTTTCAAGTCTTGCTTTTCTTTAAACTTTAAAATTTAGACTACTTTACTATGGATGTAGTCACATTTTCCATTCTTTCCTTTCATGGCTTTCCTGGGTTGTATATTGTTTAAAAAGGGTTGTTGCTTTGTCAAGGCTTGAAGTGAACCACAGCAAGGGTATCATGTAGAAAACATGATAGCTAAATAAGTGCCAGAGGAAAATTTAGTTTTAAGTGCATTTGTTAGTCAATAAGAAAGATTGAATTTTAATAAACAGTTTCTCACTCAAGAGAATATCAAGAAGACCAAGGAGGAGTGTCTGGGTGGCTCAATCAGTTAAGCATCCAATTTCAGCTCCGGTCGTGACCTTGCAGTCCATGGGTTTGAGCCCTGCATCGGCGTCTGTGCTGACAGACCTTCTGGGTCTCCCTCTCACTCTCTCTGCCCCTCCCCTACTCATACTGTGTGTCTCTACTCAAAAATAAATAAACATTAAAAAAATACAAAAGAAGACCAAAGAATCTTTCACCTGCATGGAGAAATAACTTAAAAAGAGAGAAAAACAGCATAAAAAGTAACTTTGGTCAGTAAAACTAAAAGCTCTTTCTTAAAAAGACCAATAAAATAGACAAAATCTTTGACAGGCTTCCTTAAGGAAAGGTGAGATGGTACACAAATAAATAATTATATTAAAAAGGGGATAAAGCTACTGATGAACTAAAAATTACAAGCAGAGAAAGGCATGAGCAGCGCCTGGGTGGCCCAGTCAGTTAAGTATCCTACTTCAGCTCAGGTCAAGTTCTCCTGGTCCATGGGCTCGAGCCCCATGTTGGGCTTTGTGCTGACAGCTCAGAGCCTACAGCCTGCTTCAGATTCTGTGTCTCCCTCTCTATCTGCCACCCCCAACTCATGCTTTGTCTCTCTCTCTCAAAAATAAATAAACATTAAAAATTTAAAAAAAAGAAAGACATGAAAAGATTAAAAATATTAGAAAATTATTAACACAGTTCAGTACATTGATAGATAAAAGGAAAGTTATTTGCTTATCCCAATTTGCACTAAGAAAAGTGTTGTCATTCCACACTCATACCAAACAAACAAACAAAAAAAAACCCAATAATCAAAAGAAATCTCTTAGAAAACAAGGAATAAAAAGCAACTTCTTTTACAGGATAAAGATATCTGTGAAAGCATGCTGTAGCCAAAGCCTTATTTAATGAAGCAAAACAAGAAAAATTTAAGAAGCTTATAAATATCAGAAAAGCAGAGACAGAACTATTTTTCTTTTTTACCATAGACAGCAGAAGCTTCTACTGAGACTTTAGAACTAAGAAGAGCATTTAGTAATGCAATTCAAGATCACCATAGGAAAACAGAGAGTCTTGAAGACAAGGAGGTAAAGAATTAGACATATATAAGAGCCCCAGAAGAATGGAAAGATAGAACTCATTCTTGATGGAAGTATTTAGTATCGGAAGGATGAGAACAGGATTCAAATTTATCTCTAATTTTAATGCAATCTTAATACAACCTAAGGGGCGTTTTCATGGAGCTTGACAAACTGACTCTGAAGTGCAAAGAGAAGGGGACCATTGTAGTGTCAATGCAGCTCTAAACATGGACACTGAGGGGAAACATGTCCTGCCAGTAGGGATGGGTTTATCATGTAGCAATTTAAGTTTTAACCTCAGGACCCTCATTTCTTTCTTCCTCCCAAGGGCCTGGGGTGAGCCTGACTGCATACTTATGAGGTCTTATGTTTCTGTGAAAATTGCCAAATTTTCCTAACCACATATCTCTTTCCACTCTGCCTTTCCCTCAGCCACACTTGTATCTGGTGGTATTGGATCTAGACAGATTGATGATGGTTGTCATGGACATGGTGGCCATTGTAGGAGGCTGTCATTATATGGGGATAGCTTTGCAATCACCAAGCCATATGCAGAAGTGGCCGTGAACCCCATACGTCTGTCCCCAAATCAATTTCCCCTCAGACAGAACCCCAAACCCAGTGCCCACGCTTTGCAGAATAGTTATAGTGATATTTCCAGGGCTCTAAATTTCATTCTGGAAAGAGAAACCAGAAAGCAAATGAGATGCAAAACGTATTCATAAAGTTGATAAAGCTTGAATACACTCTTCTAACTGCGATTTGGAAAGAAGTTTTGGAACATTTCAATAAAATAGTGAGAAATTATAGACTTCTGATTTGGGTGGATATAAACGGTAACTTCTTTTGTCATCTTTATTTATTGCAGAATAAAGAAGTCAGAGAAAGAATGAAGCAGGAAACCAAAGCGATAAATTGAGTTATAAAATTAACAGAATTGTGCAGACACTGAGAAGAAAAGTGTAACAAAAAATTGCCAAATTATATAAAAAGTCATAATTATATCAAGAGAAGGAGATACGGTTTAAATAGAAGTTACAGATAAGTTCACGAATTGTTTGATCATTTAAGTAATAAAAATAATGAGTTATAAGAACCTACTAGAAAATATTTACATTTATTGCTGATTTGACACAATAAGTCAATATCAACAAAAATAACAAACTAACAATTGGCCACAAACAAGAATATTGACATGAATCTGGCTGAGGAGTGTTGTCAGTTTAGAGTTTTTCATATTTCGTATTTTCACAAGAAAACTTGAAATTCTTTGAAACCTTGCAGTTTAGGTATAAAAGAAGTGAGGTAGAAGTTTTGCTAAATTTGACAAAAGTTTTACACCTTTACCTGTCATTACCAATAACGTGGGATACTGCTGAAAGAGACTTTTTGAAGCAATCAATAATAATTTTTAAAAGCCCTATATTTTAATGAACTGTGTTAGAAGAAGCTTTGAATAACTTTTTTATTTTCACTACAGAAAATATTACAAAATTGTTGTCAGATGAAGAAGGTGACAAAGAGTATCTAGCCCCCAAAATGTGGAAAAAAGTACCACAGAGGTATGTCAGTTAGTTAATACAGATAGTATGGTATATAGACAGTATGTTATTTTTGTGGACTTTGTGATGTTTGTAGCATTTAGAAACTTTAAAAAATGTGTGGTTTGTTGACGGCCTTATACTCATTGTCAATAAATATCCACTTTTATAACTAATTTTAGTTGTAATTTGGTATTTATTTAAAATTAATTTTATTTTTTAATTTTTATTTTAGAGAGAGGGAGAGATCACAGATGTATACATGCAAGTGGGCCGGGGGAGGAGCCGAGAGAGAGAGAGAGAGGGAGAGAGAGAGAGAGAGAGAGAGAGAGAGAGAGAGAATCCCAAGCAGGCTCCACACTCATCTCGGGGCTCAATCCCACGACCCTGAGATCATGATCTGGGTTAAAATCAAGAGCTGGACACTCAACCGATTGAGCCACGGGGGTGCCCCAATATTGTTTTTTAAAAGCAGTTCTGTGGCGCCTGGGTGGCTCAGTTGGTTAAGCATCTGACCTCGGCTCAGGTCACGATCTCACAGTTCATGGGTTCGAGCCCCATGTCAGGGTCTGTGCTGACAGCTCAGAGCCTGGAGCCTGCTTCAGATTCTGTGTCTCCCCCTCTTTCTGCCCTTCCGCCACTCATGCTCTGTCTCTCTCTGACTCAAAAATAAACTATAAAAAATTAAAAAAAATAAAAGCAGTTCTGCCAAATTATATGTGTCATATCCCTCAAAACTTGAATCCTTACCTTCCTACTAACGAAACATTTTCTAAAGCTACAGTAATTTAAACAATGCTATATCGGTACTGGATTAGAACGGTGGTGAGCAAGCATTTTGGGTAAAGATAGTGAATATTTTCAGCTTTGGGGTCATTTGGTTTCTGCTGCGACCACTCAAACCTGCCATGCATAAGACAAAACAAATTAAGGTGACTGTATTCCAATGACAATTTGGTTATGGACCCTAGAACTTTGATTTCTGATATCTTTCATGTGTCAAGAAATAGTCTTGTTTTGATTATTTCGGAAAACAATTAAATAATGGAAAACAGATGGCACCTCAGTGGCATAGTCAGATAAGCATCCGATTCTTGATTTCTGCTCAGGTCATGATCTCATGGTTCATGGGATCCAGCCCCTTGTCTGGGCTCAGTGCTGATAGTGTAGAGCCTGCTTGAGATTCTCTCTCTCCCTTCTTTCTCCGCCTCTCCCCTGCTCTCCTTCTTTCTCACTCTCTCTCAAAATAAATAAACTTAAAAAAATGTAAAAGAATTCTTAACTCATGGGCTGCATGGAATCAGGAAGTGGGCCAGACGGGATCTCTGGAATGTGGCTTGGGTACCATTCACGTAGATAAATTTAAGAGCAGAAGAAAGTAGTGAGTCCCCTAAAAGACTATATGGACACATTTGGCATGATTCATTTGGCATTTTTTAATCGGCGCTTGAAACCGTGTTTGTCGGATGATGCAGAGGGGGGGCGGTTTGGGGGAGCAGGGTCTGAGTGGGAGCCCACGTGAGTGTGCTGTGTGGCCGGTGGCCCCAGACGGCCAGGGACGGGGAGCTGAGCAGAGGCGGATGGGCACCCACGTCGTGAGAGATGTGACCTGCCTGGCTTGTCACGCCTGCCAAGAATGCCCTGGTCTCTCATACGAGCCGGCTTTGGCCCCCTGAGGCCCGTAATTGTGCCAGGAGAAATTACTGATTGGAGTAAAAGACACCAGCGAGAGAAATTTCCGGTAGGTTGCAGGATGGATCCAACGGAGGGAGAAGCGACACAATCAACCCCAGACCCCAAACCTTCCAGCGATGAGAATGAGAGCCGCGTGATCCACCATCACTGGGATGTGGAGCCCCTTGTTCCTAAGAAAGACTCTCCCGAATGCGGGTCAGGACAGCAGAGGCTGAGAGCGGATGGGGGCACCAGGGTCCTCAACACTGGAAGAGGCAGAGATGGTTTGCCTCCAAGACAGAGACCACGGTGTCCCTCCACTTCCCCAACACATACAGTCCTTGAGCCACAGAGCCTGAAGATCCCCCAGCTGGTAGCTTGTGAAATAACCAGGATGTCATCCCTGTGACAGTCTCTAATCTAGAAGGCGTCTCTTGACTGTATTTCACCCTCTCGTCCCCACAGAGAGGATCCCCAGGCCCCCTGTGTGCCTGGTCAGGATCATTGCAGCCCACTGCCCAGAGCAGAATTCATTTCTTCCTCTCACCAACCCCACCCAGGTACCATTGCTTCCTGGTAGGGGGCTGAGGAACCCGCGGGGTGGGGGGTGGGGGGGACAATCAGGCTCTGCATCTGGGTCAGGAAAGCAAGGCCGGTGGCCCCTTTCCAGATTCTGTGGCACCAGGCTCTCTATTACAGGCTGTTTTGTTTCAGATGAACTTGATTTAACCCTCCGTTTATTCAGACTCCATGAAATCATAAACTCTCGTCTATTGTATTTGCACTCAGCAGATGCCTAGGGGAGAGTTTCTCTCAAATCTTTATACCAGAAGGCTCTGGAGCCCTACTTCACTCCCTGCACATTCACCCACAAGTTATGCACACGCATACACGTCCCCACCTGCCTACCCCACCCATTCCACATCCAGCCCCTACGTACATGCACACTGGAAGTCACTCCATGGACACCTGTTCACCAATAACTCAGACAACACTATAAACTCACTTCTGCTCTGCAATCCACACCCATAAAATCACATAAAACACACCTAGTTTCTCCCCAACCTACCCATACCCCAACACACACACGGACGGACACACACACACACACACACACACACACACATTCACATATACCCAGAAACACACACACTGACCCCGGTGTGTCAGCACGTTCCAGATACTTATCATTTCTTCCTGATGTAACTCTGACTTCCATGGCTCCCTTAGAGTTTCTTTAAAGGCTCCCTAATTTGGAAAATCCTTATCTAAGCAGATGCCTGGCTTTTCTCCACAGCAGATCCGTATATCCCAAGACAAAGGGACCATAGTGGTTGACATCTTCATCGATGTGCTTCCTTAGGTGAGGCTGAGATGGTGACATGAAGGCAGTGTGTGAGTTAAGTTCATGGGATTCTAAGTTCCTTACCATTAGGGCACTTTTTGTTATTTTCCACACATAGACCCCATGCCTTAAAATACTTGGTCTAATGAGCAACCTGCATGTATAACTAATGGAGTTGGCCCTTGCTTATTCATCAAAGGCACACACGCCTTCCAATTCCAATTTGAGATCAACACCTAATAGCTAAAGCTGCACATTGAACTGATGGGATACAGCCAACAGCAACTTGACATTTTAGTTAGCCTATGCAGCCTTATCTCGGATAATATACTGCTTCTGTCAGGCTTTTGGAAATATTGAAAATAGCTCAAAGAACTCCACTATTCCCTTCACAGATCCCAAAAGTTCTAGGGTTCCCTAGTTGGGAACCACTGAACTGGACCTTTGACCATTTTGCCAAGGTGAGTAACTGTGTAAAATAGGAGTGGGGCAAAAGAAAAGGATGTGATTAATTTTAGAACCTATGTGGCTTCTGGGAGGTGGTGAGCCTGGCTGAAAAATCTGTACTGGATTTCGCCTCTAAAGTCCAATCCTCCACAGTGACTGCAGATATATTCACCACGCTCTCTTTGATGCTAAGTTTGTGAATCGTGTCCATTCTAATACGAGGGGGTTACCTGACCTCACGCGAGCAAAGGAAGGTGGCCAGAGGTCTGGCCAGCCTTTAGCAAATAGCAGGCCCACTATTAATGATTGAATTTGGGGCCCAGCCCAGGACTTGAACTCCAGCCAAGATACGTAGGGAGAAGTCCCCCAAAGATGTATGAAATATAAATAGTGGTTGAGTTGCAATTTTAAAGCCTGCATTCATGGGCTAGAAGATATGTAGATCCATCCAGTCAAACAATTTCTATTGTGGGAGACTCATAGACTGGAGCAACTTGTAAAGACACATAGCTAGGAATTGTGACAGAGATTGTGCTAGAACCCCACTCTGTGGATTCTTGATTCCTGGGAAATTAATTTCCAGTAAGGGGAGATGGGACAGAGATTTGGTATCCACTGTATGGATTTTTGAAAATTTTCTTGGGCAATTCCTCCCTCTGTTGTCAGTCATAGATGTTCCAGGCTCTGCAGATATGATTCTTGATTCATGCTTTCAAATTCAGGAAATGGAAGGTGAAACAGAGTGAAGGGGCCTGAATCCTCCCTAGAAACAGAACACCCCCATCTAGCCACTCGCTGGAGCTTTCTCGGACCAGAACTGGACGTCACCAGCTTTCCAAGAGGGTCCTGAACCAAGAAGCTGGCAGGAAACGAATCTGGGATTCTTTTTTTTTTTTTTTTTAATTGTTTATTTATTTTTGAGAGAAATAGAGAGAGGGAGAGAGAGAGCAGAGGAGGGGCAGGGAGAGAGGGAGACACAGAATCCAAAGCAGTCTCCAGGCTGACACAGGGCTCGAACTCCTGAACCATGAGATCATGACCTGAGCTGAAATCGGACACCTAACCGACTGAGCCACCCAGGTGCCCCATGAATTTGGGATTCCTAAGGAAAGATGGCTAGGTAAGGCACAAGAGTTTAGCTGAGTTCCTCATCTCTCTGAATGAGGTGAATGCAGGAAGAAGCAGCTTTTGCACCCCCTTGCACACTTCCCCTCATACTCATGGCCTCCCCAGCATGGAGATAGATAGAGAATGCAGAATTTTCTTGAGAAGGGGGAAATAAGTTATTTATCATAGGTTTGTCTAGCTAAGGAAACTCTGGAGTGCAAGTGGGTCATGGCTCCCATTTTACAGCCTAAGAGAAGAGAGAAGCCATTTGAAGGTCCCCAAGAACCCCAGGGGCTTCCCCTCTCTGCGACAACCATAATTTGAAAATCCACCTCCATCAGGTCTGGGAGATGACTAGAATGTGAGTGTTAGCACGGCAGCACAGAGTGAGTCTTTGGCTTCAGCTCCTTCACCTGATATGGATCAGATGTCTTTTACTCTTCGAATCCTGGCATTCGTGAGAGTATCAGGATTCCACACAATTTTGAAAGATGACAGTATAGAAGGACACATGCCATTTGGTTAATATCAGTGGCATGTGAACAAGGGAGAAGGAGACAGGCTATTAACTTTCCTTCACGTATATCTGAGGGATTTGATTTGTTATAATAAGTACATACATTTGCAACAGAAAATTTTTAATTAAAAAATTAAAAGTAGATTCCTGTTCTGGTATTGACCATGTGTTAATCAGAGTGCTTGGGCCAGTTATTTAATCTATTTGAACCTCAGTTTTCTCCTTTATCAGAATGGAACCAATAATATCTACCACCTTATGCTCGATGGATGTTGTGAACTTCAAATAGGAACCCTAGGCATTACAGATAATAAGTCAAATATTATTAGGATTGGGAAGAACCAAAAATTGTAAAATTGTAAGGGACATGATTGCATTGCCTCAGCTTCTTTATTTTTCTCATCCTTTTAATCATCTTTGCCACTTTCTCTAGCCAGAGGGCTGTTTTCATTGATTCCACAAAGATTTATATCCTTTATCTGGAGGCTGTATGGAAAATGAGAATGGGGAGAGGTCACCCTTATACCCTAACGTTATGTTCATTCTGATTGGAGAGACCCAGAGAAAAGAAAACAATTTAAGATAAAATAGAAATTGCTATAAGGGAGCTATCAAACGGACTGACTTCTTCAGTAGGAAGGGCTCCCAGTTGATTTGTAGTTTTTGATCAATGTTTGCTTGGTGAAGTGAAGTGGTCATTCCTGTTGAGGGAAACAAGATTAAAAAAAAGGCATGAAGACATAACTGGATTAAATGCAGAGGGGGACAATTAACCTAACCTTCAAATACTTTGTTTTGACTGTATACTCTCAGGCTACAGAGAGAAAGAACTGTAAACAAATACTGAACTGTAGTTAGTAGGTTTGTTTACACAGGAATATGGGTTAGCAATCCCAAAGACCAAATACAGCTAGGGTTGAGCAGATATGTAAAATATTTTGTGGCAATGAGAGCTAGCATTCTCGGTATCAGAGAAGGGAGTTACCACATGAAAAAGGAAGACTAGAATAAACTCTGTGGTTGGGATGGGGACTGGATGTATTAGCATCATATTTTTTACCATATATAGATACACGTGGATATAGATAAATGATAGATGTGTGAGTGTGTATCCAAATGAGATGACCCTGTAGTAATGAATAATATACTAGGTGATCAGATATTAGCTTCTAAATACTAATCTCCAATAAAATGAAGCTAAGCCTTTCAGGAAATGGCTGATTCCAGGCACAACTAGGACAAGAAAACTATAAGTTGAGCCTAGAACACATTGTGCCAGAAAGGATAAAAGTACTCAAGGAATGGTGGGGATGGGTCAAAAAGATGCAGGATCAGGAACAGGATTAAAGTGGCTCCCGCTGACCACAGTTTGGACAGTTGGAGGTCAAAACCAGTAATGTGATAGATTAAAACCCATAGCATAAAATCAGAATTCATGAATCCATCCTGATTGTGGTAGAGAGAATAATGGTCCTCAAAGATGTCCACATCCTAATTGCCTGAGCCTGTGAATATGTTACCTTAATATGTCACATAATAAAGGAGACTTTTCCCTTGTGATTAAGTTGAGCAATGTGAGCTGGGGGGAATTCTCCTGGATTATTCCCATGGGCGCAATTTATAAGTGTCGTAAAGTGTTATAAATCCATAAGAGAGATGGAGGAGTTATGGAAGGAGGTATAATAATGGAAGAAGAGTCAGAAGTAGTGTAATTGCTGGAAAGGACTCATGATTCAAGGAGTGTGGGCAGCCTCTGGGAGCTGGAAGCAGTCATGATTGGAACTGCCCTAGAACCTTTAGAAGGAATGTAGGCCAGCTGACACATTGACTTCATCCCTAGAAGACCTGTTTTGAACTTGGCCCCTAGTACTTTAAAGAAATAAGCATGTATTTTTTAAGTCAGTCAGTTGGTGGTTATTTCTTATAGCAGCAGTAGAAAATGAATACCTTGCTGTACACACATACACCCTCATCCATTGGCTTACATGCATAAATGATGGAGAAGAGAAAGCTCTTCTTTCTAGTAGGATCCCAGCTACTAAATAAAGAGGGAATGATGCAATTTGAAAGCTACCATTGGGCAATGATTACAGTAATCATTTTTTCAGGCAAGAGTTACCAACGAATGCTAAATTTAATGAGCGGAATTTTCATGAGAAAAAGGATACCCACTTAGTCTCCAAGTACCTCTCCACAAGGCACTTACACAGTTCAAAAGAAAAATAATACTGTACAATGACACTGTTATAGTCTGATCAGTGGTACTGATGGATAGCTCCTTAGCCAAGGGATCCAAATTAACATCACCAGTGCTGGGGCAAAGACATCCATGTGCCTCCTGATAGGAGACACTGGGAACATGGTATCACTGTAGTGTTATTTTACTAAAAACGCACAGCTTGAACCAAATTCTAAGGAAACACTGGACAAACCTACACCAAGGGACTGTCTGAAAAAGAATAGTCCTGTACTCTTCAAAAACATGAAGGTCACAAAAAGCAAAGGTCAAGGAACTGTTTCAGATTAAAGGGACATAAGCCATCATGGTTGAATGCGAGACGGGGCCTCAGATTGGATTCTGGATCAGCACTTTTTTTTTTCTTTTGCTACACAGAATTCGAGTGGGACAATCCTAGTGGTGAAGTTTGAATAAAGCCTGTGAATTAGATCATACTTCATTAATGTTAATTTGCTGGTTTTGAGAACTGTACCATGGTTATATAAAAGGATGCCATTCCTTTTATGAAACACAAACAGAAGTATTTAGCTGACAAGGGGCCCCATGTCTGCAAATCATTCTAAAATGCTTCTGAACATGCATATGTCTATAGAAAGATACGGAGAAGATGATAAAGCCAAAGCGGTAAAAAATTTAAAATTTGGGGAATCAGAGTGAAGAGTATATTGGGGAATCAGAGTGAAGAGTATACATCAATTATTTGTACAATTTGTGTAACTTTTCTGTAAGTCTGAAATTATTTACAAAGGAAAAGATTTTTAAGCAGATGTTGTGGGCTGGATAGCATTTGTATGGAGCACAGAACTGAAGCTAGAGGCAGTGACAGATACCAAGGGTTTGTGACCCAAGGACAGCTAGCATAGAGGTTTGCATAGGACAGTGGCCATGTCTTGTCTCTACTGGACCCTGAGGGCTGAACACAAAGTAAATATTCATTGAATACAGGGAATGAGGAAGGGGGGAGGAGAGAGGACCTTTACTTTGGGTGGATTGTGGCCGCCTCCATCTATGGGTTTATTTTCCTGAGTACCACCTGCATGGACCATCCAACCCTCATCCTGAATATGTGCTCTCACCAAACTTGTGCTACAGGAGGGTCTCCTGCTGTAACTGGGGAGGGGCTGATGCCGCCTACTCAGAGAAAATTCTGACCGCCTGGCCATGACCGATATCAGGGCCACTTATTGAGTTTATAACCCAAAGTGTGGAAAGAAAAAGCTTTCAGAGAGGCTTGTCGACTGGGCTGAATATTGAGGAGGGATTCTGGAAGCTTCACACTGTAAAGTGAAAAGATCACTGAAGAACTAAAGGCAAGAAGAAAAAGGAGCCTAAACTTGCTTACTCAGGAAGCTGTCTGAAACAGAACTGCTTAATTCTAAATCAAACATTCATCAATTCAGTTATTGATTGATGGAGGTATGACTACCCAGCAATTCAGCATTACTTCACTGAGCACCCACAGTGGGTGGGAGGGAATGTACATTAATTGAGGACCTACTACGTGCCAGAGCATAAGTGGGCTGATACACGTAAAACTGTCTCATTTAACCCTTCCAGCCACCTCTTCCTCTTTCACATCTCCCCTCTAGCCATTCTTCAATTCACTGAACACTTACCATGTGTCAGGCTCTTTGCTAAAATCTTCATATTCTTTCTATCACTTGATTCTGCTCATCATGGCTCTGTGCATATGTAGGAGACATTTAAATATTATACCAAGGTTGCAAAACTTGTAGGAGGCAAGGATTTACTCTGAGGTCCACAGACATTTTAGTTCCAGGGCTTTTTAAATAATGGATGAAGATACAGTGTCCAGGACACCAACCCAAGGGGAAGTTGAATGCTGAAAACTTATAGCCACTGAAGGTCGCCTGATTGCCTTGTTCACCTTGAGAGGGTACGTTCTCCAATCCCTGAATCACACAGTTAGAACTGCACAAGGGGCTTACATCAATGGTGAACTTTGCTGATCTCTCTTTGGTGTTTTTATGGCATCTTTTGAAAGGGATGACTGTTGGGACCCCCATCTGCACACGAGGTCACCCCTTGTCCCTCCATGCTGGGTGCTAGAAAAGTGATTGTAATGTTCAGACATCTTTTTCAACTCAAGTAAATACAACACAACAATATCAACTACCTACTATGTGCCAAGCTCTGTGCTGAGTTCCGGGGACACAAAACTAGATGGAATTCTGCCTGCTGGATTTTCCCAAGTTGAATGGAGGAGGTAGATCTGATTATAAATAACAGTGTGAGAAGAGCCAACAACAGAAAAATACATAAAGTGTTCTTTAGGAAGAAACTATTTTAGCTTAGGCCCTTTTAACAACAAAAATATTAACTAAGAAAAATCTCTATGTGACAGAATGAATAAGGAAAATGTATTAACAGTTAATGTAAGCCAAAAAAATGTGTACAGTAAACAACCTGTGAAGTACAAATATACCTAAAATATTGTTCTGGTGTTAATTACAGTTGCTGTGTTTGCCACATCAATGGGGAAATCTTTACTTGGAATAATGTTGTCTGATTCTTGTCTGAATCATCCCCTTCCTCCTCCTCCTCCTCTTCTTTATTCTCTTGTTTGTCTCTCATTGATTTATCTCGGAGGCTATTCTGTCTTAGACCTGTTCTCTTTTTGTTTTTTTTCTTTTTCTTTTTTTAAATTTTTTAAATGTTTTATTTATTTCTAGGAGAGAGAGACAGCGTGAGCAGGAGAGGGTCAGAGAGAGAGGGAGTGACAGACTCTGAAACAAGCTCCA
Source organism: Proteles cristata cristata (assembly GCA_017311185.1). Lineage (NCBI taxonomy): Eukaryota > Metazoa > Chordata > Mammalia > Carnivora > Hyaenidae > Proteles > Proteles cristata. The sequence goes on from JAESUZ010000722.1 coordinate 703,826, forward strand.
GGCTTTGAGCTGGCAGTCAGCACAGAGCCCGACGCGGGGCCCGAACCCACGAACTGCGATATGACCTAAGCGAAAGTCAGACGCTTACCCGACTAAGCCACCCAGGAGCCCCTTTTTGTTTTTATTCTTTACAGAACTGGCATCCTAATAGCCTGGTACCCTCATTCTCTATGTCAGCAGTTATTCAGTGTTTGAAGTATAGATTCTTTCTATTCAGTGATTCCCGTTGACCAGGTGTCTACTTTTTTTCTTTAGAGTTCATGGTCCCATAGGGCAGATGCTAAAAAAGGCCACTGAAAAAACACATATCTTGCTCTTCTAATAAAATTTCTCCTTGGTGAGGCGTTTCAGTAAGATCTGTAAAGCCTGTCTGGGCCTTGGTGATCCCAGGAGAGGAAGATTTAAATGTCATTTAGTATATAATAATATGGGAGCTAGATGTTGCTTCATACAAAGGAGAAATCTGTTCATAGGTTATGTGGAAATGTGAGTGGTGTTTATTGATTTTTTATAACATTCCAAGTGGCATGTACTTTACCCATGTTATAATATTGACCTTGACAACAACACTAAGAGGTTTGGTTTCATTATCTTTCTGATGAGGAAACCAAAGCTTGGAGAAATGAATAGGCTCCAAGGCACAGTTCCAAGGCTGGTCAATAGTAATTTGGATGAGAATCTAAATATATTGGACTAAAACCCCAGGACCATTCTACTAACGGTAGTTATCAGATCTTACATTTAGGTGGTCTGGGGTATGGCTCCAAATTTACCTTTGTAATAAGTGTTCCAGATGGTTCTTTGGTTCAGCACTGAACCATCTTAGAGCTACTCCCTTACAGAGAAGCACAGACAATTATGTCAAACCAAGATAAAGTCAACCAAATAACTTGTGACTCAGTAATTACTATGTGTGAGGCTCTATAGCTGTTTTGGAGGTTGTGATATGTGATTTATAATAAGAAATATATATTTGGTCTTGATCCCATTTCTGGTATAGATCTCGCAAAACCCTTGGGATTTCCTAACTATTGATGAGAACAATAAAGGTGTCTTTTGTTACATTATTGAAGACAATATTGGACCCAAAGACAGGGCCTGGTTACCAATGGAGTCACCTATGTAATGACTGGGTTGGAACTTTAGGTCCTACCCCCTGACATCCAGGGAGGGGAGAGGGGCTAGAATCAATTACCAATGGCCAATGGCTGAATCAATCATGCCTATGTAATGAAGCCCTCACAAAAACCCAAAGCATGGGGTTCTCAGAGTCTTTGGGTTAGTGAACGCATGGATGTTTGGGGAGTGTGGAGCCCCTGGAGAGAGCTCTGTACCCTGGTCCCATACCTTTTATGCATGTCTTCCATCTGGCTGTCCCTAAGTTATATATTTTTATAATAAACTGGTAATCTAGTGAGTAAAAGAGGTTTCCTGAGTTCTATAAGCCACTCTAGCAAATAATGCAAACCCAGGAAGGGAGTGATTGGAACCTCCGATGTATATCCAGTCGGTCAGAAGTATGGGTAACAACCTGGGATGTGAAGCTTACAACTTGGGATCTGAAGTGGTACGGCCAGACTTGTAGGACTGAAGCCTTCACCTGTGGGATCTATGCTGTCTCCAGGTAGATAATGTCAGAACTGAGGTGAATGACAGCACACCCAGCTGGTATTCAAAGAATTGCTTGGTGGTGTGGGGAAAACCTCTTCTGGGATCTGGACAATTATAGATACAAATATAATAGTTTCTTCCTGTCAAGACATTTTTTTTGTTTGCAGTATAAGATGTTAACAGGGCAAAAATTAAATAGCAATACAAGATGTAAATGTCAGCTTATTCTATCACTACAGCTGACATCATAGGGCCATATATGAGTCAATGACAAATGACATGCAAGGGTACTGCTACTTTCTTGAAGAATTCAGAAGGGAAACAATTTGAGTGTTGAGGGATGTATTGAATATGAGGTGGGAAGTGATCTGGATTTTGGAGAATGGATGGACAGGATTCATAGTAGGGGAGAATCTGATAGAGAGTGATAGTATGGACTGAAACCCAAATCCACCTCTCGCCCACATATGGCTGTCTTTACACAATGTCATAGTCAAAGAAACATACCCTAACAGCCAAAAAGTAATTATAGTAAAACTATGGATTGCGAGTAACTTGGTATTTGGTATTTCTAATACATTTTAGCATTTCTAACAAAAATTCAAACATTTCTAATAAATTTTAACTTGATAAATGAGCAGTGTCTTGCAATACGAGTAGTATGTGACACCAAATGTCACACACAACTAAGCCAATGGTTCTTGAAATTCCCTTTGATATACAAGGGCTTTGGATTATGGAAGCCTGCTCAGAATAGGAGTTCCTGACATCCTGGCATAAGAGGAAGATGGTATTGATAATGGAATTGTGTAGCAGAGGAAGCAAATATAATGACAGTGACCATCATGGACCAAGAATCAGCCTTCTTCCTGCTTACTTGGAAACACTTAAGGTCAGGAATTCTTTTATGACTCAGTGGAGGAGGAGAAAGAACCCAGCAATGTGTAGTTTGCTAGTCTGTGTAACCTTGTCAAGTGAAGGTTCAGAGTTGGCTTTGCTCTGAGAGGCAATATAACATCATTTAATATCCAGGGTTGAATTCCAGCCCTGCTACTTTATTAACAAGGTAACCTTGGGCAAGTTACTTAATCTCTCTGAACCTTGGTGTCCTCTATAAAGTGAGACTACCTCATAGGGCTGTGATGTGGATTAAATAAGTTAACATTTGAAAAACACTCAGAACACTGCCTGACACATTGTAAGCTCTACATAAGTGTTTGTTAAATTAATTTAGAAAAAAAATGTGCAGTTCTTTGCAAAGGATTGGGAAACAAATTTATATCCATGAAATCATGAGAAAGCCATTGAATTTGTGATTAGGAGGTCATTGGTGACCTAATGCATGCAGGAGGCAAATTGTGATGAGTTAAGAAGGAAAAATGGTGAGCAATAGAGGCTCCTTTTATATATTACACACTGAATGGCATGGAGGGAAAGGGGAGAGAGGCCCATGGACACAAGTTGCCTAGAGGGCATGAAGACCTTGTAGTGTTGCTTCTGCTGGAACTAAAGACTTCCCTCCCCTTCCCTCTATTTCCCTTTTCTGCTTGCCTGCTTTCCAGATGAACAAATCCCCAGCTGAGCTCCTCCTGGCCTGGACCTAAGCTGGGGTGGAATCCAGCCATGGTGTCCAGGGTCCTGTTTGCACACACTAGCTCAAGTGCTTACAGAACAGAGCATGAAATCATGCACACCTCACACACCAGTCACAATGATTCTGCTTTCAAGGTCAGAGCACATTTTCTGCCTTGATTTATGATTTTACTGACAACAGGCACAATTAGGGAGCTGGGTCCCCATTGCCCAGTACCCACACAGGAGGCCAGTAAGGAACAAGGCTCTGATCATGAAGGAGAAACTCTGGGGCACTAGAAGTAAGGGGAGCCATGGGGTCCTAACCTGAAGACCTACAGTGTCCTACACACTAATTGCTGTTGTATGTTCAATATGTACTATGTGTCAGTATTACACAGATATATAAATTTTATATGTATTATGCATCAATTATGTGCACATAATTATGTATACTATGCTTTATCCTTAGCTCATTTGTCTTCTTCTTCTTTTTTTTAAGTAGGCTTCACACCCATTGCAGAGCCCAGTGTGGACTTGAACTCATGACCTAACCAATAGCCCATTTTTCACATGGGATAACTGATTCTCAGGGAGGGTAAGTAACTTGTCCAAAGTCACAACGAGGTACATGAGCTAGAGCTAAGATTTTAAATTGAAAACTTCTATCCTGTCTACTCCAAACTTCACAGTTTCTAAACCATGGTCTGTTAATCAGTTCTGGGATGTCCATTAGGAGGCCCATAGGAAACATACTAAATCGCTAAACTCACACCCGGCGATTCTAGTTAGAGGGTCCAGGAGAGACTTGAGAGTCTGTGCTTTTAAAAGCTCACCGGGAATTCACTTGAGCAGCCAGGTTTACAGAAGCCCTACACTGGGCCACCTGGACTGCCCCCAAATTCCGGCCGATCTCTCCAACTTCATAAGACCCGGGAAGAAGGAAGGAGCCACAGTATTCCAAATTGACTGCCCTCCCCTTGTCCACCTCAAGGAAAGCAAGAGGAGAGTAGGGAAGGCCACAGGGAGGGAGAAAGAGGGAACAGAGAAGGGAAGTTCCCTGTACAGATATTTTTAGCCTGTAAAAGCACACACAGATTCTGGGGCGGGGGTGGCTGAATTCATGCCAATGTGAGCCAAGGAGGAACACAGGCTTAGAATGAGCTGCAAAAGTGAACTTAGGATTTCTCCAGGAGCCTGGGCATCCAAGTGCTGACTGTAGCTCCAGCTGGGTGCCCTTGGCCATTACTTATCTCCGAGGCCCAGTCACTAGCACTGGAGAATGAATGATGGGGCCAGATTGGACTCTGGTGGGCCCTTCCCCCACTGACATTCTAAGATTTTGTTTTTCTTGTCTTGTTTTTTTGTTTTTTGTTTTTTGTTTGTTTGTTTGTTTGGTTGGTTTTTTGGTTTTTTTGATCCTGAGATTCTCAGTCAGCAAGAAGGGCTCTGACTTTCCCTGCTCAGCCTCTAGGGGGATGGAAAAACAGGAGAAGGCAGAGAGGAAAATAGACAGCTTCTGTCTCCCAGAGTGAGACCCTGTGTTGTCTGTGCAGATCATCGCCCAGAGATAGGGTGGGAGCGAGGCTGGGATGATGCAGGATCAACCAGATGACGTTTCCCTGGTGACAGAACTCTTCAGAGCTAAAGAAAAGTAATTGAACTTAATGTCCAAACACAAAATCAGTCCATAAATCCAGGTGCTGTCTATTGGAAATTTCAGAAGGGCTCTGCTTCCCTTAATCTTATCTCTGCCAGACAGTTACTGTGTTCTTGATGTAATTAGGGTGATAAAACAATGTGACACACCACTGGCTTCTATCATGGCATCGCCACTGTTGACTTTAATGACAAGGTAATAATTTTATAGGAGGCTCTTTGTTTTTATTTCTATCTCCATTGTGGCTGGGTCTTTTCCAAATGAGGAACATGTCTCTCCAGATAAGTTCACCAGACACTGTATGCAAGAACTGCTCCATTCATCACCATTTGGTCAAGTACCCACATCTCCAAAGGTGCCATTGAGATGGTGTTTAGTCGTTAAAAATCACAGGACTGGCTAGGGATTGTCAGAGCCATAACATGTTCATTGCACGGCTGGGTGATTTATACATCCTTTAAAGTTAATGCTGGAGGGGACAAGTCTGCCTTATCTACATGTTTCTCTTCTAGTCTACAAGAAAGGCTAGATTTGTCTAGACCCCGTGCCCACGAGAGACCTCTCGGAGTGGTTACACCAAAAGGCAGACATTCGTGATCTTTTGGGGTCAGACTCAAAATCCAGAAATCAGTGCTCCTAGATGGTGCGGAATCGATGTTGAAGAGCCAGAACAAGTTTTGTTTGAAACTAAGAAGCCATTCCAAGTCCAAGGATAAATTCAGATAGTCTTTAGAGATACAAAGAGCCCAAGGCCATGACTGGGTCCAATTTGCACTTCTCTGAGAAGGCACTCTGGTGGAAGCACACATTCCAGCCAGAGAAGTCATGGGCCCATGGTGACAGAGCCTCAAAGCTGTCTTCAGCACTGGAGCCCAGGCATTTTCCTGTCGAGAATAAAATTAAGCGCACAGACGCAAATGTTTAATTATTTGCAGATACCGCCGCACAGTTTCACTGTGATGCATTTGCAGGGGACCCTTTTCCAGCTCTTTCCTGCAGGATGGGCGGCTGGGAATGGAGTCATCTGGCTCAAGGACAAGAGCAGTCAGCAGCCTTCCTTTATTCTACCTTCTTTTATATCAACCATGGAAAAATTTCCTCTCTTCTGCCATATGGGTGGCTGCGGTTTCTCTGTTTCTCAAGAGCTGGCAAGGAGGACCCTTTCCCACGCCAGGGAGCTATGAGACAATGATAAGAAGTGTGGACGCCTAGAGGCAAGTGGTCATCCAGCTTGAAGGGCTCAAAGAAGCAATTTACCGACCTAAACCCTGGAGGACATCTGTGGCTTCGCCTCGATGGCCTTTTTTGACATTTTAACTGGGAAGATGGCTCTTTGTGGAGGAAGGAGGAGAAAGCTCTCATGGAAACCATCCCCAAGATGAAAGGCAGTGACCAGGCAGTCAACAGGACCACTAGTTACCGTCTTGCACAAGGGAAGTCAGGGCTTACAGACAAAGGCCTAGGTCTAGGTCTGGGACCTAGTTTATAAGATTTATAAGATTCTGGGAGCTTGGACCCTTCCTCTGTCATTTCAGAAAGTGAGTTGTCTATAAAACTCTTTAAGCCCAAAGGATTCATTGCCTTATCTTAAGCGCCAGGAAGAGGTAGAGATTTGGGAACACCATGTCCCGCTCTGATAGCCTCAGGGTCTGAGGGAAGAACGCCCATGGAAAGACTGCTTTGGGAACCTGGAGAAAGAGAAGGGCAGTGAATGCTTTAGGGGGGCACAGAAGAGGAGGGGAAGGGATCCAGGGAACTGGCCCATATCTCAGAAGGAGATGGAGCTAAGTCAGTCTCCCAGAGGCTTTTACCCATTAATTGTAGCCACAAATATGTCTCCTTTGCTGACAAACTACTTTATCTTAGACAAACAGACAAACTAAACATTTGATTTCTCAAAATTTGCTGAAGAGAATGAAAGGCAAATCTGAACCAAACAATAATCATTAAAGGTTGTTGGGGAAGTGACTATTTTTATCCTATGCAAATTTCTCCAGGGGAAAATAAGGGGGAAATTTCCCAAATAAACTTTTTATGTTTTTAGGTTTATTTATTTTTGAGAGCTAAATAAATAAAATAAATATTTATTTGATGCGTGCACAAGCGAGTGGAGGAGAGACAGAATCTGAAGCAGCCTCTGCGCCATCGACACGGACAGTCCAATGTGGGGCTCAAACTGACAGACTGTGAGATCGTGACCTGAGCTGAGATCAAGAGTTGGAGGCTGAACCCACTGGGCTACCCAGGCACCACTAAACTTTTCATTTTTAGAGGATGAAAAAGCCAGGAAAGGATTGTATAAGAAAATTTTGCTCAATTATGTGCAACAACCAGGTTCCAATGAGTTCTGAAGACATTGACAAATAAATTTTAAAAAGGTGGAAAACAAAATAAAATGAAACAAATACACTTTTAGAGTATATCCCAAATGTGCAAAGTTGGCTTAGCATCAGAAAATTCTATTGATCTAATCTATTAATCTACAAATCTATTTACCATATTATCATATTACTGCCTAAATACCATATAATTATTTCAAGAGATGCTAAAGAAAATCTTTTGAGAAATTTGAAAATATATTGATGATTAGAAAGATACCAGAGCAAACTAAGAAGGAATCTTCTTTATCATGATAGAGAGTATCTACCAAATATATATTTACTGGTGATACTTAGAAGTAAGCCCATTAACATCAGATGCAAATACTTATTATTATTCTTTCCTTGTTATTATTCCTTGTTAATGTTCTTTCCTTATCATTATTATTCAATATGTACTGAAGGCCTGAGCCAATGCTCAAAGACAAAATAAAGAAATGAGATATAGGGTTGTAAAGAGGGAAATTTTTATTATTTGCAGATACATGAATGAACATCTATATAAAATATACTGTATACTGAAAATATACAGAGAATCTACTGAAAAATTAGAATAGATATAAAAATGATGGGTACAAGCCCAACAGGCCATAACTAATAGATTCTCTACTCCACCAATTAGACGTCTTTTAAAAAAAAAATAATTCACAATATCCACAAGAACCATAAGGTAACAAGGAATAAATAAAAGACATACAGAGAAAATATGGAGAAAATTATAAGACTTTATTAAAGGACATAAAAACCTGAGTAAACCCAGAAATATGCCATAGACATGAATGAAAAGAACCATATATCATAAAGATGTGAATTATTCATATAATAATCTATGAATTCAATAAAATTTAAACAAAACTCCCATAAGACTTTACATAGAACTTCACAAATTGATTTTAAAATTTGTTTTGAAGTATATAAGTCTACGAATAGCTGGTTTTGAAGGATAATGAGGAAGGGGATTTGTAAGAGAGTTTGCCCTATTTAGTATCAATACTTAGAAAGCCATGGTAGCTTTTTAAGTGTATAATAGAAGTGTGTAAGTTGAGGAAAGGGACGAACATTATAGTAAACTCTAGGCTGTCCAATATGGTAGCCACAGGCTGTTGAGCACTTGAAATGTGGCTTGGGAGACCGAGAAATAAAATTACTAATATTATTACATTTTAATCCTTTTAAATGTTACTAACCACCTGTGGCTCATGGCTACCATATTTGGCAGCACATCTCTATAATAAAGGCCGTATAAGCTGACAAAAACAAATATAGAAGCATGGTATCAGACTAAAGTGCCATTACAGACTAGTGTGGGGGGTGGGGTGGGAAAGAAATTGCTGTATATAGGAAAGAAATATATATGTATATGAACTTAAATCTCCATCTTATCCCATTGGCAAAAATAAATTCCAAATGAATTAAAGACCTAGGCCTAAAAATCAAAACTTTAATAAAAATTTTACAGGGGTGCCTAAGTATCTCAGTCAGTTGAGCAGCTGACTCTTGATTTCAGCTCAGGTCATGATCCCAGGGTCGTGGGATTGAGCCCTATGTTGAGTCCATGTTGAGCCATGTTGAGTCCATGTTGAGTCCATGTTGAGCGAGGAGCCTGCTTAAGACTCCCTCTCCTAGAGGTGCTTGGGTAGTGCAGTCGGTTAAGCATCTGACTTCAGCTCAGGTCATGATCTCACGGTTTGTGAGTTTGAGCCCTGTGTTGGGCTCTGTGCTGACAGGTCAGAATTCATGCTCTGTCTGTTGGTCTTTCCCTCTCAACAATAAATAAACTTAAAAAATTAAAAAAAAAAAAAGATTTCCCTCTCTCTGTCCCTCTGCCCTTCTCCCTTGCTGGCACTCTCTCTCTAAGAAAAAAAAAAAAAAGATTTAGAGGTAATATAAGGAAAAGATCTTCCAGGGTTTTGACTTATGAAAAAGCAAGCATAACTCTGAAAGAAATTTATCAATAAATTTAACAATGTTAAAATTAAAAAGTTCTGCACAGCTAAAGTTGCCATAAAATATAGTGAAAATACAAGCAACAGAAGAATATATTTGCCACATCTAACTGACAAAAGATAATTATTCAGAATATGTAAATGACTACATATCAAATATGAAAGAGCAAACAACTCAGTGAAAAATATGGACGAATACATGCAGAATGTTTTCCAAAAAAAGAAACTCAAAGGACCAATAAAAATATGAAAAAGATGTTTAAACTCCATAGTAATAAGGAAATGCAAGGTGAACCATAGCAGCATGACTTTTCCATTCATCAGAGCATCTGTCTAATGGGTACTTGTCAATGTTGCCCATCTAGCATCTAAACCCTCTTCCTGTTTGGGGGTTCTTCCCATTTTTGGAGGTAAAGCCAACCTTCCACTGAGAAGCTGAAAATGGACACTTCCGGGGGTAGTGATGGCCATGGGACTATACATGGGCTGGGTCCACATGGGGGCCACGACAGGGGCTTCTGAGCATGCAGCGTTCGGAGTGTTAAGTGGTATTGTTGCAATTAGCCGCACTTGGAGTTGACGGTAGTCTGAGAATAATTGCATCACAAACTGGATTTTGGATGTGATGCTGAGCTGAGTAGCCATGAACCTGGTTCCTTGCTCTCCCAGTGGGTAGCTCTATCAACTACGTAGCCTTTCACATAATTTGTTTTTCCTACTTGAATCAGCTAGAGTTTGTTTCTACTGAGTACGACATAAATAATACCAAATGTTGGTGAGGATGAGGGGAAGTGGATCTGGCATTCATTTCTGGGGAGGAGGCCATTTTCTATAGCCACTTTTGAAACCAAGTACCAATGCATTCTGAAGGTGAAGATGCTGGTATCCATGACCTCAACTTTACACTTCTAGGAATATGCCAGATAGAAAATTTCCCTCTTATCTTCCCAGCTGGATGTGTATGCACTGTAGCAGATGTTTTCAGTAGTTTACAATTAGAAACCCTTTCTATCAACGGGAAAATGGATACACAAAATGTTGTATATTCACATGGAAGATTTAACAGTGATTATAACAAATGAAATTGATCTACATGCCTCATATAGATGAACTTCACAAAAATATTGACTCAACTTTCAGCATGATTTCTAAAACAATTTTTATGCACATTTATGTAAAAGGATACTCTGGGGTTTAGGGGTAAGTATCTGTGTATGGAAGTATTTGTAGCAAAAAAACCCATAAAAGGATGGAAAACAAATTACAGTATGGGAAGGGAAGCAAAAGAATAAATGAAATTTGAATTTTATCCATTACGGATTTTTCAAATTAAAAATATCTGGAGCAAATATGATAAAATTTTGATATTTAAAAATTCTGGGTAGTGAGTAATGGATGCTTTCTTTTGTACTGTATATTTGGATTATTAAAGAAAACCCCAATGTTTTGAATTAAAAATTCAAAGTAAAAAAATTAAGACCCTTAATTTCATTTTTACACTGTTCAGATCACATGAATTAATGATTATATACATATTGGGTATTTAGTATTTGTCAGGTCATGCACTAATTGTCCTATCTATATGATCTCAAGCTCCATCTAATCTTTTTTTTTTTAATATATTTTTTTTTTTATTTCTAAGAGAGAGACAGCATGAGCAGGGGAGGGTCAGAGAGAGAGGGAGTCACAGACTCTGAAACAGGCTCCAGGCTCTGAGCTGGAAGTCAGTTCCAGGCCCCGATGCGGGGCTCGAACCCACGAACCGTGAGATCATGACCTAAGCGAAAGTCGGACGCTTAACCGACTAAGCCACCGAGGCGCCCCCAAGCTCCATCTAATCTTATGAAGTAGGCCAGTGGCTCACTCAAACAACATGGCGGACTGATGCCTGGACCCCATTCCTGAAGATTATTCTAGTCAGGCCTGGGGATTGGACATTTTTCTAACTCTTCCGGTGATTTTGAATACTCGGCCAGGCCTGAGAACCCCTGAAAGACTTGATAGATGTGTTTCCCAAACTCTGGCTGATTAGAACAGTCACCAGGGGGATAATTACACATGTAGATTCTCAGGTCCCATCCAAATCCATGGAATCAAATTCTGTAGGGAAGACGCCAGAATCGTCACACTTGTATCAAGTGCTCAGATGATCCCTATGATCAGGCAGGTTTGGGGGACCTGAGGTTAGTGCTTTCCATCCTGGAAGGCTTCCTCAGCACGTGCCCATCCCTCCTCACCCGCATCCTTCTCCTGGAGATTCTGATTCAGGAGGGTTTCTGAGACCCAGAAAACAACTTTCTTTTAAAAATAATGGTCCAGGGGCGCCTGGGTGGCGTAGTCGGTTGGTCGTCCGACTTTCGCTTAGGTCATGATCTCGCGGTTCGTGGGTTCGAGCCCCGTGTCGGGCTCTGTGCTGACTGCCAGCTCGGAGCCTGGAGCCTATTTCAGTCTGTGACCCTCTCTCTGACCCTCCCCTGCTCACGCTCTCTCTCTCTCTCTCTCTCTCTCCTAGAAATAAATAAAAATATTAAAAAAAATAAAAAAATAAAAAATAAAAAAAAATAAAAATAATGGTCCAGGTAATGACCAGCCATATTGAATATCTACTAAAATACTATATTATTATTATTATTATTATTTTTACAGATGAGTAAACAGAGACTCACAAACGTGAAACACAAGATTGGCCTCGTTCCAAAGCTCGTGCTATTCTCTCTGCTTATTTTGTTGTCCCTGCATTTGGGGTCAGTTTCCCCAGGCTCCATGTCTGTGTTGCTCCCGGCTCATGTTCTCTTTTCTGCCAGGATACCACAGTGTTAGTAGCAAAGGTGGACCGTCCCAGTCAGTGGGTGGAAATGCAAGGGGTGGAATCCAGCCCTTTGGGATGGGACTGGTGGTACCCCCATAGGGCCTCAGCTCAACAGCCTGCGCACCGGGAAGCAGCGCACCCAGCGAGATGCTGGACCAACCCACGGTTATCAAGGGAAAGTGTGACTTGCTGAGCTGCTGTTAATGTAGACTCCATCCTGGTCCCTTCAGACTCAGGGTGTGTGTGTGTGTGTGTGTGTGTGTGTGTGTGTGTGTGCACGTGCTCGTGAGCTGCGGACAGAGCATGGGGAGCTACTGAACTTGCGGAACAAGAACAGCAGGGAGAAGCAGGAGAAAACTAGGGCCTGGAGTCTTTTCTCTTCCAATTCCCCCTTCTAATACAAGCACCCCCTGCCGCCAGATGAATCATCCTGAAAGTACATCTTCCAAGTGTGTTCTGCAGAACAAGAGCCCTAAGAATGATTTCTTAGAAGAAGAGGGAGGAGGAGGAGGAAGAGATGAAGGACAAGGAGGGTCAGAGGGCTTCTACTGGAAAATGCTGCATATCATATGCCCCTCTTAAAGATTCACAGTGCTCACTAGCATGTAAAAGGACCCTGCGGAGTCGTCCGGTAATTTGTTTCACTTGGTAGAAAGCAATGATAAACCAATCCTTCTCTCTGATAGAAACACCTTACAACTTTGCAGCTCTGGTGTTCTTGGGAACACATTTTAGGAAACAATAGTATAAATAACTGCCTTGTAGGTCTGTATCCTCAGGTTATTGACTAGTGCCTCATATTAGGAAGGAAGGATTTCTCATGATTTTGTCGAACATGTTACTGACATCCACATTTCCTGGCTTGGCACCTTTTTTGATGGTTCTGGTATCTACCTGAAGTACTTCTGCTGTTTATACCTGCCACACATTTATAATTTCTTTCATTTTGTTTTAATACCACTCCAAGGGGCACCTGGGTGGCTCAGTTGGTTAAGCATCTGACTTTGGCTCAGGTCATGATCTCACAGTTCGTGAGTTTGAGCCCTACCTTGGGCTCCATGCTGACGGTGCAGAGCCTGGAGCCTGCTTCGGATTCTGTGTCTCTGTCTGTCTCTGCTCCTCCTCCACTTGCACAATGTGTCTCTCTCTCAAAAATAAAACATTAAAAAAAATTTTTTTAAGAAACAATACTTCATATTTGGCAGAAGTTGGGGTGAACTCATTTACAACCCAATTTTAGTCCAGGAATCCAGGAGGCTGTGTGTACATGGTCTATGCCTTGCCAATAAGAATATTAAATCTTCTCAGTTCGGACAGGTATGGGCATTTGACCTATGTCAGATTACAAGAAACTCAGTTCTGGGATTTCTATGGAACTGTGGAGACAGTCAACTCTTTTTTTATTTTTCTGGGATTCTTGGTTATAATAATATTGGAGGTTTGATATTGGGGTCTTAGGTATAGAAAACTTACCTGAGGGTAAAGCTAACATAGGAGAAAATGGAACTTGGAAATGAAGAAAGCCGCCACAGGCTGAGGTTATTTAAGCCCCTAGATCCAGCTATGCCTGAAGCTAACACTTGTTATGAAGTTTTCAGTTGCAGTGAGCTAATGACTTGCTCATAATCTTCTTTGTTTAGGCCAGTTTGTGGTGACTTTTTCTCACTTGCAGTCATAATACTGTTGTTCTCAAAGTGTGGTCCTCAGACCAGCACCATCAATTCACCTGTGAATTTGCTTTCAACCTGTACTTATCTCTTGTCTCTGGTCAGCTCAAATGACCCTCTTTTGAAACCATCTTTTTTTTTTTTAATGTATATTTGTTTTTGAGAGAGAGAGAAAGAGTGTGAGTGGGAGAGAGGCAGAGAGAGAGGGAGACACAGAATCTGAAGAAGGCTCCAGGCTGGGAGCTGTCAGCACAGAGCCTGATGTGGGGCTCGAACCTATGGACCTCAAGATCATGACCGGAGCCGAAGTCAGACACTTAACTGACTGAGCCACCCAGGCGCCCCTGAAACCATCTTAACCACACGGCCATAGTAGTCTGTTTTCTACCTTAATAGCACCTATTGGAATCTGCTTCTATTATTATCATTTGCCTTCTGTCTCCTTTCCTCTGCTAGAGCATGAGCCCTACAGTCAGAGACACTGTCATGTTTACCTGTGGTTCCCCCACTGCACCGCAAACAGGGTCTGGAAATCAATCAAAGATTGCTTAAGGCTCCCCGTTTGTATTTTCAGAGAGCCTCGTCTTCAAGCATCCACTTAAGACACCAGCACCCTCTTAATTACAGCTCTTAGCACCCAAAAGTGTGTCTGCAGAGCCTGTCCCTCTTGGGTAATTTAAGGCTATGAAGCACAGGCCCTTGTTAACAGTTCTTGGGAAGCAATAATCTTAACTTCAAACATGGGTCACTGTAATAAATGGTGCAGGAGAAACACAATTCAGGACCTTGCTAATTGTTCTTGCCTCACGGAGTTAGACATTACATCTGCATATGACCAAGGGTTGATGGGATGAAACAGTCCCTCAAGGAAGCTAATAGAAAGTCAATTACACTGGCCCTCTAAATTGCTTTCAGAACAGACCATTGCTGGGCCTTGTGGGAAGCTCTCTGCTCTCATCTCTGGGGTGGGTGAAGGGGCCAGGGGCTCACTTTGGGGCCTCGTCGCACACTGGGCTAGGAAGCTGTTTTCTATCCAGTGCCATAAACAGCCACATCATCTCTCCCATCGGCTGCCAGGCTCAACTTCTCGCTTTGAGTCTAACTCAACAGATGACTTGTGTGTTTTGCAGGTGGGCCTCCCTTTAACCAAGTCAGATAAGATATCTGCCAGGGGTCTTCCAGAAGCCAGCAGGGCTCCTCCACACCCGGCTAGCGGCTGCTCCATCAGGCTTCCTTGGCCAACGGGGCCGTGGCGGGGATCACCAGCAGAGTGTCAACGCCTTCCCCACACATACCGCCCGTGACATTGACTTCACGTCCCCCATCCAGAGCAAGAACGCAAGGTCCCATGGGCAGGGCTGGGCCCACTCCAGGAAGAGCTGTCCTCGCCCAGCGTGTTTAGTGCTGCTGAGCTAAGTGTGAACAGCTTCTTGATGCAGTGAGTGCTCTGGACACCTATCTTTTGTGTTCGGGAAAAATGCAGCAAAGCAGTTTGGAAATAAAACATCCAGCCTTTGGCAGAGAAGTCCTCATTACCCAATCAGAGAAGAAACCTGGGGTGGGGAGGGTGGGACATCCAGATCCTGGAGGAAAGGGCACTCCTCATCGGCTTGAGGGGCAACTCAAACGGTTGCTATGTTTTATTAAGAAGAAACTTGCACTCTTGGGGACAAGGACATTCACTTTTATTTTCATCTGGCTGCAAACACACCTACAGCTGTGAACATCAGGCCTCTTTCCTCAGCTGGTGAGTTTTACCCACTCTGAGCTAATTATGGTATTCTCTTTTCCTGTTGTCTCGTTTCTTTTTTTTCTTTCTCGCTCTTATTGTTTGTTTGTTTGTTTTTGGATTAGGGAAAACTAAGTGGGAGTACTGTTCAGCAGCTCAGAAATCAGGGACCTTGCAGGGAAGTCAAAAGAACCTAGAAGATCCTGGAAGTGGTTTTAGGGGTGTGACTTATCTCAGAGGGTCTCAGCTGGATACCCATTCAGGGAAGGCAGCACTGTGGGGCGTGGTAAACAGGAATTCCCGGTGGGAGAAGGTCTCTGGACTGAGGGCAAAGAGGGGGAAAGATGGGGAAGAGATATGGGGGTTAGGAGACTTTCCCGTCTGCCCTTGGGGTGCAAGTCAAAAGTCGATAGGATTGGTCTGGACACACTGTGCAAGGCCCTGGGCCCCAGCAGGCTGATTTGAGGGGGCTCTGGGGCACCCGGGGTTGAAAGCAGGCTGTGATCTCCCTACAGGGACTTGGAAGCCGGGACAGTCCTGACCCCTTAGGATTGTCAGTTTGGGGAGAAAAGGCAGAGTAGGGCTCTCTTGCAGAGACTCTTCCTCAGGTGGTTCTCAGGCCACGGAAATTGGCACCTGGCCGGTGGAGAAGGAAGATAACAAAACAAACAATCTGTGGCAAAGACAGCTATGGCCACTTTGTGGGCACCTGTGAGAACCTTCTGGGGGACGGTGGACACTCCGATGGGGGCTAAATGCCTATTTGGGCAGGGGGAAGGGAGCTTGGAGCCTGTAATTTGAGCACAAATGGCAATGTGAAGTGACACATGTGAATCTGACATTTCCTGGCCCCAGGTGGTTACCCAAACCAGGGAAACCGGAGTCCCAGAGAGGACGAGCAGAGGGGGAGGATGCTGGAGGTTTCCAGGGAATGAGCTTTCCGGGGGGGTTGCTGGGCCAGGCGGGTTTCAGGAGGGCCCAGGATGGAGCAGTGCTGAGGAGCTGGGCCCTCTGTTCTTCCGGAAAGCACTCGTTATGAGGTGTATATGCGTATGTGCCTGTCTTTGTACGTGTATCACGCAGAATTATTATGGTTAAGTTTGTGAGCCTAAAATAGGAGACACAAACAGTGTCCCGAGAAAACCACGCTGGTTTTGTGGTGCTCTGTTGGGCGACTCACATCCGGCATGGTCCTCCGAGGCTACGATGAGGCTTCTCCTCCACCCCCAGCCTCCATGCCCCCCTTTCTCACCTTGCTCTCATTTCTTTAAAACCTCCTTTCTTCCCCCTCTATGCCTTCTGTTCCTCTCCCTCCTGCACACCCTCTTTCTCTTCCTCCTGGCCCCCATCAGCAATGTCTTGTTCTTGTTTTTTTAAATTTTTTTTCAATGTTTATTTACTTTTGAGAGACAGAGTGAGAATGGGAGAGGGGCAGGGAAAGAGCTAGACACAGAACGGAAGCAGGCTCCAGGCTCTGAGCTGGCTGTCAGCAGGGCCCGACATGGGGTTTGAACCCACGAACCATGAGATCCTGACCCGAGCTGAAGTCGGACACCCAGCCAACTCAGCCACCCAGGCGCCCCTTGTTTTGGTTTTTGATTGCACTCTGCTTTTGGGAAGCCTGGGAAGAGCTGGGTTTGCAGGACCACCTTCAATGAGGGGCGAGGCGGCTGTGTCTCCCTGTCAGCTGCCCTCCTTTAGGAAGGCCCAGCTTTCGGGGTGCTCCTCGTGGTCCATCTCCACGAGATGCCTGATGGCTCTGACGGGGCCAATCAGATCCTATGCACCTCGTCCCCATTGGAACATGCAGCCTCCTAAGCAGCTTCCTCAGGGGGGGGGAAGGGGGAGGCGGGAAGAGAGTGAGGGAGGAAAGCTGTTCCCATCTGAACATGAAAACATCCCATAGCTGTTCCCTATGGGAACATAGGATGCTAGTTCCCATCTCATTTGCTGGCTTGTCCAGGAGGCCCCCTGGGAGCCACAGAGGGATATATGGCTGTTTGCTGAGCACTACCTCTCCCTGCCCCACGGTTTGCAGCAGATGAGGAAACAGGAAGAAGAAAAAAAAAAAAAAAGAAAATCTTCTCTCGGATGCAGAAGTATTCATGCGATGAGAGTGGCTCTTGACATAAATATTTTAAGGCCAACAGAATCTTAGAGTGAAGCAAGATATAAGATGAAAGGTATTATTTTGTTTGAATTCAAATGTGCCAGAGCAAAGGTAGCCATTGGTATACTCCCTACCTCCATCCTTCTGATTGCTCAAAGGACAACTAAGCACAACCCCTAGGAGCCCCCCCCCAATTCTATAGAGCTGACATTGGGGTACTGGATGAGGCTGGGGGGACACTCGTTGCCTAAGTGAAATGTCTGTAGACTCAGGAGGATGGGTCCTGAACCATCAGGTGGCTCCCATCACCCCGTGTAGGACAGGGGCAGGGACCGTGAGACGGGCGGGCAAGCTCAGTGGAGGGGCCTAGTGTGTGTAGGGGGTTGGGCCGTGGAGCTGGGGGCTTTGAGGCCCTGCTGCAGGCCTGATGTGGCCCAGGAGCAAGGCTCAGGCTTGAGTCTGAATCCCCATCAGGCTCTTGGCTGACAGTGCAGAGCCTGCTTGGGATTCTCTCTTCCTCTCTCTCTTTCTATCTCTGCCCTTCCCCTTCTTGCGTCCTCTGTCTCTGTCTCTGTCTGTCTCTGTCTGTCACTCTCTCTCCCTCTCTCTCTCTCTTTCTCTAAAAATAAACTTAAAATGCTAAGACAGAAAAATAATAGAGTATTTTCTTTAATTCCTGTTTAACTACAGAAGGAGAGAATTTAGCTCAGTAGCTCATTTTGTTGATGAAAATTTCTAAAGATACTTTAAAATTTTAAATGAAGAATCTCTCACTGATCTGGGTTTTTGGGTTTTTTTCCTCTTAAAGAGAAATGGACTGTGTCCAAGTTAATGTCACGGGCACCTTCCTTCCCGCCCTTCACTCCATGCCTCTTTCTTCAGGGAAAGCACATTCTTTGGACCACTGGGTTACAGCTCTCAGTGGGAGGTGGGTTTAGTGGGCAACATGTCTTAGCAAGAGAATACAGGTGTCAGTCACAGGTACTTGAGATTGAGCCCTGGCTCTGCCTACAATAAGGGTAAATGACTCGTTTGCTTCCTTTGTGCCTTCAATTTCTCATCTCTTTCAAGGCGCCAGGATCCCTATGCAAAGCACTTAGCACCATCTCTGATCTCTGTTTCACAGTTAGAATGAAACAAATAGAAACTAATGTTGCTTTATTTGGGAGTAGAAATGGGGCTTCACAGGGGGCTTCTGGAAACTGTTGACCTCTTCATCTTTCCAGAATAATTGTTTTGGAACTTATCTGGGTCACAGTCTCTTTGGAGAGGCTGATGAATGCCCCTGGTGCCTTTCCTCAGAAAAAGGAAATATGCAGATTATACAAAATTTTGCATGCTTTTATTGATTGCGTATTGTAGCTCAGTGGTTCTCAGGCCTTTCCACTATGGATACCTTTTTTTAAAGTAATATGTTTTGCTTTTTACTCCCCTCCTCCAACCTGATAGTAGTGGCAGTTTTCATCTTGTTTATTGAGAAAAGTATCTGAGGACACGCAGCGACTCTGAAGTCCGTAATGCTTTTAAGAGATTTTGCATTTTGTTAATCACAAGAGCGTTGCCTGGATTTGAAAGGAAAAGTTGTAAATATATCTATGGGCTTCATGATTGATTCCATCTGCATTCAATGCTTCCTACCCATGTGGATCCCTCCATTGCTGGAAACTTCTCTGGCAGGTTTATGGAATCAAAGGCTGGAAGGAAATCAAAGGACCATTCAATCCAGCTCCATTATTTTGCATGACACAGAGGTCAAAGGAGGGAAACCAACTTTTTCAAAATCACACAGCCAGATGCTATGGGGGAGGAGGCAGGAACCCAGGACCCCCACAGCCTCCCAGCTACCTGAAGCCAACTCTCTCCTGCAGTTCTGATTTGGTGAAGTCTTCCTTCCGCACCAGCCAGGGGCCACCAGACTGTAGGGAGTGAAGTGGGAAATGAAACTTGGCAAATGACTGCAGCCTGAAAGCTAAGGTGCCTGTGTAATTTATCTTCCAAACTGGGACACATCTGAGAGAGAAAGGGAGCACTATTAATAATTATTCCGGGGCAATAGGTGTAAACCAGGACTATTCTGGGCAAGCCAGGGCATAGGGCACCCTGCTGAAAGCGCACCTCAGCTTACCAAGGACCTATTTCAGAGTACTTTAAAGGCCATTCAGCAATTGGGATGACTTGCTCGAAGGGATTTGGGCCAAGTGTTGGACCAGCTTCTTCTTGAAAGTTTGGGAAAAAAAAAAAAAAAAGCTTTAAATTCTGGAAACTTGTTAGGGATTGCTGTATAGACTCCAGAGATTTTTCACCTCCCTACTTCCCATCCCCAGTGCAGCAGTCCACCTTATCCTTCACTCTTTCCCACGAGAACCAGCTCCTTCCCAGTCCCTCTATGGGGAAAGTGTAGGCATCTACTAGGCAGCTTGGGCAATGGTATCTTCAGACCCTGCCAGCATGGTAAGGAGCCTGGTATCTTAGAGAGGGTTTGAGACCTGATGCTCTGCTAGAGAACCTCAAGCCATCCCTTCTTCTCTAATTCCCATACCTGTGAAATTAGAGGTGGGACTACTTTACCGTGTTAGTCAGAGTGGTCTGGGTTGTGCTGCTGTAACAAATAGCTCCCATTCCAAGGGACTTAACACAAAAAGTTCTATTTCTTTCTCTGCAACATGAGTGGACAGAGTGGGCTCTGCTTGTCACAGACTTCCAAGCTCCTAGATAGGGAACATGAAAATGGGATCCAAGCAACGGCAACTAAATACTTTCACCTAAAAGTGACATGTGCCATTTGCATCTCATTGGTCCCAACCAGTCCCGTGGCCACACCTGAATTTAAGGAGGCAGAGAAGAGTGGTCTTACTGTGGAGAATCAGAATATTCTCCTCCACCCACAAATGTTTCTAGTTTGATGTCCACAGTGAAATAACAATTTTCTCTCCCCTCTTTCACCACAAAGGAAATCTAGTCAAGAAGCACACTATATAAAATGGGTAGAATTGAAACCAATTTCGTTAAAGTGAGAGGTAGTGACTTCACCCTTTTGTGGCAACATCTTCACTGTAGACAACAGATGAGCTTGGGGATACAGGGCATACCAGTCGAGTGGGTCTTTCAAATTTTCTAGGCAAAGGAGCATGAGATACTAGAGGATGGAATGGGGTGTGTGCATGTGTTAGTTATCTATTGCTGCATAAAAATTACCCTAGAATTTAGAGGTTTCAAATAATACACATTCAGTGTCTTATAGTTTCTGTGGCTCTGGAGTCTGGATGTGGCTTAGCTGGGTCTTCTGCTTCTGGGTTTCCAACAAGCTTCAGCATACGTGTTGATTGGACTACTGTCCTCTTGAGATCTACATGGGTAGGTTCTTTTCCAAGGTCTCTTGGTGATTGTTGTCAGGATTCAGTCTCTTGTGAACTATTGGACTAAGAACCTCAGTTCCTTGCCCCATACCTCTTTCCATCAGAACAAGCAGGTGAAAAGAGCCAGAGAGAGAGAGAGAGAGAGAGAGAGAGAGAATAAATGAGCAAAATGGAAGTCATAGTCTATCATCTTCTCCCTATTCTACTGGCTAGAAATCACTAGGTCCAGCCTACACTCAAGATGTGTGGATAACACAGGACTGTGGGGATCATTGGGATCCAGATTAGAAGCTACTTACTACAGAAGGATTTGGGAGAGGCTGAGGTAGCTGACAGAGTGGGCATGACGAAGATGAAGAAGGAGCAAATGATGTCTTTAGTTTGAACAAAGATGACTGATGGTGCCATTAGTTGAAGTGGGCATGTCAGAAGGGGAGGTAGAGGCACTGAGTCAGGCTTGGGACAGTAATTTCCAGCCTATGCATGAATTGATCTGGGTCCGCGGACACCCTGAAACCCTGTAGAAAGGGTCTCTTGATGGCTGGCTGGGCACCTGCACCCATGCTCTGCACCTTTCTTGTCTCTCTCCCTTAGAGCTTGAGCTGGCTGAAGGAACACAGGGTGAGGTTCACAGCAACAGAGGGAACTGAAGTGGATTGAACATTCCAGGCTTTTCCATGGACATTATCAGGCTCTGACTCCTGCTGGCGCAGCCCCCTATTTGCTGTTAGAACTAGGGAACCAAAGGGGTTCCTGGGCCAGAATCTGCATGAGGCTTTATGAGCAAAGGAAAAAGGCACAGGACTGGACACACGCAAGGCTGCCTGGGTCGCTTCTCTTTGAGAAATATGGCAAGTGGCTTATTTAACATTTTTTTCCATGTGTGTGTAAATTTCCTAAAAGATTGACCTAAATGAGTTCTTACCAAGATCTGATAGTCCAGGACAATGGAATAATCCTTTTTAATAGGATTACAGGCTGTGCTAAAAGAGACTGACAGCTTTTAGGCTCTGTATTTTAATATGTGCTCAAAGAAAACACCAGAAAACAAAGACAGAAAACAGGTTTCCTGTGTTGCTTTATGCTCCCTGAACTACCAATATCTCTAACTCACAGTATCCTTGGCCGTTCAAACTGAGCACATCTGGGACCCCCTTCCGGCATTTTCTCTAACTAGTTCTGAATCCTTAGGCTTCTCCGGACCTCAGTGAACTATAAGAAATCTTGAGGACGGTAGCGGTTACATGGGCCAGATTTCTTTAAGTTCTCTTTCTCATCAAGGTCACTTCATATCTCCATCATTTTGGCTTCTTTATTCCATGGGTCAGCCCCAACCCTGGAAGGCTCCAGATGAGGCACCGTGTGTTGGATGTGGGCTTTGCATGAGCTGGTGACACTAGGCATGGGCGGTCACTGCTGTGAAGTGTCTTCCCCTCCCTCCCCCCACACCCCCCCACCCCCGCCGTGATGATCAGTGTAGAACAACATTGAATGTGGTCTGCATTGGGGGAAGGGCTTCCTAGCTCAGAGCACCCCTCTGAGTGTTTCATTAACTTTTGAGAGAGAGTCTGACAGACACTCTGAGAGCCTAATCTGAATATTAAAGGAGATTCTTTCTAGGATGTGTTCTGTAAATAGGAGAGCCAATCAGGAAAAAAAATTAGATTCCATCCTCACAAAGGCAGGTGAGACCCATGTCAGAGCAATCGTAAATGTTACTTAAGAAAATATTCTGCAAAAGCAACACTTAATGCACCAAAATGCCTTAAGTCAGCACGTTAAAGGCAATAAAGGTAATTTGAAAATACATTCACTGGGTGATAATGAGTGAATGAAAAAATATTTTGTCAAAATTTCACTTAATTAAAGAAACACAAAGAGGCTATTTCATTAATCGGAGGTTTGAATGTTCTGTATATCAACTATGTAGGCATTAAAAAATTTTTTTTATCCTTAAGTATTTTGTGTGTCTATCAATTCTATCAAGGAGCAATCTACCGGTCTGAAGATTTTTATTTTATTTTATTATTTTATTTTATTTTATTTTACTTTACTTTGCTATTTTATTTTAGTTTATTCTGTTTAGTTATATATTTTTTTGCATATGGACCTCATCATGTTAAGGAAGGTTTCTTGTTCACCATTGGCTGGGTACACGCTTTAGGTTTTCCTTGCATTGTCCTGAGGATGGCCCATGCACTGCTTTGCCCACCACAACTAAAGATCAAAAGTAGATATTTGGTCTGGGTTCAGTAGTCCAAGCATGAGCTGAAGACTCAATGGGGCACCTGGGTGCCTCTGTCCGTTAGCGTCTGACTTTGTCTCAGGTCATGATCTCGTGGTCTGTGAGTTTGAGCCCATATCAGGCTCTGCTGATATCTTTGCTGACAGCTCAGAGCCTTGAGCCTACTTCAAATTCTCTGCCTGCCTCTCTCTCTGCCCCTCCCCTGCTCACACTCTGTCTCTGTCTCTCTCTCAGGAATAAATAAACATTTAAAAAATGTAAAAAAAAAAAAAAAGAAAAAAGGAAAGATTCTAGTACCTGGAGCATAACTCTTCCTGTACCTAGAATCATGCTGTTCCCTCATCATCAAGGGAAATACCCACTGGGCTTTTTTTTCTGCCCATCAAACCCATCGAGTACCTCAAGGGCTCCTTTGACATTTTTTCCAAGTTTGTTCCTTGATCTTGAAGCCAAAAGAGATGTCTCACTTCTTGAAACTCCAGTAGCGTTTTACTTCAGTTAGTAATAAGTCATTTGTATTACATTTCATTGAGGAAGGTGGGCAAAAATGAGCCAAGCTTTTTAATTTTTTTATTTTTTTTGAAAATCTCTCATTTAATCTTTAAAAGAATCTCGGGAAAAGGTACTATCATCATCGTATACGTATCACATACCCAGATTCATATACCAGATGCATATTTTCTCTCTCCAGTCCTGATCTTCCCCTTGGTATAGGCTTGGTCGATTCACAGCTTGTTCTGTAAGTACATTGTAAACTTGAGGGCAATAGGCATGGCTTGTCTCATTCCACATGTCCACCCCTTTGCACAAGATAGATACTCCATCTTGTCTGCCAGATCTGCAGAGGATGACAGCAGTCCACAGTCTCTGCGTTTGTCCTGATCAGATGCCTTCCCTGCTTCCATTGTCCAAATGAGGTCGAACATCGCCTCTTCTTACCAAGCTCCCCGGTCTCAGCTGGAAAGGGAATCCGCCATGGGAGAAGGACACTTACAGAGGCTGGAGCTCCATGTAGGCTAGACCTCCACTCTGTTTAGTGCACAGAGCTGATATGATGAGTCCAATGTTATATACCTTTTAGAATTCCAAGTTCAAACAAATGCTTACTGAGTAACATAGATTAGGAGAGAAGGTGAGGGGAGTGGCTGGATGGCTCAGTCAGTTAGGCATCTGACTCTTGATTTCAGCTCTGGTCATGATCTCACAGTTGTGAGACTGAGTTCTGCACTGGGCTCTGCACTGAGCATGGAGACTGCTTGGGATTCTCTCTCTCTCTCTCTCTCTCTCTCTCTCTCTCTCTCTCCCCCTCTCCCTCTCCCTTTCTCTGCCCTTCCCTGATCTCTATCTCTCAAAAATAAACATTAAGAGAGAGAGAGGGAGAGAGAGAGAGAGAGAGAGAGAGGGCAAGAAAAATGAAAAAGAGGATTCTGTGACTTCCTGGAAGGTAGGAGGGTGGCAGATATGACTCAGAAGTAAAGCCAAATCAGAAGGCTCTTGAAGGGCCGATTTAGCACCCAGACCTGTGTTTCCTGAGCTCCAGGCTGTGCTGCTTGGGAGCTGTTGGTATGAATGCTGATAGTTTTGCTATGCTTCTCGTTGAGCCGGCCTGAGCTTCCTCTTATGCAGGGAGTACATTTGGCCACATTTGAGAGGTGGCTTGTTGCGGGCACTGGTCAGATGACATCACCTGGCACCGGAGGGATTGAATTCCAAGTCTTGGCCTCCTCGGGGCTGTGCCCAGACAGTGAAGCTCTAACTAAAGAATGTGAGTGACCCTGGCCCCCTCAGGGACCAGAAAGGTGAACCCAAGAGTTCTGATGTGGATGAGAACCATCTTCATGTTGCTGTCTTAATTCAGATTCCATGACTCTCCAAGCCAACAGTTAAATCTGCATGTCCACTGTTGGTTCATTTTGGCTCTTTTTTCATCTTGGACACTTTGGTTTCTGTCTCCTTTCTAAACCAGTCTCCTCTTCCTCCACAGTTGACTTGAACTCCTGTTTGCAAGAGCCCTTCTGCGGCCTTCTAACTAAGTTTGCTTGTTGTACTTGTGCTCCCAACTCCAAACCATGGCCCTGGACTCAGACTTCGTGGTTTGGGAAAGAGCCTTCTTTACTAAAGCCAACACTTCTGTCCCAGCCCAGCTGCAGCCCCTGTCATTACCACCTCTTTCTAAATAGCCCTTCCCGGGTGTCCACATGCCTCTGTGAGCCAGGCCATCCTTCCTGCCAGCCCTGCTCCAGCCAAGTCTGCTCTGCCCTTGAACTTTTTTTTGCTTGGGTCATCAAGAAAGGAACCTTCTCTGCATTTCAATCCTGTAACACAAGTTTGCAAAGATGCTGCTGAACTACTTCTCAGTGATGATTTATGCATGGCGAGCGGAAAAGCATGCCGTTTTCATTCCTTTTAAGACCAAGTAATGACCTAGGGGAAGAACATAATATCTATATCTGCATCTGTTCCCTTCTCTGTATCTGTGTCTCTTTCTCTGTCTAAATCTGTATATCTATGTCTATATTTGTATGTATAGGAATACAATGACGTGAATTTAGTAGTCCAGCCCAGCCTTGCCACACCATTGTCTACTATTTATATTTGACCTGGTAGAATTTGACACTTATTTGCAATGCAAAGATGCAAAGTTGCATCATGTTCTTTAAGAAACATCTATGTAAATATAGGCCAACCCCTTCAAGCAAAATAAAAATACATGGTGTTCCTCTTTGTGTTGTAGAAATGCAGATATTCAAATCATCTCAGGCTAAAGCCCCCTGGGAGAGTAAAAAGAGACACTAACCAAAAGACATTGAACAAATCCCTTAAGCTCTCAGAGCCTTGGATTCTTCATCAGGAAGAAAAATGAAAGATTTAGATGAGCTGATCTCTGAGGGAAAGCTTACTGAATCTGTGAGCAAGAAGCTTTTAGGGGGCGCCTGGGTGGCTCAGTTGGTTAAGCATCTGACTTCTGCTTCAGGTCATGATCTCACAGTTCAGGAGTTTGAGCCCCACATCGGGCTCTGTGTTGAGAGCTCAGAGCTTGGAGCCTGATTTGGATTCTGTGTCTCCCTCTCTTTCTGCCCTTCCCCTGCTTGCTCTCTCTCTCTCTCTCTCTCTTCCCTGCCCTCCTCCAAAATAAATAGACATTAAATAGAAAGAAGCTTTTGATTTGTAATGGGTGTCATTTAATGAATAATTTCTACTGAAAATCTCTCTCCCAGAATAGACAGACATTAAATAGACAGAGGCTTTTGATTTGTAACTGGTGTCATTTAATGAATAATTTCTACTGAAAATCTGGTCTTCCAGATTCTTCTTAGGAAATTACAAGAACAGGGCCCTCCCTGGTCTGGGCTGTGTATCAATCAAGGTTATAGTTAGGAAACTCATGCCAGGTAGTTCAGCAGAGAGAAACTGATGCAAGGGAATCTGATTACAAAGGGTTGGAAACATTGCAAAGCCAACCGGGGTGTTGAGGACACCGACAGATTAGTACCAGGCAGGAACTCACTGCCATCCTCAAGCTGTCAGGACAATGGGAAGAGGTGGTTTTGTCAGAGCACGAGACGCAGAGCTTCTAGGAGACGATGGACAGTGGATGGAGGGACACGCTGGCCAGAGCTGGAACCACGTCAGGACATAGCTCTTGTCGCAATGTCACTTGAAGCAGAACGACAGAGAGAAGTAGAAACAGTGTGGCTTGTTTTGGTCTCTTCTCTGCGAACTGCTCCTGGAAGCTAATGGAAGCCAGAAGGCTAGGGAGTCTGGGAGATGCTTTGTGTGGCGACCTCCACCCCTATAATAAATACAGGGCAGGCAAGGGAGGGGCAGGGGCGAGTCTGAGGGCAAGCAAGCTACTGGCTGGTGCAGGCAACCTGGGAAGCACCCTTTACAGAATCTAGGATCCCCAACCTGGCCTGGCTTTTCAGTGACCTGGCTGCCTGAGACCGGGGCTCAGCCATGGAAAGATGCTCCTTAGGCCTTTTCAACCTCTTATCACCTCACATTTGGATTGATATAATAATCAGCTTCTCCGTTCTCAGTTAACAATGAATTTGTGAGTTTCCTCATTATCAACCACAGTTTCTGATTAGCTACCATGCGCTAGGCAGTCTATAGGCAAGATCTCCTTCTATCCTCTGACTAGCCAGCTGGGAAGATCTGCATATTTTATAGATGAAAAAATTGAGGTCGGTAAGATGGAGTGATATGCCCAAGGGCCACAGCCGGGTAGAAGATGGGATTGAATCCAGGGCATTCTGGCTCTAAAGCTCCCTGTCCGAGAGGGTCAAGGCCAAGCTCCCTGTCCGAGAGGGTCAAGGCCAAGTCCCACCATTTCTTAAGGAATATTAATTTGATTTCTGGAAGTAAGAGTTTTGAAATGCTAGGAAGCAGTAGCAAGAACACTCAGGGAACGAATCACCCCCAGGGCTCTAAGCTTCTGAGAAGCTTTCCCCTGGAGGGCATCCCCCTCCCTGCTGCCCCTCCAAACCTGGGGGGCTCCATGCTTCTAATTCTTCCTGGCAGCCTGTTGGGCTCATGCGCTTCTTGGCCTCTATAACCAGATTTCTTTATTTACAGAATCACACTCAGCTGGTAAATGTGGCTGGGGAAAGACAATAAGGATATTACAGGAGCTCCTGGGTGGTTTAGTCAGTTAAGCGTCTGACTTCGGCTCAGGTCATGGTCTCGCAGTCCGTGAGTCTGAGCCCTGTGTCAGGCTCTGTGCTGACAGCTCAGAGCCTGGAGCCTGCTTCAGATTCTGTGTCTCCCCCTCTCTCTCTCTGCCCCTCTCCCACTCGCTCTCTGTCTCTCTCAAAAAAAAAAAGAAAGAAAGAAAATAGGATATTACAGATGTGATTTGGAA
The DNA here is from genome assembly GCA_017311185.1 of Proteles cristata cristata. NCBI lineage: Eukaryota > Metazoa > Chordata > Mammalia > Carnivora > Hyaenidae > Proteles > Proteles cristata. Next base: position 731,773 of record JAESUZ010000722.1, read on the forward strand.
GAAGTTGTTGAGTAAGGCCATTAAAGCCAAGAGTAAAAATGAAGTGGGAAAGATAAGTGGATGGTTCCTCCCATCCCCTCGAAGAGAAAAAAGGCTGGTGATGGCAGCGAGGAGCGGGAGTGTCGTGCAGCTGGAGGTGGGGAAGGGCCGGATGGGAATGGAATAATGCTAAATGGTAGGTGATAACACCCACATGAATCCCTGCAGCTGGCGGTCTAGGAGAGAAAGGCAAAAGGCAAGCGGATAGCTCTCTAGAATCTGGGGAACCCAGGGTTAATGGGCTCATGTACCCTTCAGGCTACAAGAAAACATTGCTTGGCTGAGGATAAAGGGGATATAGATTAGGGCTGACCTGGAAGAAACTTCCAGGACTATTCAGGAATACTTAGGAAACATTCTGGAATCAAGGTTCCACCCTGCTAAGTCAGGTCCCCATAAGCAGGGCTCCTTGCCTCTTTAATTCTTTTTTAACTTGATCCGTGGTGTTAATAATACTTATCTTCTATGGTGGAGGCGATGGTGGAGTGAAATCCCTGACACGATTGCTGTATTAATTGCTAAAATCGGTGCAGATATTACTTCTGAAAATGTCTCCCCCACACAGGCCGTGAAACTGCATCTCACAGTGGTGTCCAGAGTGTGGCAGGTGACGTACCATCCCATGCTAGTCAGACCCAAATTAGCCTTTGACACATTTTACAAGGGGTGTGGCTGAGTGAGAGGATGTGTGCGAGACTTGCCCTCAGACGTGGTGGCAAGCTCAGTGGCAGGTAGGGGCAGAAGGGCCAAGGTCATGAAGGACCTTGTATGGTAGATGGCGTGGGTGGGAATGGCAAGCTTGGCGGATTAAACAGTCTGTGCAGCTACATAGTGCACAATTATCACTAATGCATGGCCGTTGGATATTTTAGACAATCGAAGGAAGACTTACTAATCAATTGTGCAACCCAGCCATTGGGTGGGTTACCTTGTAAAGTCGTGAGTTCGCTGCCATTAGAGTAATGCAAACTGAGGCTAAATGTTCTGGAAGAGATACTTGTCTATAGCCCTGAGATGTCTAGAATCTTGGTGTGTTCACCTAAACAGCAAAATAACTCAGTTCTTTTTTTTTTTTTTAACATTTACTTAATTTTGAGAGACAGAGAGAGAACACAAGTTGGGGAGGCGCAGAGAGAGAGAGAAGAGGATCCAAAGCAGGCTCTGTCAGCTCAGAGCCCGACTGGGGGCTTGAACTCACCACCCATGAAATCATGACCTGAGTCAAAATCAGGAATCGGAGGCTCAATAGGCCGAGCCACCCAGGAGCCCTCCCCACCTTAAAAATTTTTTTTTTTAACATTTATTTTTGAGAGAGACAAAGAGAGAAACACAGCTTTACTAGCTATGTTATAAGGTAGTTGTGAGGATTAAATTGTATGTAACATGCAAAATATTTTTCAGCACAGGTGCATAGCTTAAGTGTTTTATAAGTATCTTAAAATGCAACACCATGTTATTAGCTTCCTTCTACCAGTTGAATGCAACTCAAGTCAGTGGACTTCAACATGAAAGGACCCAACACATGCAAATTATTGTGTTGGCTTCCTTTGGTGACACATGCCCATTGGAAAAAGCTGGAAGGACTTGGTGCTTCTCTTAAGAGGCTTAATATTTAGGACGTGGGGATGGGGGAGATACAGACATGTTCATGTTTACAGTTGACCTGAACACTGGGCAAAGGGTGGCCATTGGCTGGAGAGCCACATGCACAAAAAGCACGGGAGTGTTGAGGGAGGGCTGAATCTGGCTGGCCGGATGAGGAGAACTGGGTGGACAGGATGTTATCGGAACCGGCTTTGAAGGCTGAGGGTAAAACGCTAGCCTTGGGGCGGCCAAGGTGGAGGCCATTTTCCCTTATGGCCGTGGCTGGCGTGGGGTGCTTCTGCGGCTGCTGGAAGGAAGGAAGTACCATTTCCGGGATCTCTAGCCCCTCATTAGCAACTCGGTGGTATCATCTCTGCAGCCCTCCTGACCAAATGTGACCATAGAGGGCACTGTCCGTCTCCTGAGGCACTGTGAGCACTTGACACTTGACCTTGGTATATGGGATTACGGTGGAATCTTTCAGGTCTGGTGTTTGCGTCCTGTCTCTGCCTTTTGCTGACTGTCTAACCCTGGGACTTAGTTCAAAGTGCTTACTGTAGCGAATAAATACAAAAAACACAGCCAGGCAAATTTTAAAAAGTGGTGCATACACATACATGTTACTTCCCTTTGGGAAAACCCAAATGGGGGTGTCAGTGAGACTCTCTACCTTGAACCAGCAGTGGAGCTGGGAACTAGGCTTTGTTATTATCAGGAAGGACTTTTCCTTGCTGTGTGTTGGAGGTTTTTTTGTTTTTTGTTTTATATATTTATTTATGTTTTGAGAGAGAGAGAGAGAGAGAACGAGCGAACATGAGTGGAGGAGGGGCACAGAGATGGAGATACAGACTCTGAGGCAGGCGTCAGTCTCCAAGCTGTCAGCACAGAGCCCAACACAGGGCTCGAACTCACAAACCGTGAGATGGTGACCTGAGCGGAAGCCAGATGCTCAACCGCCTGAGACTCCCAGGCTCCTCTGTCTTGAAGGTTCTACCTCTCAGTTTATAGGGAAGCAGTTTGGAAGGTGCAGTTATTTGCAGAATTAATTTTGAGCACTTGAACTTGTTGCCAAGGACAATAAAAATAGGGAATTCTTTTTTTCCCCCTCTGGTGATGTTTTGGGGGCAATTTGCAATGGATGAGCATTTTATTTAAAAAGGGAGCAGTTCTTTTCTCTGATCCGCAAACTCTGCCTAGGTAGCAAAAAGTAACTCCAGTTCAATGTGCAAACGCTGCAGATACCTTGCTCTAGAATTCCACACACATCACACTCAGCTCATGAAATTTCCTTACCAGATCTGAATGAGGGAATAGAGAGGATCTCAAACTGGCTTTTGGATCCTGTCCAAGCTATTTCAAATATTCGTTATGACACAGTATGAGTGGGGTGTTTTATTCCCCCAGGGCTTGAAGGAGGGAAATTCCTGACCATATAATTATATCCTGACCTCCTAAAATGTACCCTGCGTTTGCACTTTGCATGGATAATGCTATTCTCTCCTCCTGACTGGGAGCCTTGTGCCGGACAGAAGGGAAAAGGAGAATTTTTTTTTTTTCATTTTATCCATTCACCCCAGGGCCAATGTGGCAGATTTCTACTCCAATGGCAGCACTCTCTACCTTGAGAGGATTGAGGGCATCTTCTGTGTCAAATGTTAGGTGCACTTTGAACTTGGTAAGTTACAATGGACCTTACATGCCCTGAAACCCAGGCTTTGAATCAGGACCCAAATTGTGCACGTTGAAAGCACAACTTTGTCCAGATGTAATGACATAATTTCTAGAGTCAAGTATGGATTGGGCTGGAAAAAGAGAGAATTCAGGTAAATAAAGGGTTAGCGGCACTTGTGTTTGACTGAGCACGTCTTATTCTTAAAATAACATCACAGTTGGATTGGAATTTTTTTTTTATATTTGGTTTTGTTTACATTTGTGGTATTTTTTTTTTCAAGTAGTGTTTTCAAAGGATAATTTATGTCTGTAATCACATCCTTAACAAAACGGGCTAATCACCCAATTAAAACACACATTTCAAAAATAGGTAAAGTGGAAAATAGGTTGTTTTCATTCCTACCTTAGATTGTTTCCGTGAATAACAATCATGACCTCCTTCCTTAAGATGAGAGCTTCCTTTGAGGCCTAGGAAGCACAGACCAGATGCACCCCAGTCATTGTTTCAGAGTCCATGGATTTTTCAATATTAGGGGACTGTGTCTTTTCTAGGAGACTGTTTCCTGGATGCTGTTCTTAAGTTTGTAATATGTTTACAACTATGAGATATTTTAAGGATACATTTGTATTCCTAAATTAAGCCTTTACTAATGTGCCTTAGTTTTCATTCCTTGCTTTTCTTCTCCAAGCAGGGTGTCCTTAATAGAGGAAACTACTATATTCACAGAGTATCCCTCCAGACTTTTTAATATATAAATATTAAATCCATTGTGTATGTGTATTTCAGCTGTACATAATCCATTTTTCTTTTTTTTAATTTTTTAAATGTTTTTTATTTATTTCTGAGAGAGAGAGACAGCGTGAGCAGGGAAGGGTCAGAGAGAGAGGGAGACACAGAATCTGAAATAGGCTCCAGGCTCTGAGCTAGCTGTCAGCACAGAGCCCGACGTGGGGCTCGAACCCACGAACCGTGAGATCATGACCTGAGCCAAAGTCAGAGGCTCAACCGACTGAGCCGCCCAGGTGCACCCCATTTTTCATTTAATGATATATGTAGGACTTATTTTCATGACAAAGCTTATGACACATACTTCTTTAAAAAAAAAAACAAGGACCTCCCAAAAACAGTTTTTTTCAATAGAAAATTGAGTTCTATGTTATAAATAGACCATATTATCAAGTCATTTTCTTATTGATTGGTATTTATGATGTTTTAAACTTTTTCCTACTGTAATTATGCAGTGAAAATCCTTGTCTGTGTCATTTTGCATTGACGACAAGATGCCGCATCGTTTTCTAGGATAGGTACCTAGAAGTGAAATTTCCGAGTTGAAGGATATGCATATTTTAAATTTTAATAGAAACTGCCAAGCTTATCTCTAGAAATGTTGTACCAATTTATACTCCCATCACCAGTATTTGAGGACCTGCTTTTGCACACCTGAGCCAATGCTTGCTATTATTACTATTTTAATATTTTATAAACTGATGAGTGAAAGTGAGATCTCATTGTTCTTTAATCTCTCTTTTAATTTAGTTACTAATAAAAGTAAGCAGCTTTGCAATTGCCAAGATCTCTTGAAGCTGAATTTTTAAATTATGTTTTGTTTTGATAAATGAGTGCATGTCCATAGTATAAAAAACAAATAGTGCTAAAAGGGTTAAAGTAAAAAAAATCATCAGCCCTGTTTCCTTCTTTTTGTTTGTTTGTTTGTTTCTGTTGCTTTCCTCCCAGAAGACAAAGCCTTTCAAATTTTATGATTGTTTGTGCTGGTTTTCCCCCCCATCTTTCTAAATAATGTGCACACGTTGCTGTCCTTTGATTTTCCATTTTTATTTATTATCTGAAAGATTTCTGAGGCAAACATGCCAAGTTTTCTAGACTAAATTCATTCTTTGTTTCTTGCCTAGCAACGGACCCCTATATAGTAGAGGGTGATGTTTTCAGCTTAAGAGCTGTGTTTTCCTGCTTCCCTTTGCATAGTAATTATTTGAAGGGAAAAGCTCTTTAAAGGGAGATAGCTCAAGGGCACTTGGGTGGCTCAGTCAGTTAAGCATCCAGCTCTTGACTGTGGCTCAGGCCAAGATCTCATAGTTTGTAGGGTCCAGCCCTGCACTGGGCTCTGCGCTGGCATGCAGAGCCTGCTTGGGATTCTCTTTCTTCCTCCATTGCCCCCACTGCTCACCCATTCTTTCTCTGTCTCAAAATCAATAAATAAATAAACTTTAAATTAAGAAAATATACATATAGTTTAAAGGGAACTAGATCAGGGGGCATGTAGGTGGATTTTGGCTTTCTCCTTTTTCTCCTTCTATCTGCTTGGAACACAGATGTGATGGCTGGTTTTTTAGTAATTGTCTTGTGACCATGAAACAAATGGAAGATTGAATTGTCACCCTAAAGACGAACAGAAGAAAAACATATGAAACCGAAGCGTTCGCTTTCCATGGAACTCTTCCGACCACCTAACTTGACTTTGGCTTCCTTATACTCTGCTAGTCAGTTCTTGTTTTTCCACTTGCATTTTGATTTCATGTATTATGCTTACATTGAAGGATCATCTCTACTTTAACGGAAAATGGAGATTTTGGTCCCATCTCATTTTCTTCATGCATTTTTATGATTCCTTTTGAGAGACTAAAAGGCAAAAATGCCTTTTCTTCATTCCTTAAAACTAGAATTTTGGTATTTAAAAAAAAGTTTGTATGTATATTATACATTGCTATCTATAAAGCTTAGATCCTTTTTAAAGTTGATTTATTTTGAGAGAGAGAGAGAGCGCGCGTGTAAGGGCAGGGGGGTGGGTGGGGTTGAGGAGAGATGCAGAGAGAAGGAGAAGGACAGGGAGAGGGAGAGAGAGAATCCCAAGCATTGAATGACTCAGAGCTTGAACTCACAATTCATGAGATCACCACCTGAGTGGAAATCAAGAGCCGGGCACTTAACAGACTGAGCTACCCAGGTGCTTCAAAGGTTAGATCCTTTCACATTCCCAGCCAGGGGTGTATTAACATGCCTGTCTTAATGCTATCAACATTAATATTATCATTTAAAAAAAACATCTGCCAATCTGGTCGACTAAGTCTGCATCCTTTAAAAATTTTCTTTTATTACGGGGCGCTTGGGTGGCTGGGTTAAGTGTTCCACTTCGGCTCAGGTCATGATCACACATGCTGAGTTTGAGCCCCACGTAGGGTTCTGTGCTGACAGCTCAAAGCCTGGAGCCTGTCTCTCTCTGTCTCTGCCCCTCCCTCCCCCCACCTCTCTCTCTCTCTCTCTCAAAAATAAACATTAATTTTTTTCTTTTATTATTAGTGGGATTTATATTTCTTCTTTTGTGAATTTTATTTTGTCTCATTTGTTCATCTTCATTTTTTTTTTACTTTCTCTTTTTATCTTCTATGTTTCCTATTGGTTTTTAAGAACTATTTACATATTAGCATCATTTTTTCTTATTCAAATTTCACAAATACTTCTCTCCAGTTTCTTACTTAGGTTTTCATTTTGCCTGTTATTTTTGGTGGGTGCAGATTTACATGTTTTATAGAGTTACACTTATTAGTGTTCCCTGACTTTTCTTCTATTGCTTTTTTGTTTGGAATATTTTTCACATTCAGAGAGCTTGAAGATATTCTGTATCCTCTAATTGGCTTTGCATTTAAGTCTATCCTTTACCTGGAATTTGTTTCAGTCTGTGTGTCTATTGAGATTTCACCTGTTTTTTAAATAGTTTAACATTTTTCCTGCATGTTTCATTGACTAATAGAACCTTTCTATTGTTGCCCCTTTAACAATTAATTTGTCACTCACTTTTTTTTTTTTTACAGTCTTGAAGTCTTTATTTATTTATTTATTTATTTATTTTACATTTATCATGCCATGAATTCATAGGGAATGGGCTCAGGCCCAGCAGCTCAGGCTCCTTTCCATTGGTTCTCACAAAGTGTGCTTCTCTGGACGGGGGAGGCTGGTGCTTCAGCTAAACCCAAGTACCCGTCTCCTTGGCTTCCTTCTTTTTCTGATCATTTTCCTTCACACGCTTCAGGAAGCTGTCTCGGCTCTTCGAGTGCTTACTATGCTCAATACGTACATTAATTCTCTTAGCAAGAATCTTTCCCTTAACTTGTTTGTTTATGACGATGCCAACAGCATGTTGGGTAACGTTGTAGACTCTTCCAGTTTTGCCGTGGTAACATTTGGGGGGCATCCCTTTTTGGAGAGTGCCCATTCCCTTGATGTTCACAAAATCACCTTTCTTGTAGATTCCCATGTATGTTACCAAAGGAGCAACTCCCTGTTTCCTAAAAGGCCTGGAGAACATGTAGCGAGCGCCTCTCCTCTTTCCCTTTGTGTAGGTCGTTGTAGCAAATTACTGGAAGATGGCAGTTCCAGCTGAAAAGTGTCACTCCCTTTTCACTGGCTGTCTCTAGGTTGTTTGGCCTGCGTCATGCTTACTAAATTACTAGTTTTACAACATATTTTAGTATCTGTTAGAGCAAATTGATACCTCATTCCTTTTCCTCCCATATAGCTATTTCATTTCTGTTTTTCTAGGACACCTTAAAATCATTTTGGCCAATATTCAAAATATCTAAATGAAATTTTGATTCCTTGATTTTTTAAATTTCGGTTTAGATTGTTTTCATCACATTCCTTACTTACATGAAATATGAACATGCTGGAAAAATTCTGGCTTCTCATCCAAGGCATTGCTTACTCAATTTGTTTAACCTATCCTCAGTTTTATAGCCTCTTTTATATAGAGACCTGGCACACTTTTTAGCTCCCCCTCTTTTTCGGTAGGTAGTTGATATTTTTTGCTTACTTCTGTAAATGTAATTTTATGTCCATTATATCTTAAATTATTATTGCCAGCCATATAGGAAATCTGATTTTTGTTCACATTTTTCATATTTGTACATTGCATATGGCCGTTTGTGGAATGTTAATAAATTCTAAGAGCTTTTAAATTGATTCTCCAGTGTTTGCTGGGGTATAATCAGATTTCAAATCTGGCTATCTTTTAGCTTGGAATAGGTTTATTAATTGTTCCTCAACTGTATATCTGAATTTCTTTTGTACTGCCATACTGTAGTGGAGGGGGTGGGGCTGCTGGTGGTCTCCCGTGAAGCCCTCCTCTAGAAGAAGCTGGGATTAAGTGCTGAAGGAAGATTGAATGCTGTCAAGATGAACAGGGTGAGCCATATCAGGCAGAGAAAACAGGGTGTGCAAAGACACAAACGCATGAAAAAGCCACATATGTTAAGATTGCCAGTAGTCTCTTATGGCTAGATATAGAAGTTCCGAATCAAATCCATGCTCCATAGTGCATACTATCTTTTCCGACCTGCTTGACTTTTCATTCTGGCCCCATCTCAGCATATGATCTGTGAATTGGCCACAGCATGCTCCTCACTGCTCAGATTGTCTTTCCTGCTGCCATGCATGCTGCAAACTCCTATTCATCCTACAGTGCCCTGCTCAGTAGTGTCCCCAATGAACCTGGAAATAAAGCAGCGATTAGTACTATAGTAATATCCTTTAAATACATTTTTTAAACGTTTATTTTTGAGACAGAGAGAGACAGAGCACGAGCTGGGGAGAGGCAGAGAAAGAGGGAGCCACAGAATCTGAAACAGGATCAAGGCTCTGAGCTAGCTGTCAGTAGAGAGCCCGATGCAGGGCTTGAACCCACGGACTGCAAGACCAAGACCTGGGCCAAATTTGGACACCTAACCAACTGAGCTACCCATGTGCCCCAGTCCTTTTAAAAATGTTAACACACCTCTCTTTCCTTGTAGGCAGTGTGCAAAAACTATGTCTTAACTTCTCTTTCTATCTTCCAGCATCTAGCAAATGTCTGGCACAGAAAGGGCAGAATTATATAGAATTTGGGCTTTTATAATTAGGAAAGATTTTTCAGCTGCCTGTTTTATGCACATGGCATTTCTTTCCTTAATTCAGTTATCCCAATGGAAACCCACCATTTTTACACTACTTTTTGTTATTCTTCTCCAGTCTTCTTATCAGATTGGTGTTTTTTATAGCATTTCCCGTTGTTTATCAGACACTGGATTCTGAAATGTTGGTTCTCGCCTGTAAGGTAAAAGGAGGCAGAAAAATTTCTTATTGTTTTTCTAAACATGAGAGACATGAGACTCCTGTGTTAGGAAAGCTGGAAAGGAAAAGTTAATGAAATGCCTGTTCCCAGCAGGGAGGGCAACTCATTATACAGCACTAGGGAAAACCAAAGGGCTTTCACTCTAAAAAAAAAAAAAAAATGCTTTTACGAAGGAATTCAGCTTTGTTCAAGGAACAAAAGTGAAGGCCACACATGAAATAAAGAAGGGGAGGTGTTTTAAGAGAAATTTCCAATCAGCTACTTGTGAAACTTGGACTTAAAAATCCTGCATTACCATATTTGCAAATTTGGGGAAAAAATGAAGCTGGAAGGTCAAACACGGAATCAAATCCATATCTATCTATCTATCTATCTATCTATCTATCATCTATCTATCTATCTATTTATCTATCTATCAATCAATCATCTAAGATGTGTTATAGGTACATCTAAATAAGATAACATAGACTGGTTTAAAATAAATTAAACTGAGTGACCGTCATCTCTACCCAGTGCCAGGAAACAGTTGGGCTGCATATTGGATTGAACTTGACATCTGTTTTGGAATTCAACCAGAGGGAGCTGGGTTCACCCTGACGCTGGCTAATTATCCCTTCTGGGAGGCAGGGCAGGCTGGAGGGGTGGCCGGCCCTGTAGGCTGCTGGGGCAGTGAGGTGGTAACATGGGGGTACCAAACACAGATGAGATGGAGACTGAGTACAAAATTGTGTCCGCTCGAATCACAGGTTAGAAGCAGTGACATGTGAGGAGCATGTTGCACTAAGATATAGGGTTTCTCCAGGGACAGGGCCCAGGTACCAATGCACTCTTGAGGAACACAGGCTCTGGGGTATGAGATCCGGCTTTGAATTAAAAGATGTTGGCTGATGTCTGGCTGATTGAGTCATGCTCTTAGTTCTCTGCTAGACCCTTGATGAAGACATTAAATCATATTGGCCCTTACAGACCCACTCTGAGGGGCATTATGTTGTTTAAACTAGATGATAGGTACTTCAGTTCATTGTGCATTGGGTGAGTGTTTACCCAGAAGCTTAACATTAAATTAAATAAGCAAAAATTAAAAAAAGGCAAGAAGGGACTCATGTGGACTCAACTCTTACCTATTTGTACTCAGTTTTATCAAATACAGTCATTTGCATTCTACTCCCAAGAGCTGGTTATTAACCAGATTAGTGAGAATGGGTTGTCCCATGGCCCAAGCAAAAGTCTAAGCACTTAACCTGACACAGAAAAGAGAGAAAGCTGTAAAAGTAACATACATGTCCCTACAAAGCTCTCCCAAGATGTGGAGAAGACATAAGAAGTTCTAGGCTTCAAAAGCTACGACAGCATCACTGTGTAACATCACATGGCAATTTTTAATAATAATGAGATTGCTAACATTTTTTGAATGCTTGTATATGGGAGCCAAGTGATTTATTTGCATGTGTACTGTTAATCTTGAGAAAACCCCTAAGAGTTAGTTCCTGTGATTCCATTCTACAAAGAAATTCAGTGACAGAGAGGTTGAGAAACTTGTCCAAGGTCACACAGCTGGTAAATGACAGCACCAGAATTAAGCTCTGTGCTAAAAACTTTTCAAACATTCTTTAATTTAAACCTCTTTTAAGAGAGATATTATTATCATTCTCCTTTGATAAATGTGGAAGTCCAGGCCATGAAAACCGCTGGAATTCACATAGTAAATACAATGATGGAGCCCAAAATCAAAGCCAGATCTGTGTTACCACCCGCTGTGACACATGATTCAGTGAAACAACTGGACCAGACTCTTCAAGGGAATCAATGTCATGAACAACAAAGAGGGCTGGGGGTTCTAGGTTGAGAGAGAGAGAGAGAGAGAGAGAGGGAGAGAGAGAGAGAGCAAACACATGTTGCCTAGATGCAATGCTGTTCTGGATAGAGCCTAGATTAAAGATAGCTCATGTGCTAGGAGAGGGTTGAGGCCATAGGGGAAATTTAAATAATAAGAGTTTGTCAGACCGTAATTTAGTATTAGTGCTACCTTTCCCCAAGCGCACTGGCTATATTGTGGCTCTACTGTTCATGTTCTTTGAAGATACTTGCCGAGGTATTCAAGTGTTGAGTGTCATGATGTTCACAACTATCTCTTGCATGGCTTAGCAAAACCAAAATGTGCGTGTGTGTGTGTGTGTGTGTGCGCGCGCGCGCACATAAGTATCTGTATGTACATGTATCTATACTTATATACACATCCATCTTTATGCAGAGAGAGAGAGGAAGCAAGTGGCAGAATCTTAAGTGAATTGGTAACTAAGTGAGTGTCCTTTTTTTACTCTTGCAGCTTTTCTGTAGGTTTAGGTTTTTTACAGTATAAAACTTGGGGGGAAATCTATGTCTGGCTCTCCAAGTCCACTTCTTTTTTTAATATTTTTATTTATTTCTAGGAGAGAGAGAGAGCGTGAGCAGGGGAGGGTCAGAGAGAGAGGGAGTCACAGACTGAAACAGCCTCCAGGCTCTGAGCTGGCAGTCAGCACAGAGCCCGACGCGGGGCTCGAACCCACGAACTGCGAGATCATGACCCAAGCGAAAGTCGGACGCTTAACCGACTAAGCCACCCAGGCGCCCCAGTCGTGTCTTTTATTTATTTATTTTTAAATGTTTTATTTATTTCTAGGAGAGAGAGAGACAGCGTGAGCAGGGGAGGGTCAGAGAGAGAGGGAGTCGCAGACTGAAACAGGCTCCAGGCTCTGGGCTGTCAGTCAGCACAGAGCCCGACGCGGGGCTCGAACCCACGAACCGCGAGATTATGACCTAAGCGAAAGTCGGACGCTTAACCGACTAAGCCACCCAGGCGCCCCTCTCCAAGTCCACTTCTTAACGTCTACTGTGGCCTGTCTGCTCAAAGTCAACACTGATGCTATGAGCCACCAATAGTAGGATGCAACATTGTTAGCCCTTATGATGATAAACATCACTTAATATTTACTATGTGTTCAAATCAATATTTTATTGAGAGTTTGCTACATATGAGGCATCCCTCTGGGGCCCGAGGATAAAATAGTGGCAAAAAAAAAGTCCTTGACTTTGTGGGGATGGGAAACCCACTGCGGCAGGCAGAAACTAAATAGTAAAGTGAATTAATGTTTAATAGAATTCCAGACAGAGATAGAGAGAGATGTAGGACTTTTTAGATAAGTGCGGTCAAGGAAGGCTTCTCTGAGGAGGTGACTTTTGGGCCCAAACCTGAGTGAAATGCCGGGACAAGTCTGGGGCAGGCACGGAGGAAGTGTGTTCCTTGCAGAGGAGAGCGAGCCCTGTGTCGAGCCATCCTGGGAGCCATCCCCAGCACTTCATATCTCCTGTCATTTGCTTGCAACCCTTCTGCATTTTTTTAAATTTTTTTTTTAATGTTTTATTTATTTTTAGGAGAGAGAGAGAGACAGCATGAGCAGGGGAGGGTCAGAGAGAGAGGGAGTCACAGGCTGAAACAGGCTCCAGGCTCTGAGCTGGCAGTCAGCACAGAGCCCGACGCGGGGCTCGAACCCACGAACCGCGAGATCATGACCTAAGCGAAAGTCGGACGCTTAACCGACTAAGCCACCCAGGCGCCCCCCCTTCTGCATTTTTTGTTTGATTTTATTTTGTTTATTTTTCAAAATGCATAAGAAGTTTTGTAGCAAGATTCTCCTAGAGCATAAAATAAAATTCCCTTTAGGTGCAATCTTTTGTTTTTTTGTTTTTTTCAGAAAATGTAGGCAAAGAGATAGGTGTACTCTTGAAACATGTTCAGGTGCAAGAAATGTCACATTTCTTTCCCTTTTAAAATGAAAGCTAATAGATTTTTTCCCCTGCAGTTCAAGTTAAAAGAGAAATACAGTATTTTTACCGGAGCTGCTCAGATCTACTGGACCCTATAGAAGCCTAGACACTCACGTGGTACCTAGAGGTCACTCAGGGAGGTGGCACTATGCCAGGGTCACTGCCACCTGCTTAAACAACCCACCTTTCCCCACATTTTTTGTATGTTATGTGGAAGAGCACTTTATACAGTACGTTGGTCAAACATACCTGTTACAGACCATCTTCCCCCTGAGTTGTTCACCATTTAGTTTAATTAATTAATTAATTTTTCCTTAAATAGTTTATTGTCAAGTTGGTTTCCATATAACACACAGTACTCATCCCAACAAGTGCCCTCCTCCATGTCCATCACCCCTTCTTCCCCTCTCCTCCACTCCCATCAGCCCTCAGTTTGTTCTCAGCATTCAAGAGTCTCTCATGGTTTGCCTCCCTCCCTCTCCCCAACTATTTTTCCTCTTCTTCTCCCAAATCATCCTCCATTAACTTCCTCCTAATCCACCAATATGTGCAAACATATGGTATCTGTCCTTCTCTGCCTGACTTATTTCGCTCAGCATAACACCCTCAAGGTCCATCCATGTTGCTACACATGGCCAGATTTCATTCTTTTTCATTGCCATGTAGTATTCCATGGTATAGATAAGCCACATCTTCTTGATCCATTTGTCAGTTGATGGACACTTAGGTTCTTTCCATGTTTTGGCTATTGTTGAGAGTGCTGCTATGAACATTGGGGTCCATGTGCCCCTATGCATCAGCACTCCTGTATCCCTTGGGTAAATTCCTAGCAGGAAGTCCTAGCATCAGCAGTCAGACAACAAAAGGAAATAAAAGGCATCAGAATTGGTAAAGAAGAAGTCAAACTTTCACTTCACCATTTAGTTTTATCTGTGAGAATTACTGCATATATTCTGTCTGGTTTGTATGTCTGAAAATCTACCACCCAATTTTTTGTGTGTGTTTTTCTTTTTACTATAGCCTTTGTCTATCTACTCTCAAAACTATAGAAATAATCATTTATGTTTTTTTCTAGAATTTTTATAGTTTTGCTTATTATCATTAAATTGTACACTTATTTGTAATAGATGTTGATGTAAAGGACCTAGGTCTAATTTTATTTTGCTTCAAAAAGCCCCCACAAAATTCGTTGAGGATCAATAAGGACAAATGCAAAGAAATAAAATTTTTATAGTACAGCCTCCTTGCTCGTAAATGCCATATTTACAACAAAATGTTGTATAAGGAGAATTTGTGGTAGGGTAATTTGTATTTAAAGGCTTTAAGGCCTTTTCAAGGAAATAAGGCTTGAGACCTGTAATCGTGAGTGAACCATTAACAGGACACAAATAGTTTTCATTCCTTGAAAATAAAGCAATAAAGTCAAAAGCACTAAGTAAAGAGACCATCAGTGACAGTTTACACTATTAACAAGTAATAGAAGATGGTCAATTTTCGTTTATTCTCCTTTGTTACCTAGAAACTTTTTAAGACTTACATTCTTTGCAAATTTGATGAGTTACTTATCTTTTTAAAACTATGCTTAGATATTCTACAAGGTAAGAGACATTAATTTATGTGCTGGGTTCTGTATCCAAATCTTCAGAACCCTTTGTCTTGTATGTAAAAAATATTTTACTTACTCTTTTAGATATCACGATATGTATTCCCACAGAGATCCATAGAGGCCACAAACAATGGAAACTGAAAGTGGTTTATATGACCACCATTCAGAAGCACCGAATGTTACTCATGTTGGCTTATGCTCTTGTCTTCTCTTTCCCATGTACATATATCCATGCTCATTTCATAAAGATTCGATTATTTATGTTTGTAAACCAAGTGGTGGGTTGAGGCAGCGCAGTGGGATGAAGGAGAAAGGAGGCTTAGCACGTTTCCAGAAGACTATCCCTGGCATGTTGCTTGGTGTAAGATGATAGACATGCAATGTTTTGTAGCCTGGACTCTTGTAGGATAGGTTTTTACTATATTGATAGCCATGTATTGTGTGCCTGCTGTCTACACAGGGCATTTTACATACACTAGTCCTAAACCACATAATCACTTCCGGAGCAGGGAAAAGTAAGCCCCATTTCCCGCCGCTGGCGTAGATAAGAAAAAAATGAGATTTAGAGAGAGGCAATGTTCAGAACAGCTAACAGCTTGACATTCAGTCAAAACCAGCATCTGACCATTCAGTGCCTATCATGTCCAGTCCGTGGGACAAGATATAATACTGCCTCTGGGCCCTATCCATCATCATTTTCTTGATTATATTTTACATGCTGTTTGGTAATCTCTATTTAACCCAACTCAATAACATATTTTGACATCTTTCCATGTTATGGGGCATTATTTTGCTATGTGCGTTTCTTTTTTTCTTAATGTTTTCTAATGTTTATTTATTTTTGAGAAAGAGAGAGAACGAGTAAGCGGGGAAGGAGCAGAGAGAGAGAGGGAGACACAGAATCCAAAGCAGTCTCCAGGCTCTGAGTTATCAGAGCCTCTGTGTAGGGCTCAAACTCACAAACCACGATATCATGACCCGAGCGAAAGTCCAATGCTTAACGGACTGAGCCACCCAGGAGCCCCTACTATGGATATTTCAGTGCATTTTTATTTAATGTATCAGAATGACTTGTGACTTCTACACACTCAAACTGCAATTCTCTCTAATGTGGAAAAAGTACACAGAATTAAAATCACATATAGTAGGATTCTGCATAATGAGAATTCTCAGTGGGGAGGGAGTACTGTAATGGAAATTAGTAGATACTAAGTGGATTAAAAAAACTTTGTTACAGGCTGATCACTTCCTATTGGGAAAAAAAATTATCAGGCGGTTTCCTTTTACACAAATGGAAAGTATATGGTCTTGTGCATGTGTGTGTGTGCATGTATGTGTGTATGCTTATAAATAAGCTTCCTCTTAAGAACACGGCCTCCCGCTCTGGCCTCAGTCTTTTAATAAAGAGAATGTGGGCGCCTGGGTGGCTCAGTTGGTTAAGCATCTGACTCTTGGTTTCGGCTCAGATCATGATCTTCTGGTTCATGAGATCAAGCCCAGCATCGGGCTCTGTGCTGACAGTGTGGAGCCTGCTGGGGATCTTTTCTCTCTTTCTTTCTCTCTACCTCTTCCCCACCTCCATCTCTCAAAGTAAATAAATAAACTTAAAAAAAATAAGAGAGAATGAAAAATAGCAAAGTAAGGTAAATTAGGAGGAAAAATAGAAATGAGTTGATATTGAAAATAGGGTTCCTCTAGAAAGGAAAACAAAGGGAGTTTACTTAGTTTCAAGGCAGAAGGCTAAGAGGAGATTTAGGAATTCCTGGAAGGCTTATAGCAACCTAACTGGAAAATAAAGTAAAACAAGACATAAATTGCAAGCAGACACAAGTCAGTTGGCATGAAGATGAACTTTTGAATCATTAAATTCAATGCTAGAATGTAGAGCTCAGAATCTTTAACTGGAAATTTTTAAAATTTCATTTTCTTTAAAGTTTATTTCTTAATATTGAGAGAGAAAAAGAGAGAGAGACAGACAGAAAGAGACAGAGAGAGAGAGAGAGAGAGAGAAGGGGCAGAAAGAGAGAATCCCAAGCAGGCTCCGCACTGTCAGCACAAAGCCTGATGCGGGGGCTCAAACTCATGAACTGTGAGATCATGACCTGAGTTGAAGCCAAAGGTCGGACTCTAAACTGACTGAACCACCCAGGTTCTCCTTTAACTGGAAATTTAAAAATTATAATCTGGAAATAAGAATCTTTATATTTTAGGTTCCTGAGTATTTGAGTCAAGAGGCAGATTACAACCTGTAGAAGTAACTTTCAAGTTATAAAGTGTACATGTTTACTTTAAAATCTGTGAGATGTATAAGGGCACCTGGGTGGCTCAGTTGGTTGAGTGTCTGACTTCAGCTCAGGTTGTGATCTCCACGCTCGTGGGTTCAAGCCCCATGTCAGGCTTTGTGCTGACAGCTCAGAGCCTGGAGCCTGCTTTGGATTCTGTGTCTCCTCTCTCTACCCCTCCCCCACTCAAGATCTGTCACTCTCTCTAAAAAATAAATATACATTAAAAAAAATAAGCTTTGAGAAGTATAGAAAGTTTGAACCCTGAAGAACTAAAGTGCTCACTGATGCAGAACTCTTTCAGCCAGTGCAGACTTTCCTGCAGGGAAGCCAGAAGCACAGAGATTTGTCTAACTCCATTATTTGTGTGTTAATTTTGCTGCATATCAGGGCGAACTTCCTCTATTTGTAAATGCTGGTGTAGGATCACTTCCAAGCAGCTGTGTACTGTTCTGAAGCATGGCTGAGCCTACTTTACTTACCTTTTCTGTTCATTTGCCACTTAACTGTCGGTCGTGGGGTTGGAAGTGATGATGTGAGAGTTTGAGAGGGTTCTGATGTTGGTGTTGGGAGAATCCTTTCTGCCTTTGGTGCGATCCTGTCTCTGGGACCCTCTCCCTCAGCAGTTCCCAGAGCGAGTGCTCTCTGCAAGCCTCCTTGGCTGAGTTCACAGCCCGTACTTCAGATTCTCTTTGAAAAGCTATTGTAAGATTAAAAAGACTCTATGTTCATTGTGGCCTCTTAGAGACTGACGGGACTTTGGGGAACCCAAATGGGTTTCAGACTTCAAGATGATTTTCCCTCTGAATGAGACTCACTCCACACTGGCATCCTTCTTGTATTTCTTCAGATGAGTCTCCAAAGTCACTTGTTTCCTCTGCTGTGTATGCATTTAACAAAAAATGTATTTCTATTAAGAACTTCTATATCCAGGTTTGTCCTTCGTCCACCCCTGTCTGTACAAGCCATACTATTACTGGGATAAATGGGGAAGAAAAAAAGTGTGATTAATTGAGAAACCCGTGGTTCAGCCACCAAAGTTTCAGCCACAGGATTTGATGGTGCCATTTCCAGAGTTTGGTCACAGTGCTGTTGGTGACATTAGACAGAACCCTGCATTTTCTGCATTCAATAGAGAATACAAATATCTCCTGGTTTATTAAAATCCAAATATCTCTCTATAGGAGAAGACCGTGTTCTGCTTATATGGCCTAATGGTGTTTTGACTCTCTGATGTCCACAGGACCTTGGATATTTAATTCAGTTTGTAAATGACAATCCCATATGGTTTTTTAGAGTCGATGTACTGCGTACAGTGTAATGACCCTGGGTTACAATAGAAAGAATTACACCCAAAGCTTAGAGAAGCAGCCTGGGTCAGAGAACATTCCTGGCAGAGATCGACATATATGGGCAAGGCAGTTGGAATTTCTTTTGAACATTATATGCACTTCTAGTTACTCAGATGTAAAACAATGACCAGAAATGGAAAAATAGTGGGAGAATTTAGGCTAATCATAAACAATGGTTAAACCAGAATATATGTGATTTAATATGAGTTTGTGTTCCCAAAGCCTACCATAGTGCAAGATACATAATAATAACACCATATATATTGATTTGAATCTAATTCTAATATGTAATCCAGTATTCAGAGAGTCAGAGTTTTACAGCTGCCCTACCTCTGAATTGTCTGATCTTTTTGGAACTGTGCTCCCTCATTTTTTCCATAAGGGATGAGAGTAGATCAGTGCTTGCTTCGTAGACCTCACAGGTCACTGCCTGCTTCTCTGCTGTGTCCAATAGCTTCAAAATCTTTCTCAGTCCAGAGCTCCAGGAAGCTGCTACCAATCAATGGAGTTGGTGCAAGGTAAACCCAGTTTCTAAAGTCTAGACTAAATTAACTCAGTGGCCCTTCCATTGCTTTCTGTGGTCTGTCATTTGGAAGTGTGAATTCCCATTTCTAGTACCAATACTTATTTGTCAATTTTCTACCTATTTGGGAAAAAGACAACTCCTTCAGTGTCTTAAAATGGACTCTGTGTTCTTGTTCCAGACTCTTCCTGGAAAGATAAGAAGTTTCTTTACTCTTTTAGTCTCCAGTTCACCCTGGTGACCCTGCCCTTGACAATGACCTAGTGTTTGATGTTTATGTATGCTATCTTAGGAGAGTGACTCTCAATCCCTGGCTGTCGGAGGCTGAGCCAGCTCTGGCAGGTCCAGGGGTCTCTGAAGGATGGATGGTGTTGGCAAGAGAAAGAGTGAGAGAGCCCCGAGATTCTTTCTGATCACCAGGCAGGCATCTCTGTCCTGTCAGTTTTGGTGTCTTTATTTAAAAGTTCAGCAACAACATGAGGTCAGAGAAAAGAATTTCTTTTGATTTGATTGATATGATATCAATTGCAGAATTATTCTGACCAAGGAAATAACAGAATGTTCTTAGTGAAAAACAGGATAACGTACAAGTTAAATTGTGTATAGATAAGCTAGGAGTTATTCTGTCTGGCTCTCAAGAGGATAAATGTTTCTGAATTGGTTTATTTGTGGAAACTAACATGGGGGCCCTAAATGTGTCAGTCTTTGCACCTGCATTTATGTTTTAGCTACTCTTATCTATCCTCATCCTAGTTGCCAGTGTAAGGGAGGGTGTTTGTGGAATGAAGGCCTTGAGGAAGGGACAGCCATGTTTCAGCAATTAGCATAGATATATGTAGTAACTGTGCTCTGCCCTTAACCCCAAAATAGGCTCTTTGTTGGGGGCCAGGCTCAATTGTAACTTTTGTGTTCTTAACCCCCTTTATGATCTAAGCCTTGGGTCTGCAAGGCCCATAGGAAGAGCCTTTTGACAATCGCCCATACAGCTTTCATCTAAAGTCTCTTTTGTAAAGGCAGGAATATGCTTTTCCTTATGAGGTATCTGTGTTCAGAATATGGGTCTGATATGGAATATTGTGAGGCCTGGTCAATACCAGCAGGCTTATTTCCAGCATGAGCCAGTAGTAGCAGGAAGAAATACCAGTTTTTGTTTCTCATGGCAGGAGCTGCAAACACTGCTGTTTCCTTGCTGTGACTGCCATCCAGAGAGGCCGGTGCGGCTCCTGGCACCTGGCCACAGGTGTTGGGGTCCTAGGGGCTGGGCTGAGGAGCTCCCCAGCTGAAACAAAATAATCCCATGTGCTTTCCAAGAGACAAATAAATTGGCTGGATAAAAATTTTAAGTGCCCGAATTTTGTCTTGAAACACAGCACCTTACACTGTGTGTTTCAACGAGTATCTACTGTGATGGGATTTTAATTTAATTCACTTCAAAAATATTTATTTGGTTACCACGAGTTCCACATATTAATGTCTAAAAATGTTCCAAAAAGTACATTCCAGGTGCTTCGCAGTGGAACATATTGAAGAATCATTTCCCTGGATTGTTTGCTTTTGGAAAGCAGAGGCCATGCTTGAATGAACTTTGAACCAGAGAAAGCATCATAATTTTTCCAATTGTTCTCTACTTGAGGGTGGGCTGTCTCCAGCCTAGCAGATCTGCCTTGGGGCCTGGGCTGGAAGGGCCAGGTATTCATTGTGTTTCAGAAGCAGGAGTGGCTGATTCCATTCAGTGACCATGACTGTCCTGGTTATAGAAGTTATGACAGGCCCCAATTAAGGATTATGGTCAGCCCTAGCTAGGTCACAGGTGGAAGGGACAGTCACTTCCAGGTTCAATCCAGCCTAAACCATCAGACATTTGGAGATGCTCCTATTCATATCCCATCATCATATTGAGGAATGTGGCCAATAGCTTATGATGCCCCCATTCTCAGTCTAGGAATTTAGGCTCTTAATCTCCGACAGAAGTACATTTTCAAGAGAATTCTCCAACTTCTGTCACTTGTGGTTACTTACCCCAAGTGCCTATGATGGCTTCTTTCCCAAGCCCTGAATACCAATTGGGAAAATCTGTTACAAAACCGAAGAACATGGCTTTCTCTTCTGATTGTTCAAAGATTTTGTTTGTTCATTTTTAAAGCAATTTATTCCTTGAAATAATGGATTCCCTTCTCCCCCTTCATTATGGAATAAAACCTACTGGGTTTGCCCACAGACCATGGCTGGCCCCCAATGTACCATGACCATCCTGGATGTCTTCAGCACCCAGGGAGGAAAATGCTGCTTCTGTTCCCCGATCTTTTTTCCTCCAGCACCTACCTGGCACCAAACCTTTTCATGCCTTCTCCAGGTTGACATGACCCACAGAAAATATATAAGTCATCATCTTCCTGGGAAGACCAAGATTTTGTGCATGAGAAAAAGAAAGTCATTTCAGGAAGTCAACTAACGCACATCAGTCAAGTGAGCTATTTGGACAAGTGTAGACAGCCTCTCTCATTTTCTCTTGGCCTGCTATAACACATTTTGATTGGTGGGTGAGTCCCTGTAGATATTGAACCAGTCGGCTATGGGCATTGCCGCTTAAAGCTTCAGGCTGCTGTCTCTCAAATTGTACTCTGCAGATTCTCAAATGGTCAGGGATGCCCTTTCAACTGTCCAACTTGTGATTCAAACAGACATCATTTTGAAAGGAGATCTTTGAATTCTGAAGGTCAGTGGACACCTACTTTTTCCCTCCTAAAGATCCTGTTCAGCTTCCTCATCACAAGTATCTCTTAGTAAATGCTGTCATGAATGGGTCTCGAGTGTTAAGGGCTATCTCCAGCTGAAATAGCACAGGAAAGATCTACAACACTTCATCTTGTTAGTATGGCCACATGTGTTTTCCTTTGTCTGAAATACAAAGTATTTCGGTATGGTATGGTATACTAGATCCTTTCTTCTCAAAGAAGGGTGCTCTGTTTCTACATATTATGCAAGATATAGACTCCCTGCAGGAAAACAGCTCCATTTGCCCTTACTCCACTCTGTCAAGGTGCTCAAGGGGAACCTTGATCATTCTTCCCCAGATACTTTTCACCTTCACTCAAGATCATAACAGCACTAGCTAGGGTGGCCATGTGAGTGAGGTCTTGTTCTAAACTGCTAAGATGCATTGTTTTATGTACTTTTCACAACAGCCCTATAAGGAATTCCCATTTTATGAATGAAAAGACTGAGCTACAAAGTAAAAAAAATCACTTTCTTAAGAGCACTGGGCCTAGGAGTGGCAGAGGCAAGATTTGAACCTTACACCCTTGAGCCTATTCTTGGAACCACCATCCAAACTTGCCCTGTGTTTTGGTTTTCCAGGAACAGGACAGGGAAGGGAACTTAAGATAATTGAAGCCCCTCTTTGTTATCTTCATATGTATTGTTTAATCACATCCTCAAACACCCTGTCCTTTATGTATCTTTGTTGCCATTTCATAGTTGGGCAACCTCATAAAAGACTGGCTAGGTGGGCCTGTCCAGTGGCGCAGATCTAGAGAATGGTGGCGATGGGTTTTGAACACTCGTCTATCCACATGTTAAAAAGCATGTGTTGCTGCACTGGGGCAGAAGAGAGAGAAGACAGAATATACTTATTAGTCTTTTCATACAAGTTCTTCATCTCATCATCCAGCAAAAATTTTTGGACACGGAGATGCTA
Source organism: Proteles cristata cristata (assembly GCA_017311185.1). Classification (NCBI taxonomy): domain Eukaryota; kingdom Metazoa; phylum Chordata; class Mammalia; order Carnivora; family Hyaenidae; genus Proteles; species Proteles cristata. Next base: position 754,453 of record JAESUZ010000722.1, read on the forward strand.
TCAACACTTTTCTAGGTAGATGAGATTCACTTTTAATGGCAGTCTTTGTGACTCAACCCTTTGTTTGACAATGGAAACACTCGCAAATAACAGGTACTCAACAGACTTTGGATGATATCACAGAACAGGCAGAACTTGACTCTGTTGAGGGGTAAGGGGAAATGAGCTGTGTTCTCTACGATTGATAAGCTATCTCAAATGAGAGAAAGAACTTCAGAACTTCTGGTTTCCCTGGAGCTTTCCAAGCACTGTTGTCAGAGTGATTATTATTTAATTCACATTCCTCAGATCTGATTCCCTTTGCTCTTCCTCATCCTGCATAACTCTTTAGCTCTGAAGCACTCCCAGGAGATTTCACCACAGAATATTTCAGGCTGTGTTTTCATCCAAGAAGGAGGGAACATGGATCGGGGAAAGGGAGTGAGGAGGGTATCTGCTCCAGATGTGTTTACACACAAGCCCGGAGAACTGAATGGATTCAGGCACACAGAAAAACTATTTAAACACACACAAACATAGACACACACATGCACTACAAACACAGTTTTGCAATGTCTAACATGTGCCCAGTTGCTCCTTGTTGTTTTTGTTTGTTTGTTTGTTTGTTTGTTTTTATCAATGTATATTCACATACAGCATGTTAGTTTCAGGTGTACAACATAATGATTTTATATTTGTATACATTTCAAAGTGATCACCACAATAAGTCTACTTACCATATATCACCATACAAAATTACAAATATTTCTTTTCTTGTGATGAGAACTTTCGAAATTTATTCTCTCAGCAACCATCAAGGACACGAAATAATATTATTTATTGACTCTAATTACCATGCTGTACATTATATCCCCAGGACTTATTTATTCTATAATGGGAAGCCTGTACCTCTTGACCCTCTTCACCCATTTCACCCACCCCCAAGCTTTCCTCCCCTCTGACAACCACCAATCTGTTCTCTGTATCTATGAGTTTTGTTTTCTTTTTTCATTTGTTTTGTTTTTTCGATTCTATGTAGAAATGAATTCGTACGGTATTTGTCTTTGTCTGGTTTATTTCACTTAGCATAATACTTTCAAGGTCTACCCATGTTGCTCCAAATGGCAAGATTTTATTCTTTTCCATGGATGAGTAATAATATTCATAAATTATTATGAATATATGTGATGTGTGTATATATCCCTCTTCTCTCTATGACCACTTAGGTTATTTCCATATCTTGGCTCCTGTAAATAATGCTGCAATGGACATGGGGTTACATACATCTTTTCAAATTTGTGTTTTCAGTTTCTTCAGATAAATGCCCACAAGTGGCATTGCTAGGTCATAGGATAGTTCTATTTCTAACTTTTTCAATAACCTCTGTACTATTTTCCACAAAGGCTGCTGCTCCAATTTACGTTCCCACCAACAACCATCAGTGTTTCTTTTTATCCATATCCTTGTCAACACTTGTTATTTCTTGTCTTTTTTATAATAGCCATTCTAACATATGTGAGGTGATGTCTTATTATGGCTTTGATTTGCATTTCCCTGATGATGAGTGATGTTGAGTATCTTTTCATGAACCTGATGATCAACTGCATGCTTGGAGAAATGTCTTTTTTTGGAGAAATGTCTGTTCAGATCCTCTGTCCATTTAAAAAAAATTAATGTTTACTTCTTCTTGAGAGAAAGAGAGAGAGAGACAGAGCATGAGTGGGGGAGGAACAGAGTGAGAGAGAGACACACACAGAGTCCAAAGCAGGTTCTAGTCTCTGAGCTGTCAGCACAGAGCCTGACATAGCACTCGAACCCATGAACCGTGAGACCATGACCTGAGCTGAAGTCAGTCGCTTTACTCACTGAGCCACCCAGGCACCCCTTTCCTCTGCCCATTTTTAAAATCAGATTATTTTGCTCATCATCATTGTTATTGACTTGCATGTGTTCTTTACATACTCTGGGTGGTAACCCCTTACCAGATATATGATTTGCGAATATCTTCTTTCATTCTTTAAGTTGTCTTTTCATCTTGCTGATGATTTCCAATGCTGTGCAGAAGTTTTGTAGTTTGATATAGTCTCACTTATTTTTACTTTTGTTCTCCTTGTCTTTGAATTTCAAATTCTTTTTTTTCTTTTTGAGACAGGGAGAGAAAGAGAGAGAGAGAGAGAGAGAGAGAGAGAGAACATGCATGCAAGAGGGGAGAGGGGCAGAGGGAGAGAGAGACTTCTAAGCCAACTCTATTCTCAGCACAGAATCTGAAACAGTGATCAGCCCCAAGACCCTGGGATTAGTACCTGAGCCAAAATCAAGGGTTGAATGCTCAATTGACTCAGCCGCCCAGACGCCCCTCCAGCCCCCCATCTTTGGAGTCAGATCCAAAGAAGTCATCAGAAAAGACTGATTGCAAGAAGCTTACTGCCTACGTTTTCTTCCAGGTGTTTTATGATTTCAGGTCTTATATTCAAGTCTTTAAAATCCATTTTGAATTAATTGCGGTGTGGTCAGAAAATGGTCCGTTTTCATTCTTTTGCATGTGGCTGTCCAGTTTTCCCAACACCATTTATTGAAGAGACTGTTCTTTCTCTATTGTATTTTCTTGCTTCTTTTGTTGTAAATTCGTTGGCCATGTTGTGCAGGGGTCTATTTCTCGGCTCTCGATTGTGTTCCATTGACCTACATGTCTGTTTTTATGCCAGTACCATACAGGGTTTTTTTTTTTTTTTTCCCCAAACTATAGCTTTATAATATAGTTTGAAATCAGAGTGTGATGCCTCTGACTTCATTCTTTCTCAAGATTGTTTTGGCCATTAGGGGTCTCTTGTAGTGCCATATACAAATTTCAGGATTCTTTGTTCTATTTCTGTGAAAAATGCCACCAGGATTTTGATGCATTGAATCTGTAGACTGCTTTGGGTAACATGGATATTTTATTTTTATTCTTTTTAATATATATATTTTTCATTTCTGAGAGAGAGAGAGAGAGACAGACTGCATGAGCAGGGGAGGGTCAGAGAGAGAGGGAGACACAGAATCAAAAACAGGCTCCAGGCTCTGAGCTAGCTGCCAGAGCAGAGCCCCGACGTGGGGCTTGAACCTACGAACCGTGAGATCATGACCTGAGCTGAAGTCAGACACTCAACCGACTGAGCCACCCAGGTGCCCCATAACATGCATATTTTAACAATATTAATTCTTTCAATCTATAAACACAGAATATCTTTCCATTTATTTGTGTCATCTTCAATTTCTCTTATTGATGTCTTCTAGTTTTCAGAGTACAGGTCTTTCACCCCCTTGATTAAATTTATTCCCGGGTATCTCATTTCATGGTCATTTTTTTTTTTTCAATATTCCTAAGGCTGGTAAGATGCAGTAAGTTCAGAATAATGATTGAAAGAACTCCCTTAAGCACACTGTCTTTTCCATTCACCAGTGAGGTGGCTGCTTATTATTTTGTGGCGGTGGTTCTTCTTGTTTAAAAACAACAACAAAAAACCTGTATCTCCTTGGGGCATAGGGATACCCATGCGAGGGGAATGGAGATGCTATTCCTCGGTCACACTTGTCCCTAATCCTGAGGACAAACACACCCTAGGCCTCAGCCACCCTTCCTCTTCCTCTCACCACAGGCAGGGAACCACTTTCCCCGGGACCCACAGCAGATGGGCATTCATCCCATTCCCTAGCTCTCACCCTTCCCAAGTAAGGAAATCAGCCTATTGAGAGCAGGCTTTAGAATTTTCTCTTCTTCTAGGTGTCCAGCAGTGCCAACATTTCAAAGACCTGCCCCCATCAATTTCACATTTGCTGATCTTCCCTTTCAAGGCTGGTCGTGACCTAGGGTGGGGTGGGGTAAACAGTGCCCTGAAACTTGCCATCGCAGAAAAGGAGGGAGGCCCCAGGCAGGGGCCAGAGCCCTCCCTCCCCCATCGGAGATAGACCTGCCTGGCCTGCCGGGAAGGGGAAGCCCAGCCAATGTTTTCACAGCTGCGGGCTGGGACGCTGCTCCCAAGCTTCTGGCGCACAGTTGGCGTGCGACCCAGCAGCTGCGCACACCCAGGCATTACCCGGGTCCCCGCGGGGACAGGGGGAGCCTCGGCCCGGGGGCCCGGCCCCGAACCCACCAACCACGCCAAAGCGGGCTGTATCTTGGGCTTCCGATCCACTTGGTTAACGCGGCTATTAAGTGCTTCTCACATGGCTTCCTCGGGCTTCTATTAACTCCCCAGGCGGCAGCGACAGCCTTATTAACTGCAAATGGCTTCTTGCGGCAGTGTTCCATTTCTAATATTAATAATCAGCGTTTAATAAAAACAAAGAGGGGGGGAAATATAGGCGGCAAAAGCAGACTGCCTTGCCCCTTCCGCATTTATCACCCTGGCAGGAGGCCATGAAAAATGTCAGCCGCTCGAGCAGAGCGGTCAGCTTGGTGACAGTGACACGCAGTCACATGCACACTCACGTGCACATGTGCGCACACACGCTCACACACATGAACTGCCCTTCCTCCTTCACTCGGCCAGTGTCATGTTCAGACCCTCCTCATTCCTCCCTGCCATCCCCAGCCTCTAGACCCCCAGCCTGGCCATCTCTGGTGACTTCCATGGCCCAGAATCCCGTTAGTAGCTGATGTCTTTCAACAAAGTGGGGTGGCGGGGGGGAGGGGAGGAGGGCTCTGGCTCTGGCGTTGCCTTTCCCCTCTCCATCAGATCAGTCATCTCCAAGACAAATGGCTCCTGCCTGCCAAGGCTGAAGAGAGTGGAGTTAAAAATGTAGTTAATTAAATTTACTCAAAAAGATCAACTCTCAAGATTAGGAGCTGGGTTTATCGCCACTAAAAATAAACAGGGCCGGAGAGGACAGGATGGAAGAGATGGAGCTGAAGGCGGGTGAGGGCCTTGGGGCTTTGGATCCTCGGTCGCTGGGCTGATATTTAAAGACCTTTTACACTGTGAAAGATCTCAGCGAACAGCTGACATCTCCAGGGGCCCGAGGGAAGTTTTTGTGATAACGAACACTCCCACTTGGAGGACTGTTCCTTTCTGGGTGTGCAGACAGTGTAGGAAAATGAGCTCTTGGCGTGTCGTGAGCAACGCGGGTCTCCAGTTCCCTCCTTGACTCCCCACACAGCAGCAAGCACCCCATTCTCTTCCTCTATGTAAGGGTAATATGAACTATTATCAAAAAGCCTTGTGCATAAGGTGGAGAGGCAGACAGTTGTCCCAGAGGAAAGTGCTCTTCAGGTCCTCTCTTTGCCAACATGTCCCAGACCCTGAATGGCCAGGACACCCTCTCTATTTTTCTTAGGGGCTGGAAAGTCTAACTAGGGTCGACTGGCAAAGGGTGTGTGGCTGCCTTTAAAGATTCACTCAACCAGGCTTGGTAAGGTGAAACCTGGAGCCAGAGTGTGGGCTCTGGATGTGCCAACTCACCCATGAATCCGTGGTCTGGTGTTTCTAGCTGTTTCATGCTTCTGTGACCGTGCATAGGCGGCTCTTTCACTACTCAACTCCTATTCCTTCTTCAAAACCCTACACACGTGTCATTTTCTCCGACCCTTCTTCACCTGCTCTGAGCTGTCTGTCCTCTGCCAATTCAATACTGACTCTTACTATTGTATGTTTTATCTTTTATGTCCCTACTAAACATTGAGCATCCAGGAGCATGGACCAAATCCACTTGTCTTTTCATGTCGCTCTTCCCTAACACCCTATGTAGTGCTCCTAAGTGGAGCTCAGATGCTAAGCTGTGGTTAGAGAAGCCAGGGAGTTGAGACCCTGGGGGGAGAGTGTAGGCAGCCTCTGTGGTAAATTGGGTTTATGTTCTGATTTAGCTGTGGGTGGGCCTAACACCAAGGAGCCCCCCAAGTGCATCAAAATGCCAGTGGCTATTGACAAAGGACTTCCTGGCTTGAAAAATGGAAGTCACTCTCCTATCCTCAGCTAGACCTTGGAAACATCCACAGAATAAAGTCAGTACCTTTCTGAGTAATATACTTCTCAAAATGTCATTCTGCAAAAGCTATTCGCTAGCGTCGAGTCTCTCCAGGTTTGCCCTGCTTTGAGTAGGAGGGATTCTCCAGCCAGAGGTAAACACATAGAGATGCTGGGATCTGGGGCCCTCACGGGGGGCTCAGGAGGAGCTGAGGAGGAGGGCTGCCCTTGACCAAAGCTCAAGCTTCCAGGGGTGTTGCAACCAAGGCATTTGTTATACAAATTCCCTTCTAAGGCAGGCAGAGGGAGAGAAAAAAAAAAAGGCAGAAAGATAAACTTTGAAAGATAGAAAGAAGAAAAAAAAAGAATAATTTCTAGGGAGAAGAGTACATATCACATCAAAATTGTCATTTTGTTTTTTTCTGAGGCAGACTTAAGCTCACAAATCCATCATGTACCAGGATATTAACACTGTTACCTTTTAATTTCTTACATTTAACATCCAAGGAACACAGGCAGTGTAATGAAGCTGCACTATGGAAACGCCAGAGCGAGACAGAGAAGGGAGGGATGGGGTTTCTTAATCACAGTCAGCCATGCTCTGTCATCCCAGTCACGGCCACACACCAAAGGGCAGCGTCTTCAGTCCCTGCCTGCGTTCTGCAGAAATGGAAAAAAGCGAGAACCAATCTCACCTTCTGCCCCAACTCTGGGCAAGTTCTTCCAGCTTCCCGGGGAGCGTGCCAGCCAATCAGAACACAGCAGAACACAGCTTCCTCGAGAAAGCTGTCACGCTTTCTAGACCCAGAGAACTCACAGAATAACTGTCCGAATTTACCCATCCTGGAACTTGCAGCCCTCAATCTCTGGGTCGGAATCTGGGCCTCGTAGTGACGATGAAATTAGAGCCCCATCATCTGGCTTCTTGGTTCTAGATACACCGTTCCTCAATGTAGGGCTGATGCTTTCTGCAGTTCCCACTTCTGCACTGGGCATTGTTTATTCTCGACGTGTGCACGCGCCTGTATATGTGTGTTGAGCATACAAAGGACATAATATGCTTCAGAGAACCCTGAAAGAGGAAATAGCAATCAATATGCCTGTCTAAACAATTAGAAAGAGATGTTTCCGAGTCTCCTAAATCTATCTGGCATGTGTTAGATGTATGCTGTCAGGCGGGCTGCCATTAAATAGCTTCTAAATAATGCAAAGACAATCAGATGTACAAATAAGCAATTCAATTTGGGTGATTGATTATTGGAATAATGCTCATGCACCCAAGGCGTGACATTTCCAATCACATCTCCATTTCATTTCTCAGTCGGTAATGATCTTTCTGCCTCTACTCGCAGAAAGTGATCTCATGGCTGGAGGATTTGGGCACAGGCTACTCTTGGGTTCTATGGATTGACTGTTCATCTTGCTTGAATGTTCCTTGGACACGTGAAACAGATATGCCTCCTTTGCTTCCTCTCTACTGTGTAAATGCCACCAACTTCATGGTATACTCCCCCAAATGCATGGAGAGCACTTGTTTAGGAATCTTTGAAGGCCAAGGTCTTACAGATGACCTTCATATGGCTTGGCTCTTCCATTGGCTGTCCATCCGAGTCCCTCAATGTTCACAGATTTCCAAAAGGGCATACATGTAGTATGAGGGTCTCCATAGAATTATCTCTATATCTGAGATGATAATGAGACAAGAACTTATTGTCTTTGATGAATGCAGAGACCCCAGGTTCAAGTCTGTAAACCTCCAGATCTGACCTCTGACTTTTAGCATTGGTGTCAATGGCTGAAGCTACTTTTCTCATTAAAGCCCATCTTGTATAGTCACGGCCTTTCAGAAGATTGTTTGGTGAGACCGCCTTACTGATTTGAGAGGGCTATTCATAGAGGTTAGCTCATGACACAGCTCGACTCTCTGGCCCACGGGATCTGACGTTTGCACTTGGCAAGTGTGCCCTGGCATGGTCAAGTCATCCAAACAGTTCAAACCCTGGTTTCCCTGTATAAAGAAAGGAAACAGTATTTTACATCATGTTAGCCTTTAAGGAGACTGTCCACCTGACAAAGGGACATTTGTCTAGATTAGCACCTCACTACTCAACATGTAGTGGTTGAGCCAGTGGCATTGCCATAACTGGGAAATTGTTTTGAGCTGCTCCCCAGACTTGCTAAATCCAAATTTAACAAGGTCATCAGGTAACTCGTATGCACATTAATAACATGGTAGAAAAAGCTGGGCCCTGGGTTTACTACATTCTAGCTGGTGATCTAGAGTAGGTTATCTGTCTTCTTGAAATGTCACTACCTTGTCCTGTAAAAGGTAACAGTAAAGATGAAACCTATCCTTCAAGGTGGTTGTGAAGACTAATGAGTTAATGCAAGGATTATTGCCAGAGCCTGGACCATCTTGGACCCCCCCAAGAGAGGACGATTCTCTTTGATCAGGTCTCTAACTTGTAAATAAAAAAGTTGCTATTATCTACTGACTTACAGTTTTCTACACGTATGGAATAGGTTAACATCAAAAACTAAAAATATTCAGCAGACAAGGTGTTAAGTAAATCTTAATCATCCTCCTTCCCTTCTCCAAATGAGAAATGCCACATGTTAGCTTAGTAACTAGTAGTTCAGGGATGTACTATGTGGCATAGTCTCTTCAACCTTTCCACTCTTTGGCTTGGTGGTGGGTTTTCTAAAGTGTGGGCTCACCCGGTGCTTTCACCAAGCAGGTAAAAGCCCCAGGAGACTTCACACGGCAAGACTCTGTCCAAGCAGTGCAGCCAAGGCACAATTTTGGCCTGGAAGCCAACAAAGTGGCCTCCATTCCTAGGTAGGCACACTACCAGTTCAGAGTGTGTCCATTCCATCTTCCCAGACCTGGATGTCACCTCCTCTGGTGGAAGGCTGTGAAGGTTCTTTATGTGCCCAACTCAAACTCTTTAAGACTCAGCTCAGGCACCATTTCCTCCAGGAAGCCTCCTCTGACCCATTTCCCAACACAGCCCAGTGCTCACCAGCTAGAATGTAGTAAACCCAGGGCCCAGCTTTATACTCTCAAAGCACCTGTGGTTGCTTTTGCTGAGCCCCTAGCAAAGCCATTTTCTCTGGCTGATCTCCTATCTGAGAGGCCCTAAGGACCAACATCATATTCGTATGTGCCTCCAGCAAGGTGCCTGAACAGGATAGCCACAGAAGGCAACGGTGTGTCTGCCCCATATCTCATCTCCAGCCCATCAACTGTCCTTGATGGTGTCAGAGTCCTAGGTGTTTTAAGTAGTTTACTTCTGCAGCTGCATTAGGAATGAATTATGTATTAGGAATGAATGATGCCTCAGTGTGGAGAGTGTAATGCCCGCTTTGCCCTTCTCAGGGCCTCTTCCCCAAATATCTCATCTCTTGCTTTCTGCACCTGCCGCTAGCCTTGTACAAGTTCATAAAGTGAACTCTCCACATCTTCCACTGTCACACCCTTTCTCCTTCTAGCATTGTCTGGTTTCCTCACAGACTCTTCACTTCCAAGCAACACCCCCTCTCCTCTTCTCCCTCTCCATATCTTGTCTTCCCAAAACACTTCAAACAGAAGCTATGATAAATTATACCACCTACATTTTTGGTGTGAGTTGGGTAAGTAAGAGTAATGTCTTCAGCCAAAAGAAATCATCTCTAACTGGGAATATCTGTTTTCAGAAGGCCATTCAGTAGAATAGAAGATGAATAGTGTCCTCTGAAATTATTCATCACCACAGCCCTGCTGAAGGTATACTATTGTAAATAAGATACTTATTATTCTTGCGCTCATGGAACTTATATTCTGGTGGGATGTAGCATGAAAATAAGTGTGCTAATAACAATACTACTTGATATTTACACTGGGAAGAACTTCTGAAGGAAATACATGGGGTGATGTGATAATAACTTGAGGAGGCCTCTCTGAGAAGGTGGCATCTGAAATGAATCTAGAAGGATGATGATAGTAAGCCAGATATGAGAAGAACATTCCAGGTAGAGGGCAAAGCAGGTTCAAAGCAAAAGGTTGTGGCACTTAAAGGAACAGACAGGAGGTCGATCTGATCAAAGCAAGCAGAGAGAAGATTTGTGTACAATGAATGAAGTTAGAGCGGTGGGGAGGAGTCAGATTATTTCAGATGTTGGAGGCCACAGTAAAGCTTATTTTATTTTGAGAGTAATGGGAACCCCATAAGGGAGTGACATGATGCAGTCTGCATTTGTAAAAGATCACAGAAGGCTGTATCAAGTGGGTGGTGGGAGGGTCTATGAGGTGGGCGTGAAGCCTGAAAATCTTCAGTAGCTTGAGCATGATAGAATTAAAGCAGACTTCAGTGCATGTGCTTGTGAGCCACCCTGATCAAGACTTTGGCTACCTGTGAGCACCGTCACAGAGGATCAGTGGTTTGACCTTTGTCTAGAGGCCCCCAGGGACATTGGAATTATCCACAAAGCCTTGGAATCTCTAGGAGCACCAATCCTTATTGATAGAATAAATAACACATCTCACCCTTCTGTTATTTATAATTTATTTCTTCTTAATGCAAACAGATTGGTGATTAATAAAACATACCTATTCTTTTAAAAGCATTGTTGAATGCAGAGGAACTTTCTGTTTTTACGTATTGTACAATCACATTGGCAGAATCTTCTAATTGGTATGGAAAAAACTTCATGAGGTCAAAATGCATCCTGCTGACTGGGTCAATTTCCAGAATTCATCCTTGACTCAAAGAACCTCACCACAGTGTTTCTGCCTCTGGGTGCTCTAGAGAATTGTATTTCCTACCCGCACTTGTGGCTAGGTGGGGACCAAGGGGAAAGTGAGCTGATGTGATGTGTGACTTCCCTTCTGCGCTACGTGAGCAGGTATATATCCTTACGGAGTCTCTGTCCCCATGGCTGTAAAGAACCCCAAAACATGGAGCTGCAATCTGGAAGTTGCTGGGATTTGGGGTTCCTGAGTCAGCGCTGGACTGGGAAATGAAGAAGGAAACCTTTTGTTGCATTTAGAATTTTTTTTTAATTTTTGAGAGAGAGCGAGCAAGCGAGAGAGCAGGGGAGGGTCAGAGAGAGAGGGAGGCACAGAATCCAAGGACAGGCTCCAGGCTCTGAGCTAGCTGTCAGCACAGAGCCTGACGCGGGGCTCGAACCCACAAATTGTGAGATCATGACCTGAGCCAAAGCCGACTGAGCCACCCACACATGCCATTGTTGTATTAAGTCACTGAGTTGTTAAACTTTATTTGTTGCCATCATCTAGTTAATCAAGGCTGACTAATACAGTCCTTCAGATATGTCTATACCTGTGACCAAACAGGCATATATACCTGGATTGTCATTGCTGCAGCCTCTTAATGAGCAAGAGAATGCAGACTCCCTAAATGTCCATCCATGGGAGGCACTTCTAACAGCGGAATAGTATCCTGCCATTATGAGGTAGCTCCATAAACGGTGCTGTTAGGTGAAAAGCGCCGGGTTTGGTAGGTAGGTATAGTGTTTGGCCATTTGTATGTAAGAAAGAATATCCCGATGTAGCAGCAGCTAACATATATTGGGTTCAGATGCCATTCAGTATTCTTGAGCTTTACGATGATTAACTTCTTTAATCCTCAGAGCAGCCCTCTCGGGAGGGTTCCCAGAATGTTCCCCGATTCACCGACAATCATAATGAGACACAAAGAGACTGAGGAGGCTGGACAAGGCGAGGTGGGGAGGACAGGTGGGGGCAGGCACCCACGCCCAGGTGGGCATGGGCATGTATAGTTGGTATGTATTTGAAAACACCAATATATAGTTTTTATTTCTATTAAAATTTTTTTAAGGTTTATTCATTTTTGAGAAACAGAGCATTAGCAGGGGAGGGACAACCCGACACGGACCTTGAACCCACGAACCATGAGATCATGACCTGAGCCGAAGTCGGATGCCCAACCAACTGAGCCACTCAGGTGCCCCTATTTTTATTGTTTTAACTAAGCTGTCCTCTCCACATGGGACGTGAATTCAAGACCCTGAGATCAAGAGTCACATGCTCTACTGACCGAGCCAGTCAGGTGCCCCAGGAATACGTAGTTTTTAAAGGCTAATGAAGATACTAAGAACATCATCCTAATTTTAATACTGTTATCTCCTTTCTTTATGACTCACTGGCTCCAGATCCAAAAGAAAATCCAAAATGGTTTCTACTGTGGTGGAAAGAGCCACCGAGGCTCTTGGCAAAACCCAGCCCTCCCCCATGCCACGCACAGCGTCCTTCGGCCCAGGCCCTCTCCCCTACTCTCACCCCTGAGACACAGAGATAGGAACACTGTGCCACTTTCTGAGAATTCACTCCATGTTCAAAGAGAAGTTTGCTCTCAAACAGATTTTTTGCCTTTTGCAATTGTGTCATTAAAACTGTTCTGAACTTCAGACTTGAAATGAACTCCAGAAAGGGTCTGCCCTTTTAGCTTTCTGGCTTTACATAATTTATGGTTTCCAATCTTATTGAAAAATGCAAAAGGGATTCAGAAAAGGTTCCAAGCAGACACGTACAGCCGCACGTCCTTCTGTCCCCGCCCAGCAGTTTTCATAAAATTCCCCACGCCCGCCCCTGCCCACAGTGGAGGGGCCACCATCTTCAAGATGAGAGGGTTTTATCTGGGTCAGAGAAAGAACAGAGGCATGTGGGATCTGTAAGGTAACCCACCCCCTCCTTGACCTTTCCTTTGGTCTAGCTGTTGCAGCTATAATATTCCCCTCCCACATACCCATCTCACGGGTACCTCCTTCCCCCTCCTCCCCTTCTTTTCCCCCATCTCTCTCCCCTCCTCTTTCTCTTATCTACCCCTGCCTCCTCTGACTCACCTGGCCCTGGAGGGTCACTTGGCATTTAAGGGAATAAATAGGACCAGGGCAGGGGAAGGTTTGAAGTGAAATGATCTGCTTTCCATTCCTAGCTCGGCCACTTTCCAAACGTGTATCTCTGGGCAACTCACCTTAACTTCTGTGGCCCTGTTCAGCACATCTGTGACCTAAGGCTAATGGCTGTATCTGTCTCCTAGGTCGTAGCTTGGATTAGAGGACATCCTGAAAGTAAAGAATGTGGCACCCCACTTGCACGTAGTAAGCACTGCATAAATATTGGCTTTATCTTTTTGGGAGGCAGGATGGTCTTGTAGGTAAGACTGTATTCTCTGGCAGCAGGCTGTCGAGTTTGAATCTCCACTCTTCCATTTAATAGTTGGGCCATTTTCAAAGTCACTGCTACTCTCTAAGGTCAGTTTCTTTGTCAGTGCAATGGGGACAGTTGCTGTTTATCTGTAGGATCGCTGTGGGGAGAAAATGAGATGAAGCGTGTAAGGTACTTAGTATAGGGATGGGCACATTGGAGACCTCCAGTAAATGCAGGCTTTTGGTTTGGAAATGTGCAAAAACAGAGGGAAACAAACAAACAGTTTTCCCGAATCCCCTGAAAATCATTGCATCTAATTATTTAAGAGAAAAGGTGGCCTCACCCCAGATTCTTGGCTGCAAGTTGTACCCTGGGCTGCATTCATTGGCCTTTGGCTACACTGCCTGCCAGAGAAGGCTGCCCAGCCCAGACCCACGTCAGTCTTCAGGGTCAGAAGGATGTTTACATTTTCGTCTGGCAAACTCTATCTCTCTCCTTGCTTCTGGTGGGTGAACTCTTCCAAATTTCTCTCCTTCTGTGGCCTCCCTCCCCTTCCCCCTAACTCCCATTCTAGAGAGAGAGGGCATTGGCTGAGGGTGTGTTTAGGGGGCTGGGTGGTTGGAGTAGGTGTAGCCAGAAGGGAAGACCCAAGGCTCTGAGCATCTCTCAGTAGGGAACAAACACTGTGGGGACTGGCTTCTGACCCACCATGCTCAAAACCTAGTTCTTCCCCTTCTGGCTGTAAACTCAGGCCAAGGTACTTAGTTAGCATCTCTCCACCAGGTTTGGTTTTCTCAACTGTGGAACTAGAAAGATAGCACTGCATGTCTTCAAAGAGTTGGTACTAAAAACTAATGCCTGTGGAGTAACTGGGCTCAGCCATCCGTAGATAGGTTATTATTGGGGTGACCTTGAATGACCCATAGAAAGTCCAGGTGGGTGGATCCGGAAAGAAGTTTCCATCATTTCAAGATCTGAGACTTTCCAGTGCCATTCTCCCTCTGAAATCATTCCCCCTAGGGTGTGGCCCTCGAGACACTGTGTGGATGGCCCAGGGCAGGGTCCTAGCAGGAAGAAGCCCGGGGGTGTGAGGACGCAGGAAGGGGCCATATTGGGTGGGACTCCAGCTCTCTGCAGCTCCCTGGACTCCATAGGCCTTCCTTCTGTGGGTGCTGTTCAAGCAAGGAAGCAGAAGTCATTCTTGCCACCACTCTCTGGACTTGATCTTGGCTAGCTGCATGCCTTTCCAAGCCAACGAACAAGACTTTATTCTTCATTTTGTAAAATAACTTAAACTGTGGGTGTGTCACATCTCTGCAGCAGGGACAGACTCAGAAGCTCTGTCTGGCATTACCCTGCCACCCCTGTTCCAGAAAGGCCCCGAAGCTCTATTACCTTAGATGCTCTGAGATCCATCCTCACTTTTTGTTTCAGAAGGCTTTGGAATGCTCTTGTTTTCTGAGTGTCCCTTGGAACAGGAGGGAGAGAATCACAGACTGTTAGAGCAAAAAGGAACCCCAGCAACCATCTCTAGAAATGAAAAACCTGAAGCCCGTGACAAATCTGACCCACAATGGTTGAGTGTGTGTGTGTGTGTGTGTGTGTGTGTGTGTGTGTGTAAATGAGTGATATGCTAACACATAAAGCCTGGAGTTGTCCACTTTGGTTGCAAAGTCATCCATCTGGAAATGTTGGCTTGTGTTTCATCATGGCTGCAAACAGATGGACAGGATAGTAGCTGCACCTTCACACTGACCTGAGCTTCGGTCCACACAGTCCCCACCCCACCCCTCCCCATCACATCACACTTACCCCATTGATTCGTTTCCATATCTGCATGGCCCCAGCTGGCATTTGAGTTCACGACTTCTAATCTAGTTTGACTCCTCAGTGTGTAAATGGGAACTCTGAGGGCTGATGGTGGGAAGTGACTTTGCCAAGGTCATCAAAGCATAGGCGCCAGGAGTGGGATATAAGCTCAGCCTGTTTGAGGTCAGGCTCTCCTCACAGAAGCCCAACCTGTTGAGGACCCAGAAAGCCCATTCATACCCATGGCTGTTGGTACTGATGCTCTCTGGATGACCTCATGGGTTATGGGTCCCCCTCTCTGGTCTTCATCCCTTAGGGGTCATTTGCTGTAGGTGGGTGTGGTTGTTGATGGCGGGGCTCCTGAGTCTCACTCAGGCCTTTCTCCAGATGGCTGGAATCAGAGAAATAAGCCCAGAGATGACTCTTGCTTCCTGTTGCGTGTTTTACTTCTGTACTTTATGACCTCTTCTCTTGTCCTTTTCTGTTAGCCCCATTCAACAAGGCTGGGCGAATGTTCTTGGTTTCTCCTGTAAACTGTGGTCAGGAGAGAATTATCGTGGGGTAGGGTGCCCGGCAGCCCAGAACTATCTCAGCGTCTCTCACACCTGTGTACTGATGGGGCATCCGGCTGCAAAGGGGACAGGATGTCGGCCCCGCAGAGCCAAGATTTTGACTCAAACCTGGCTTCGCTCCTCCAGCACTCAGTCCCCAGGGTTATGTCAGATGATGCCACAAGTGACCAGAGCTGACTCCAAACAGGTGTGAGGAGGCTGGCAGGCGGCCCCAGCAGCGACCTCGGCATCCCTCCTCAGGGGCTCCAGTGTTCCTCAAAGTCTGTGACGACAAGTGGGGTGGGAGCGGGATGAGATCTCAGTGCCTGGCAGGCCTTCTGCATTCTCTGGGTGCCCGGAGGCCCTGGGGGGCTAGGTCTGCATTTCCATTCTCTCCAGTCAGCCGCAAATCCCTGTCTCTGAAAATGAAATTAGAAGCAGCAGCTGGGAGATAATACATACAGTAGATCCAAATGTAAAATGCCTCCCTGTCCCTCTGATAAGGCCGCTCCTAGGACAGGCAACAAGGATTACACAAATCTTATTATATGGGGTCTGCCAAGGGCAGAGAAGGGGTCACTGTTTTGTGCATCATAGCACCACCCCCCACTTCTCTTCCCTAAGCCACTGTCCCTGCCATGACACAGGCTTTTCATCCTCTGGGTGGAAGGCACAGTCATGCTGGGGGCTTCTTGCAGCCAAAGGTCTTTCTGGTGTCTTCCCTGCCTCGGGACGGCTCACCTGCTGTCCCCAGCCTCGGAGACTTTCCCCCTCAGCTTGAACTTGCTGCTGGAGTTTAGATTCCACTGTTTGGCCAAAGAGAAAGCTGTACATGCACAAAGATTAAGTGCACAAAGGCCAAACATTTCCAGCTTCTGGCCCATCCAGCTCTCCCGGTAACAGAGGGCATAGTTCTCTTTTCTTGGACAATGTAACAAAGCAAAGGATCCTTGATGAGCTTCCGTCCAAAGAGATAGCATCAAGAGGAGTGAATGTGACCATAAAGTGGGAGATGAGGTCTTGACCCCTAAACTTCTGATTCAGCTGCCTGTTTGAGGAACAGCTAGGTATTAGGACATTTTTTAAATTCATTAATTAATTTTTAAATATATTTTTATTTATTTCTAGGAGAGAGAGAGAGAGACAGCGTGAGCAGGGGAGGGTCAGAGAGAGAGGGAGATACAGACTCTGAAATAGGCTCCAGGCTCTGAGCTGGCAGTCAGCACAGACCCCGACGCGGGGCTCGAACCCACGAACCGTGAGATCATGACCTGAGTGAAAGTCGGATGCTTAACCAAGCCACCCAGGCGCCCCTTAATTTATTTTTTAAAAATTATTTATTTTTGAGAGAGAGAGACAAGAGACAGAGACAGAGCATGAGTGGGGAAGGAGGAAAGAGAGAGGCAGACACAGAATCTGAAACAGGATCCATGCTCTGAGCTGTCAGCACAGAGCCTCACTCAGGACTCGAACCCATCAACCATGAGATCATGACCTGAGCTAAAGTCGGACACCCAACCAACTGAGCCATGCAGGTACCCTAAACAACTAAGTATTTGGAAACCATGCTTGGCCACCAACTAGTTTCTTCCTTCTTGCTATCAATAAAATTTGACCCCATCTCCTTTCCCTTCTGGGGAAATATCTGTGTGTGGTGTGAGGAGAGTGTGTCGGGGGGAAATTTGGCCAACTGTCATGGTAAGTTACCTGAAGATCGGAAAGGACACAGCTTTCGGGCTAGCAAAAAGTAACAAGATCTGGTAGTTACATCAATTTTTATGTACAAAACCCAGAGGAGTTTATACTATTGCATTCGGCTCTGTTTTCTGTACCCGTGGATGAGGAAACGTAGACATTTTAAAAGAAGGATAAAACCATTGTTTCGAGTTTCATTTATATTTCATTGATATGTGACACCAGAATACAGATTGATGCTTACATTACGTGAAGTAATGTTTCATGAGCTCTCGTCACACAAAGCCACCCCCAGCTGTGGCACGATGACTTGCACGTAGCAGGAGCACCATCAGGACTTGCTAGGTGAACAGACGAGCAGTGTCATCCCGTCAGTCACATGCCCACAGACGCACCGAGGCTCTCCTCTGTCCTTGGAAGTCCTTGGAAGTGCTAAAAATCATGTGGACAAGGAAGGATCATAATTTCCCTAAGCTCTAAACCAGGAGTCAGCAAACCTCTTCCGTAAAGGCTCAGATAGTAAATATTTTTGGCTTTTCAGAGGACAGAAGGTCTCTGCTGCCAATACTCGGCTCTGCTGTTGATGCACCAACGCAGCCACATGCAGCACGGAAACAAATGGGCGTGGCTATGTTCCAATCACACTTCACTCACAAAAACAGGTGGAAACGGATCTGGTCCCTGGGCCACAGTTGGCCAACCTATGATCTAAAGCGTTGGTAAGTACTATTGAGGGCTGTGTTGAAAAACAAAGCTGGCACTTTGGCAAAGTTTGGTCATGGATTGAAAACCTGACCAAGCATGTTACCATGAAAACAAGCGTAAAGCTGGTCGTCAGGGAAACTGGATTCTTTTCCTGGTTCATTCACTTGGAGCGAGACCCTATGAAAGCCTCACTTCTATCAGCCTCAGTATCCTCATGAATAACGTGTGGGTCTATTTACATCAGAAGAACTTCAAAACCTTTTCCGGAATGTACAGGATGTACTTCTACACACCCTTCCCACACTCTCACCATTTTTTTTTTAAACTTTAGTGAACTTTTATAAGCTCAGTATCAGTCTCATTGGAAAAATCAGTGTGTTGTGGAGAAGAAAAAACCTAGTTGTGTCTGCATTTTGTTTCTGGATGTAAAATAAACTTAACCATTTTTATCTATGAAGTTTGTTCATGGTGCTCTTTTGTTTCTGTATATTAAGTACTTGTATCACAACTTTTTAGGGACCTGATATTTCAAACACTATCCTGACAGCTGAGGACTTTCTCATTGCCTGTGTTTTTTGCAAGAGGGCAGTGCTTCCTCCCAGGTAGCTAGGATTCTGGCCTGTGCACCATGATCAGAGAATTGGACAGTCTCCTTGTGCACAGTGAACCTTGAGAAATGAGGCAAAGACATAGCGCCATTAGTAAGGCTCCAGTGGGGATTCAGTGGGAATCTATTAAGGACAGTTCCAGCAGTGGATTCTAATCAGACTCTTCCTTTGCCAGACTGTGGCTCTGATTCTTGGGCCCAGCCTCTCTTCATTCATTCATTCATTCATTCATTCCCTCATTTATTTCATCAACATTTATCTACCACCTATAATGCATTCAGCATGACAGAAGGGAATGTCTCAAGTGAACAACACAAAAAGAACTTACCACCTATGGGGAGAACAGACATACACTTTACAACTAATTATTTAATTGCACCCCTTATGAGGACCACCACGGAGAAGTTGAGGCTGTTTCTATCATAAATAGCAGGGAGACATTCCCTGATCTGTGAGGAAGGGCGAGAAAAGCCTTGTCAAGGAATTAACACTTGAGGTTTGAGCTGAAGGATGAATGGGTATAAACGTTGAAGGAGGGGCAGAAGTGGAGGGGGCAGACTGTGGAAAGGCCCTGAGCAGGCAGGATACTGTGCACTTAGGAACTGAAGGGAAGCCAGGGGCTCTGGAGCTACGTGAGTCTGAAGGACCTGGTGGCAGACCAAGTTGGAGAGGCATTTGGGTCCTGTTGGCCAAGGTAAAGATTGAGGCCATTCTATCCCAAGAGCAACTAGAAACCACAGAGGGGATTTAATTGGGTGAGTGAAATGATTGGATTTCCATTTCTCAAGTCTTGCTCTGGCTGCTGTACAATGAATGAATGAGAGAATTAAGTGGGCTATGAGGAGGACAGTTTGAAGGATATCCAGTGTCCCCAGCAGAACTGCCGTCTAGTCTTTACACAAAACTTCAGAAGAAACCTGTAAATGGTGCAGATGAAGATCTGAATTCTTTCCTCCATACCTCAAGGGTGGTAATGGAAGACAAGTGAAATGATTCAGGAGAAATGTGAGAGGTAAACAAGATGGAACTCCATCACTAGCTGGTGGGGAGTTTCTGTTATGAATGTGAGGTAGATGCAGGGAATCTTGACTGATACAGAAATTTCTGCAGAAAGAAGGATTGGGGTAAGGCGGAGGCGTTTTGTTTTGCTTTCGTCATATTGAGTTTTATTACTACCTATTGGCCCCTCTGAATCTTCAATCTTCTAACTTGGCTGAATCAACTGAAATAGTGTTATTTCTGTTTCCACTGGTTCCAACTTGGGGATACAGAATGGACTTCATACAAGGGTGTTGGGTTCCTCTGTCTCCTCCGTGAATTAGTTCTTCCACTCCTGAATCTCCTAGTGCGAGCCTTATGGTCATTTATCCCCATAGGAGGCAAACTATTCTCCTTTCCTTCTCGCCTATTCATCCTTTTGTACCACCCCCGTGAATATTGATATCCCCTGATAAGCAATCCAACTGTGGCTCGCTCTTGACTCCTCTGTTTTTTCTCTAGGAGTGCAATTAGTCCTGACCTTCCAAAATCTTCTCACTGGGTCATTCCCCCTGATTCTATTGTGACTCTTGACCTTACTCATTTGGATAGATGGCTCCTACGCTATGATCAATATGTATGTAAATACTCTCAAAAATTCACTTTCTTGTCCACCCATCTCTCTGGATTTGTTTTCTCTTCTTATTCTTTTGGCCAGGGTCCTGGTCAGTTGTTCCAATGGTGCTGTATGCACCTCACCTGAAAACAAACATGTTATGAAATTACATTCATGAGGTTATTGTCAAGACTGTATGATGACCCATTCTCTGGATGACCTGTGAGCACCATTTGTCTGTCCTTCCTCTTTTCCTCATTATACGTGAATAATTGGGGCTGGCTGTCATGACCGACTCAATGATAATGATTGCCAAATCCTTAGAAAATGTCAAACACTAGATATAATAATAAATTACACCTAGGGAAACTCTAAGGGTAGGTCTTAGCTCTGCTGTCCAGTCTTTACACAAAACTTCAGAAGAAACCTGTAAATGGTGCAGATGAAGATCTGAATTCTTTCCTCCATACCTCAAGGCACACAAACATCATAATCTTTCATTGCACCATGCTTTCTACTTTTCCCTCTATTAGGGCTAGTGTTATGTTTCCAAAAGAAAAAAAAAAGCATGGTTGCATCTGAAGGACACAAAAGGAAAAAATACCCCAGAGGCAGAAGAGGGATGGAATGAGCAAGTACATTAAAATATTATTGAATGTCCAGAGGAACAAGGCAAAATCCCATCAGCTCAGCAGTCCTGGATTATTTCACCACATGACACTAAGAATGAACAGCATACTAACCAATTAGGTTTTTTTTTTTTCCCCTTTCCACATGACTCTTAGTTAGAATGAGAACATCTGGAGTTTGGAATCAATTGTCCAGAACTAGCTGCTGTGCTAATTAATATTCACACAAATAGCTTTCTGCCAAGGTGTCCCTTCTTGCATCTCCGTTCACTGCAGTCACCAGTGCTTCCCTGCAAATGTTGTCCACCTTCAGAGTATTCTGGTTGGCTGATACAAGGGAAGAGGGGGAGCCAGAGGAAGGTGATAGAGGATCTTGCAGTGTTGCCTCCTGTCAGAAACAATGAACAGCCCATTGGATGAGTTGCTGAGAAACAACTCGGGAGAAGGAAAAAAATTCTGTCGCATGAATAGGGAGATTTAATTAAATGTAGGATTGCCTCCCCAGTCTCCCCAGAATAGAAGGTGGTTCTCAGAATGATTTCATGTTTACATCTTGCTGGATGGTGGCAACATTAAGAAACTTCCTGTCACTGTCGACTATTCTGGCCTCACTACAATTTCTCTTTTCTGCAATGAACTGGTAGAAACACTAGAAATGGGAACGTCACTACCTGTGAGAGTCTATCCAATTCTGAATCTACATCCGCTGGCTTTCTTGACAGCTTGCATGTTTCTTTTTCACTTCTGCTCTGCAGCACGGGACTTGAAAAGATGTTAATATAGATATTAACACCCCCACTGGCCACTTGCGTTCAAGTCCCTGGCTTGCTGATAATTTGCTTTTCAGACCTGCATTGGCCGATATGGTAGTCGACTGAAATGTGGTTGGTCTAAACTGAGATGTGCTATAAAAATGTAAAACGTACACCAGATTTCATGTTTCTTTTTACCTTTTTAATGCAACTACTAGAAAATGTAAAATCATATATGTGGCTTACATTTGCAGCTCGCACTGTATTTCTATTCAATAGCAGTTATCTAGAGTCTCGAATTTGAATGGATGGAATTCCCATCAGCTCCCTCTAATAAAATAGCTACTATTTCCTGATAATCTACCATGAAACACTGACCATGGGCCTGCCCCTATTTTAGGCATTTGCACATTATCTGTAGTATTCATGGCAGTCTTATTATCTAGGAATTACCAGCCCCATTTTACAGATGGAGAACTTGGGCTAAGAGAGGACATGTGATTGATTGGACCCATTTGGTTCCAGTCAACATCATTGATTGCACCAACAATGTGCCCTCCATTGTGTCACACACTGAGGACAAGTTTGAGGAGTCATCACCCATGACCAACTCGACTGAAACGTAGGTCCCTCTTAAACCATCTTAATCCCTATGGTTTCTCGATGTGGAGAATGTAGATATTTCTACTTGCTTTCATCATTTCATGTTAGGCTTCTCTTTTTCATGGGATTGAGGACACGGCAATAAGTATAGAATCAGAGCCCTGGTCTGAATATGACTCATTGGAGCTCTCTGCCTACACAAAGCCTTTATAGCACAAATGGTATTCCTAGTGGTCTACAAGTGTGATTAGCTGAAGTGTCCAACCCTGGGTTTGATATTTCTATGTCAGCACCAGGCTAATTCACAAGAGGCCAGGACATGATGAACTCTATGCAGTCTTGGAGCAAAATGTTGCATTGCGGGGGTGGGGAGGGTCTGAGCAGAAGCGCAATGAGGCATAAGAATATGAAGACACTGTGCAAAGGGGGTACAGTCAATGGCAGGATCTGAGACTGGAGGGAACAAAGTGGTTAGGGGTTCAGGTTCTGATTCCTAAATGGGCTTGCAGTCCAAGGCCCATCAGTGTGTGTGTGTCTCTGAGCATATAGGAAGGAAATAACTAAAGCCAGTATAAGGGACCAGACAAAGAGTGAGATCTGGAAGGAGAGATCAGATACTCTATCTTTGACTCAGAAAAAAGCAAACATGTCTATGTGTAACATAGACTAATTACGGACTTTGTATCTTGGGCAAAACTGTTCTGGTGTTGAGCCCCAATCTTGAAATAAGTGGATGCTGAATATAGTTGCATTATACTTTGTTACAGAGAGATTAATGTTAAATTACATTTTATCCTTCTATGAACTTTTAGAGGAAGGTACAACTTTAATCATCTTCCCCATCTTACAGGTGAGGAAACTGAGGCACAAAAAAATAGGGTAACTTTAACATACAATTGGTGAGTGGTGGCGTTGGGGTTCATTTCTAGATAGTGTACTCGTTATCGATTACTGCACTACAGTAATGCATTACTCTATTACTGGATTACAAATTACCAGCATTTAGTACTTAAAACAACACAGACTTATTATCTCATGGTTTCATGAGTCACAGTTCTGGGCATGACATGGCACCACATAGCTAGCTGTTCAAGGGCTCCCAGGGCTGCGATTGAGATATTAGCTGCGTGGGGCACCAGGTGGCTCTGTTGGTTAAGCATCTGACTCTTGATTTTGGCTCAGATTATGATCTCATGGTGGTGGGATCAAGTCCCATGTCTGGCTTCACGCTGAGCGTGGAGCCTGCTTGAGGTTCATGCTTTTTCTCTGCCCTTCTTCCCTCCCTCTCTGTCTCTCTCTCTCTTAAAATAAATAAATAAATATTCAAGATTTTTAAAAAAGATGTTGGCTGGGCTACAGTCTCATCTGGAGTTTTAGCTGGGGGAAAAATCCATTTCTAAGTTCATTATGGCCCCTGTAGAATTCATTTCCTTGTGTCTATATAACTGAGATCCTTGTTTTCTTTCTGGCTGTTGGCCAGTGACCACTCTCAGATCCTAAAGAGACCACCCTCAAGCCATTTCCCCAGAGTCTCTCTCAGAGACTGGCAACTTCTTCTTCAAGACCAGCAGGCGAATCTCTCCCCCTAGTCTGCAAAGATAGAATCTTACATAACAGACATAACCATGGGAGTGACTACCTCATTATCTTCATATTCTCTTGGCCAGAAGCAAGTTGCAGGTATCACCTGCACTCTAGGGGAAGGGATGACACAAAGGTGTGACTCACTGGGTATCATCTTAAAATGTCACCTATCAGTGTGTGTGCCAATCCCAGTAATGAGAGGCACATGCTGAGTGGGCTGTTTCACAGAACCAGGCTGAGCCTATCTTGCCTTCCCTCCCCCATCTCTTCCCATTTCTGTATAGATGATCCTTGGGTCACTGCACTAGCTTTGTCCAGTCGCTAAGTCTGACTGCCGAGTCTGACAGCACTGACTATCAGGAGTCCACCTCACCAGTGGATGGAGTCTGGGATCATCGTGCCTCCTGAAATCTGGAAGCTTCTGTGCTTCAGATGAGCCATTAGTCTTAGATTCCATTCATTCATCTTTTCCTTTCTCTTTACGAACCTTTGCCAGACTGGGTGCCAGGTGCAGGATGTATAAAAAATGCTCTCCTTCAGTAAGCCAGACTCCGTCTTCCAGCTGTTAGACCAACTCATAAGATATCTGGAATTCCAGAACTAGCACCCAGAGACTGCTGAAGCTTTGCCCATGCCCATCGTAATGGATTTCTTAAAGGTCAGCACAGCCTCCAATGTGTTTTTGACTATTGTCCGTGGTCTTCAAAAGCAGACCATAGCTGGGTTAGGTGAGGCCCAGAGTGCCCACTTCTTTCCTCCCCTTAAGGCCCAGCATACTCATTCCTTTCCTCCCTTCACATCTCTTTCTCCCATTCCCCCTCCTGGCCCATGGTTGAAGTTCCAGGATGCCTTCCATCAGGTCCTGGAAGCATTATCAGATCCCCCACCCCCCACCCCCATATTTGTGGCTAGGGGCTGCTACAAGAAGCTGGACTCAGTCATCTCTAGCAATTATCCTCATATAACATCATGGTTGTGGTTTGTTACAGTATACTTTTACCTTTCTGAGGTTAATGAACGCGTAGCTCTATAATTACAGCGATCGCTCATATAGCAGAAGTCTGACCAAAAGGTGATAGGGTTATGTGTCAGCTCCTTGCAGGGTGAGTGGCAAGAAAGCCTTTGCCTAAAATCTCTGTCTCTCCCAGAAGGATCCAGCTGTAAAACTGGTCTCAAAGAGGGAGGCTCCAAATAAGACAGTAAGCAAACAGCTTCTACCCTTGCCTTGATGTTCAAAACTTTGGCTATTTCTGTTGTTAAGCAAAGTAACCCTGACGGCTTGGTTTATAGGATATCCAGCTATAGTATAGGACCTAGTAAGTATTCAATATGCACATATGCTGGGGTGAATGAAGACATGAATGAAATAATGATTATATAATTTCATTTACCTGTCACTTTTTTAAACTCATTCATTAAAAAATTATTAAGTGTATTTCTTTGCCCTGCTTACTACCCTCAATTTTGCCAACTTCTGAGAGTCTGGAGTTATTTTTTCCTACTCAGATCTATGGTCTTCATTTGCTTTAACATAAATTAAGTGGCCATCTGTCCTTAATTCCTTCTGGACTGAAGTCATCTTATTAATCTCTTTGGCCCTAATAGATCCCATTCTATCCTGATCCATTATGTCCCTTATCATCATGCTAATCTTTCAGGGTCCTTCCTTAAACCAGGCATTTGAGATAAGAACCATGAAATTATAAAACCAAAAGGTGGTTTCAAATGAACATACTACAGTTCTCTTGCTCTGGTATAGTTCTTCTTTTTTTAAAAAAATGTATTTATTTTTAGAGAGAACATGCAAAGGACAGGCAAAGAGAGAGGGACAGAGGATCTGAAGGGAGCTCTGTGATGACAGCAGCGAGCTCGATGTGGGGCTTGAACTCATGAACTCTTGAGATCATGACCTAAGCTGAAGTTAGATGCTCCACTGAAATGTCTTGAGGAGTGGTGGAGGGGCTCTCAGACATACTTGAGAGCTCTGTGAATTCTCCATCATGATATTTAAAATTTGCAATTTTATAATTAATCCAAATTATGTGCTGTAAGCATTTTCTGGAGCCTTAGCATGAATTTTTAAAAAAGAAACTGCCACCATTTTAGTTACTACCTTTACAGTTTGCTTAGAATTACATCAGTGCCAACTAATATTATTCCAATCATTCAGGCAAAGGAAGAAAAGACAGAGGTAGATTAGAACAAAAAGGATGTTTGTATCCAAGTGATGTCACTACATCCTGAACCAGGGATAGGGATGGTTTTGCAGTAGTTTGCAAGGAAAAAAAAAAAAGAAAGAGTCGGAAAATTGAGTCATCACAGAGCCCACATTTGTATTAGCATGCTAAACTCAAAATAATTTATTCCACAGCAGTCAGTATCATATTCACATGGGGAGCCGAAATCTAGTTTTAGCAAAAGAACCATATCCATCACATTAAATTAATGTTGTTAATTTAAATATTATTGGTTTTGTTTGCATTTGATTTGTGACTTTGTTTTGATTTTAGAGTTGTATAAGAATTAGAAGAATAAGAGATATATACTTAGTTTTATGTCTCTACATATTTTAGGATGTCGGCAATAAAAGAGTAAAGTGTAAATACTCACTGTCTTTTCATGTCAAGTATTGCCTGATCGCACCCAAACCTCCAGTCCTCCTGAAGTCTTCTTTCTAGGTCCCCACCTCCTGAAGAGCATGGATTCTCTTGGATTGGGAAGGCCTCTCATCTGGACCACTGGATAGATCTAGATTTGGGGGCAGGAAACCCACTCATGAATTACGTGCAGTGGAATAAGCTCTCTATGAATTCCATTGCAGACAGGTTTATAACTTGGTTGAGTTTGACAGTTGGAGGTGAGCTTGCTGACCCTACCCAATCACTACCCTAGAGGATTCTACCCCTTCAAAGAAAAACTATGACAAAGACAAGAACGAGTTACAAAGTAAAATTAGGTCCCAAGTATGGTAATGTTGGCCTGGATCAAGGGCACATGGTCTAGCTCCATAACTCTTGAAAACAGACTGGAAGGAAGGATGAGGAGTATTTACTAAGAGAAATGGCATTGCATTCCAGATTCATGAAGGAATATGGGATATCATGGACGATTCTGCTCTCTATGGATTCTGGTCTCTAGGGTTGATCTAGGGTCAAAGGGAAGATCACTGATACACTTTAACCCTGGGAAGCAATGTTGGTGCTGGTACCTGAGTCATTTCCGGTGCTGGCTTTGTAACAGGTGCATAGAAAGAAAGGATAATGCTGGTGTCTGAGTCAGCCTACTTCCTGGACATGGTGCCTCTGACATGTGGGTGCCTTTAGATGAGTCTTTGAAGGAAGAATGGTTGATTGACCATTCTAGGGCACTGGTCTGACGTTAGACCACCCCCCCCCCCCGTCTCCTTCCAGATCTACCTGGAAATGATCCCACCCTTCGTAGCCCTGGACTCTATGACATGCTCCTTCTCTCTCGTTTTCTCTCTCTCTTTATCTAACCCTCTCTCTTTCACTTGTCTTGAGGGATCGGATCCTGGTCTAGACCATTCCTTTGAATTTCAGAAATATTTACTATAGGAAGGTCCTCCATGATGAGGGGTTCTCCACTCCTTTCTCCTTCAGGTTCTGAAAACTATGTTCAGTTGGCATTGAATTTGGGGAATGCTCTTGTCTGCATAGATCACTCTACCTACCCTGAGCAGATCAATATTATACACCAGGGCTCAGGTTACCTCACCTCGGCTCTCTATAGATAGTGACCAGCAGCAAGAGCTTACCACATTGGACTTCTGGAAAAGCAGCAATGTAATCTGGGAACCCCCATGTTTCCTGGGTACCTGTTAAGTGCACTTACCATATTGTCTACTTCTTTCAGCTCTCCTGCACAGCAGGTGTTAGTAGTGCCATTTTACAGATAAGAACTTTGAGGCTCTGAGGAGCTAATTTAGGAGGGAGAGGATTTCATCATAGACAGAGTTTGCTCCAAAGCTCCCCTGTTTCTGTGAGTGCCCCTACGTGTCCCTGGTGAGATTCTGCACTGCATGGCTTGGGAAAAATGGAACACAGTGGCCCTGTTGCCCATGGGGCCACACAAATTGTGCCACACACAAACAGGCTTTCAGCATGCTGTCAGCCAAGCACACGGGGACCCACACCATCGCTCGCAAACTGACCCTACAATGCTTTTTGGATTCCCATGAAACCCGAGCACCTCTTTTAAACACTTTACTGTCTCTGGATATTGGCCAAACCATCTTCCACTTGTCTTGTTTGAGTTGCGACTGTAATAAAACCTCCCTCCTTCAGGGAATGAGGTGGCCTGCTCTGAGCTCACCATTCTAGAAGCACTTTCGGAGAGGTTGTGCTGTCAAGACTACCTTCTGTCATTTCCACTGGTGGATTTGTTTTTTTTCCTCAGTGTCCTCAAATCTTTGGAGGTTGTATTGCTAACGTAAACTTAGAGAGCAATCACTAAGTGCCAAACAGAAATCTCACTGGCCTATTTATAAAGGTCTCCAAAGAAATAAGAAAACACACACACACACACACACACACACACACACACACACACACACCAACAGGATAGACTCTCCTGCTATTAATTGTTAAAATTCCCGTGATAATATATATTTGCACCTCATCTTCTTATCTACTTTAGGCTGAATTCCCTTTGTGCAAAATGATGGCATAAAACTGAAATATGGCCTTGAGAAATTCTGGCAAATGGTTTCAGCAATGGCCCCTTGAACATTTAACATCGGTGGATTCTTACCATCTTTATTCAGCACCACCGTTTTCCTCTTGCCTCCAGCTAGCTTCCCTGGTCTTCATGGTTTTTTAATAATCTGTAACTCTGATCACTGTAAGTGGTGCAGCATGTTAGCCAATTTCCTTACCACTCCAGGAGTCACGTCATCAGAATCTACTGATTTGTATACTTTCATACCCCCCATGCTTTTCCTTATCTACTTTTTGACAATAGTAATTTGGGCAAAGACTGCGTTACTTCCTAATTGCTCCTATTTCTTGTCTTTATTTACTCTTGTTTAAGACGAATTTAGAACACGAGATCCTCAGCTCAGCTTTGGCTGCTGTCCTTCCTTCTTCATTACCTGGGCTGGCGTCTCTCCAGTAGCCAATCTACTCACTCACTTCCTTT
Source organism: Proteles cristata cristata (assembly GCA_017311185.1). Classification (NCBI taxonomy): domain Eukaryota; kingdom Metazoa; phylum Chordata; class Mammalia; order Carnivora; family Hyaenidae; genus Proteles; species Proteles cristata. The sequence continues at coordinate 783,232 of JAESUZ010000722.1, forward strand.
TGAAAGTAGAGAAAGCTTGGTTCTGCCTTTTGGATTTTATTTTTATTAAAGAGTTTTGGACAAAGAAGAGCATGTTTTCCAAACTTGCTTCTCCTCCATGTATTTCTCTCATAAACCATTTGCAGACCCTTTTCCCCTATCCCTGCATCAGTTAAGGTGCAGCAGGGCTATTAGAGCTGACATCCAAACGTGCTACAAATATCATGTTGTACTTTAGGCCTTAGCTTTTGAAATAAGCCTTGCTTTCAATTCCACTTTTTCTTTAAAAATTTTTTAATGTTTATTTATTTTTGAAAGAGAGAGACAGATAGAGAGTGAGCTGGAGAGGGTCAGAGAGAGAGGGAGACACAGAATCTGAAGCAGGCTCCAGGCTCTGAGCTGTCAGCACAGAGCCTGTGGAGCGGCTGGAACTCATGAACTGTGAGATCATGACCAGAGCTGAGGTTGGACACCCAACCGACTGAGCCACCCAGGCGCCCCTCAATTCCATTTTTTCTTTTTAATTTCCATTTGCCATCAATTGCAAGGAAACACTGTTGACCTTTTCAAGGAATTCGATTGTTCTCTCTTCTCAAAGCAGAATGCCCAAAATGGCAGAGGCAGAGAGTTCTTTTCAGACTGATGTAATATTTGAGTTCTGGTAACAGTCAAATTCACCTTCTTCAGGTGCTCCAATATTGTTACTGGGCCATAGGTTAAAATAAACTAGGTATCTGCTGAAATATTTTCCTTCGATCTTAGTGTATGCGCGTGCGCACATGTGAGTGTGTGTGTGTGTGTGTGTGTGCGCGCGCGCGCGTGCGCCACACGTGTCCCCACTTGGTAACTCAAAATGACGCTACCTGATGCCCACATCTGCATGAAATCAGCCATTGTTTCAGCCAATCCAACTAGAAATTCCAAACATCTGGAGCTTTAAAATTCGTGACTGGAACTCCTCGATCCCTGCACTGCTCTTTTTTCCTTCCGGTTTTCATCCCTAGGCTTGGCGTCGGTATAGGCACTGCCTCGGTGCTTCCTCCTGTAAACTAGAACCTTGCAGTGTGGACGTGTTACCGAGGTGAGCCCTGGGAAGACAGTCATGGGCCTCAGCAGCAAGTTGCTGGACAAGCCCCAGACTGTGTTATGAAACAAACCCTTGTTTCCAGGGCGGAACACTTGCTGAACGGGCTGTGTTACGTGGTTGCAAATAAGAACGACAAAAACAAAACATCCTTACTTTCTGGGAAAGTCAGTGCTTGAACTTCAAGAATGAGTTATTGAGAGAGGGAAAGACATCTCCTGGAGTGGGAGATCTAGCGGAGAAAGCCCAATAGCTTCCTCAATGGGGGGCCACTCCATCCCCCCTGGGGCTCAGTTCTGTTTCTGGGCTGGAGAAGAGAAGGAGCTGGTGGTTTATCATATTGACAGCCAGGCATGGGGGCCCTGAGGCCCATGTCCCCAGCTGCGGTGTCCCCACCTTCTCTTCCTTTCCTGAACTCCTGACCGGGGCCCCTGTCTCTCCTTGGGCGAGATTTCTACCTTCAAATCCCTTTCAATCCCCCTGGAGCCTCATCTCTGAGGCTAGATATGTGTCTCAACTGCAGTCAATTTCTCTCAAGACTTGATTCTTAACCTGTGTTTGGTTCTTTGGCCTGAGATCGATTCTACTGGCCCTCTCCTGTGAAATCTACTGGCCCTCTTCTGTGAAATCTCAAACTTGTTGCCTCTTAAATAAGCCATAACTCATCAGGTTTCAACGTCCCTAACAGTCCCCAGCCTTTCAGATCTGCCTAGTTCTTGGAGAAAGGCCTGTCTCATAATGACTTGTAGGCCACCTTTCCAACCTGTCTCCACTTGCTCCCCAAAGCACAGATCTAACCCAAAGTCCTTAAAACCCAAATACCATGGCAAGTCACTACTAATGACACCTAAAGCACCATTCTCCAATGGGGGTAATTTCAACCCCAGGGGACATTCAGCTGTGTTTGCAGACATTTTTGTTTCTCATAACAAGGGGAAGGAATCGCTGCTAGCATCGAGTGAACATAAAGGCCAGGACGGGGATCACTCTACATTGCACAGGACAACCTCCACAAAAAAGAATTAGGGGGCTCCAAATCTCAGCGATGCTGAGGGTGAGAAGCCCTGCCTTGGAGGAAGAATCAGGTGAAAATTATGGCCATTTAGCTGAGCAAGAGGCAAAGCTTTCTTCCCCAGACTCAACTGCCTTGCTTTACATCCCACTGAATGTTAGTCACTGGCCAGACCACTGGTGCCAACAGACTTTGTTGTGAGTTTCTCTAACTCACTTTGCACTCTGTTCCCTAATTTAAGCCACTATGTTGTACCAATGTTCAAGCTAAGGAATTTTCTTGGCACACACGCACACACACAATACACGTATGGATGCATACATATGTGTATATGTGCACCCATGCATATGTGTATGAATTCAGTGAACATTTCCTGAGCACTACCTGTACGAAGAATATGACCAGGCTCTGAGAATACAAAAATGAGCAAGCCAGTCTCTGCCATCAGAGAGGTTAGTGGGGGAGCTAGCACATGACCCAAAGGTCACAGTGCAATGACACCAGTGGAATAGACAAGCCAAGAATGTTGCTGCCATGGAGGGGGCCAGCAAGGCTTCCCATGAATGACAGATGTGAGCTGAATCTTAAAGAGTGTTTAGGGCTGGTCCCAGCCGATAGTAGCAGCCATGGGAAGGCATGGGATATGTAAGGGCAACCATTTGTTAAGAACTGTTGATTCTCAGGGGGGTCTGGGTGGCTTAGTCAGTTAAACATTGGACTTTGGCTCAGGTCATGGTCCTGTGGCTCATGACTTCGAACCCCATGCTGGGCTCTGTGCTCACAGCTCAGAGCCTGGAGCCTGTTTCAGATTCTGTCTTTGTCTCTCTCTGCCCCTTCCCCACTCACACTCTGTCTCTCTCTCTCTCTCTCTCTAAGTATAAACAAAACATTTCAAAAATAATTAAAATCTTTAAAAAAGAATCTTTGATTCTTAGAATAATCTTTCATGATACATAAGGTGAGAATTATTATGGGTGGAAAAATAAAGAAGGTAGAGAGTGTGTCCAAAGCACACATCCATACCAGGGCTGGAATAGATTCTCATTGAGAGATAGAACTCATGCAATCATTCATCCATTCAGTTATTCAGCAGGTATTTATTGAGTCTTTGGGCGCTGTGTTAAGTTCAAATTCCAGTTCCAACCCAGACGTTGGACAAGTTACTTAAGCTCTGTGAGCCTTAGTTCACTGTCTACAGGATAGAGATAAAATAACACCTCTCTCTTGAGGGCTCTTGTAAAGATTAAATGAGCTAATGCTTACGAAGCCTTTAACTGACACTCTGCAGGCCAGGCACTTGGTGTCAGATGCTGGCATCAGCATCCCCTTCCCCGTTATCCAGGTTAATATCTCCTGCCCTTCCCAGCACGAGCTTCCTGCTCTAGGGTTCCTGCACTGCCACCCATGTGGCCAGGAGGCTCCCGGAGGCCTGCAGACATCCAGGCACAGAGCACATTGCATTCCATTTATCTTTTGTCAGAGAAGTGGATTCTGAGCAGAACAGACTGCTCATTCAGCCTGCCATTCGCGAGTTTCCTGTCTCCCTCCCTGTGAGCTGCTAAAAGGTAGGGAGGAAGCTGTTTCATTACAGTCTCATTTACACCTCTTCCTCTCTCCCCACTCCCTCCAAGGAAAGTCAGTTTCTATGTTCTGGTGTTTCTATGCACAAGCAGAACCCGGCATACAGGATTCCAGGCCGTGCTTTCTCGGAGAAACCGCATCAAGTGTCGTTCCCACTGCACACTGCCCACAAGGGGAAGCAGCGATCACCCCGTCCCCACCTCACATCTCACTTCTGTGTACTCTGTGTTTAGATAAATGCCCTTTGGGCAATAGCCATGGCAAGTTGGCCAGGCAAGGCAGCAGTAATGGCTGGCGGCCCTGGCAAGGATCGCTTCTGAAACTGACTCCTGTATGGCTACGAATTCATCCCAGACTTCTCCTCAGAGCAGATGAATCCCATCCCTTCCTGTGTACGGGACGATAATGAGGGCTTTAGACACAGGAGCAGACTCACAGATGGCTGGATGTCACATGTTTGGCCATTCTTATTTACGGATGGCTCAGTGCTGTGGCCCTCAGGTGCTGCAGCCTGTGACATGTCTGAGAGCCTGCTGGAAGGTTCTCCATGAGGAAATCATTTTCTGGTCACCTGTTCCAGGCTCCGTACCCCATTGCTCTGCCTACATACACATGTACAATAAAAATTGTCAAATATGTTTGAGAAAATCCCAGACAACATGCCTGATCGAATGCCACAGCTCACTGATGAGGAGAGAGTGGTTGGGAATTGATGTGAGCCTTGAAAGAAGTTAGGATGCTCCGTCTGAGGATCACCACAGAAAGAAGGAGGCAGTTAAGGCCATCAGCCCCTATCTCTGGGCACTTAGGCCCCTCTGGAGCCCACCATGTACCCAGAACTATGGTTCTCAAACACTAGCATGCACCAGAGTCACCTGGATGGCTTGTTAAAACACAGATTGCTGGGTCTCCACCCGCAGAGTTTCTGATTCAGTAGGTCTAGAATGAGACCTAGTATTTGCCTTTTTAGCAAATTCCTAGATGATGCTGATGCTGCTGGTCCAGAAATCACTGATCTACTGGAGGCACCAGACCTCTGGGTTTGTTCAAGGAAAGAGATTGCTTACAGATGCTGATAGCCTTTCTAAAATGTGGAAGATGCAGACAAGGTGGAACAGAGTGGGGAATTCTCAGCAGTGCCAGAGCAATAGTAGGGACCTCCTCTCTCAGATCTGTTGGAGAATCTGCTTCCTGGACCTCTTCTCGCTGGGAGGTCATGGACCCCAGGCTGAGAAATTCTGCTTCTGGCTCTAGAGAGCTTTGTTGCTGCTCTTGTAGTGTCGTACCCATCTATCCACTCAGGATGCCCTCTGTGTTAGTCTCCCCTGCTACGTTGGCTGCCCTCAAGGGCTGGGGACCAGTTCTAGAGAGTTGTCTTCTCTTCTCTCTGTGATGTCCCAGTGCTGATGTAGCATCTAGTTCAAAGTAGGTCCTCTTGACTGTCTGAGGAATACAAGAATAAGAAGTCCCTCCTATTTATACTCCCAAGTAGGTGGATAACCTTTCTGAGGTCAACAGGAAGAAGAAAAGAGTTTGGAGTGCAAACACCCACATCCATGGACACCTATATCTTCATTCACGCTGTTTTCTATCTTTAGTACACATCTTGCTCTTCTTCTTGGCCTATTGGAATGCCACCAGCTCTAAACCAGCGAGGAATTGAAGTGAAAACACTCAAACCAGGACTTAAGTGTGGGGTAACAGTACAGACCATGGTGCAAAGGTGAGTAGAGGCCCTAGTGTGGAGAGCCTCGGGTGTCAGGCTGCAGAATGTGCTTGTGGAGGAGTAAAGTGAGTCATGGAAGGTTTAGGCTGCAGGAGGGGAACTGATGAGAGGGGAAGTCTTTTAAAGTAAAACCCCAAGTCCTCATCCTCAGTGTTTATTTTTTTGCTTTTCTCTAAAAGTAAAATTCTCCGCTGGGTCCTGTAGAGCAAACTTTTGAAAATAAATATTTCCTCTCAATAGACACTCCCAATCTGGCCAGTGCCCATTCATCAAGGTCCTGACAAGCCTATTGTCCAGACCAAGTCGAAAGATGCCCAAGACCTTCATAAAGGTTGGGGGGGAGGGCCACTGAGCAGACTACAGAGGGCAGTGCCCTTGATGTCAAGGGAAACTCAGTGCCTAGGGAAAGGGCAGAACAAAAAGAACACTTAGAGAATTCATACTAAATAGGAAGCATTAGAGGGAGAGGAGGAAGAGGAAATTATTAAATATATACTTCCTGCCTGGCATGGGATTTTAATCAAACAACTACACAGTACAGATGGTAGCTACACTTGTGGTGAACACAGCATAATGCATAGACTTGTCAAATCACTGTGTTGTACACCTGAAACTGATGTAACATTATGTGTCAACTACACTTTAATAAAAAGGAAACTACACAGTGCATCCGACATTCATATTCTCATGTTGCTGATTAAGGGATAGGCTCAGATAGGCAAATAACCTCTCCAAGATTCCGGAACAAGAAAGTTCCAGAAGTAGGCTGGTTGTATGCCAAATCCCATGCTTGTTCTATTGCTGGGCACCATCACTGTATTTAGCTATACAAAGATAGTCACAGTCTAGTCTTTGTCACGGAGCAGCTTGTTAACTTGTGAAGGAGGGACGAATACACCAAATAGTGATTGATGATGACCAAATGTAAGGAAACCCCATAAGGGAAGGGAAGGGAAGGGAAGGGAAGGGAAGGGACCTAAGAAAGGTACAAAATGTTGGGCAAACTCAGACCAGGGCTGGAGAGGTCATTTCCACCCAGGTGTATAGGGAGGATGTTTATAAAAGAGCACTTGAGCTGCCTTGGGGGCTGGTAGAATTTTGTGGGATAGAAATAGTGAGGAGAGACACTAGGAATTACAGGCCAGGGGAACCTTGAGGGAAAGGTATAGAGGTGGGAGATGAGGGTGTCTTTGGGGATGAGGTGATGTGTCCTAAGTGAGAAACTTGCATAAGCAGGCCAGGTAGGGAAGGGTTCGCAGATCATATCAAAGCACAGGGGGCACTTTTCTGTAGGCAAAGGGGAGTCAGTGTGCATGTCAGTGTAGGGAAAGATGTGATCTGAGCAGGGCTGAGGAAAGATTAATGTGGCCACTTATGTAGACCAGGGAATAGAGGCCAGTGTTGGAAGAGCTTGATGCCTCTGTGGTGTTCAGGGGCCTCTTCACTTTGCATTAATGAAAACAGTGGAAGCAATGAATGGGGTCCCAGCTGAGAATGAGGACCACTGAAGAGGCTGTACAAATAAGTTTGGGTTTTAATTATGTTGAGTCCTTGTACGTCCTTGAGTAACATCAGGTGTGAGAGCAACCTCTTTATGTGGTGGCACCAAATGTGGGGAGGAAATCAGTTAAAGAGGAAGTGAGAGTCACAGAAAGCTCATGGCAGTTCAGTTACCTCTTTTGCAGGGTGTTCTCTGGTTCTAAGAGCCTCTTTCCGATAGGAATAATCTCTCAGAAAATTCTGAGCGTACGATTCTCATGAGCCCTAGGACTGAAGACAGTTGTTCCTGGCCACAGTGCTGGCAGCCCTTTCATGTGAGGTCAGGGACTCTGCCACGGAGGAGGTGGGGGCCTCCCCATCTCAGATGAGGCTGAGGATGGGCTTCTGGGTAGCTGGACTGACCTTGTTGTGGCCTTCATCCATTTACTCCTTAGATTTATCACCCATCTGTGATTATCTCCCCACCTTGCACAGTGTACAGTCATTGCTGGCCTGGATGGGAAACTTATCTTCCCCATCATCGTAGGCAATTAAGTTTCAGGGAACATGCAGCATGCCCCTTGGCTGTGACAGGGAGAATGATGGGTGGCCAAAGTCCCATTTTCAAAATTATGAATTTGGCCAATTTTCATGATACTGGGAGACAGAGCAAAAGAAAGAAGGCAAGTGAGGGAGGAAGGGTGGGAGAGAGACAGAGAGACAGAGGCAGGGGGAGGAGAAAGAGAGAGAGAATCTGAAATGTTTAGAGTAGACTCTTGACTTTTGGTAAGATATCTCTTATAGGTGTAGAACAGGCTTGGGCCAAGTGTGGGCTGAGCAAGATATATACTGGGGGCACCATTAGCAATGTCATGAGTCTGAGGAACACCTCATGATTCATTTCCATTAGCAGAACAAAGTTCTCAGTCTAGTTCTAAATTCTGCAGTGCTCAAAATGCCTTCAAATTCAAGCTGGATTCTTGGTGGGTTCTTAACTTTGTGGTGCTCAAAATGCATGTAAAAATGACTGCTGTTAATTGAGCAGCTTATATGTGCCAGGAACTGAGCATGTTTGCATACAAATCCAACTTGATCCTCAAAGCAATCCTGAAGGTCAGAATTCCTTCCCAATTATAAAGACTCTCATCCTGGAGCTAAGAGACTGAAGGGACTTGCTTGAGTCACAGAATCAATAAAGGAGTCTCCTATTTCCAAACCCCTGTTGTTTTTGCTATAAGTTGCTGCTTCCCAGGCCTCTCTTCCTCATTTGTTGAAGAGCTCCAGAGAATGGGAGGAAGGCAGCAGGCTTCATTATTAACCAGGGCTTCCAGATCTCATGCTACCAGGAGGTCTCCTCCTGGAATAATAATGTGCAGCCCTAGGGTCTGTTATGAACTTTCTTTGTTTTAGAGCAGGGCCAGCAAACTTTCTTTGTAAAGGTCCCAGTAGTAAGTATTTTAGGCTTTGCAAACCTTAGGGTCTCCATGAGAAGTACTCATCTCTGCTGGCACAGTGGGAGGGCAGACATTGACAACAGGGAAGTGAATGAGCATGAATTGTGTTCTAATAAAACTTTATAAAAATAGGCCACAAGCTGGAATTGGTCCACAGGCTGGAATTGGTCCACAGGCTTTATCTGGCCTATGGGCTGTGTTGTGCTGACCCTGCTTCAGAGTGAAGGCCAAACAGAGGTACACACTTACAACAAGAACATCATTTGAGAGAAATTTTTTTCCTGAAAGCTATATCCTTTGGGACAGTGTTAGGATAAGAACTGGGGCATCGAGTGCAAACTGATAGCTGAAGAGCCAAGTATGGTTTGCAGATATGATTTACCTGGCTTGCATAGTGTTTAAGGTTCCAGATGGGCTGCTTCCAGATAAAGATTGAGAGAAGTCACATTGAAACTGAAATTTTTGCATCATAGGAGAAACTGAAAGATCTTCCCTTGTGGGAGCATCTGCCACATTTCCCCATGGCGGAAACTGACTGGGAATGAGTGGAGCCTGTCCCTGGTAGGTGAGCAGGGCCTAGGTGCTACCATTTGCCATAACTTTCATGTGACTTGCCTCCAAAATGGGCAAGTTACCTATTATTTGAGTTTGTGGCTCATGCTCTAGAGATATGTATTTTGAAAGAAAGAATAGGTCACTATTCCAGGTGAAGCCTTACCTTATGGTTTATTTTTTTTTCTTATTATTTTTCTAATGTCAAAATTCCTATCTCCAGGCAGGGTGGGTGATGCCCAAAGTCAGGTCCTGGGGACCAAAGCAGCGTAGGGTGTTTTCTTCAGAGCAGTGGGAAGATGGAAATGTCAGGGCGGATAGAAGTCACATCCTAGAGAGCTCCAAGGATGAAAACCACAGAAGTAAAAAAAAAAAAAAAAAAAAAGGACAATGAAAAAGTCAACAGCTGGCAGGAGGTTCTATAAGCAAAACCTGGCAGAATGGGTCTAAAACACTTTCATCAGTGGCATTGGGCTGGGATTGGTCTCTGAAGGGTTTACCCCAGTAGCCAAATAAGTGGGATGTGGATGGGTGGGATGTGGATGGATCACCAGGATTGAAACAGGAAGCTATCAAACCACAATGATGGGTTCTTAGAGCATGTCTATTCCCCAGAGTTTCATCTCCCTTCCTCTGCTGTCTGTTTGTATGTTAGAAATTGTGCATGTTTTGTGGCATATTCATTAACATGAACTATCTTAACAGGGTGTTGGCACATGGTAAGCTTTTGAGAAATATATCCATTATCTATCCATGTCAGCATTTCTCTGTCTCTTCATCTTGGGCTGGGTTTGCCCATCCTGGGTTTGCTTCGTAGAGAGAAGGGTCCTTCCTCCCTGCCAACACTTAGTCTTCCTCCTAAGGTCTTGTTTTCTCTCAACAATTTCTCCCTCTCTTTCTTGCCTCCTATTTTTCTTGCAGATTTGCTTACAACCCCCCATCCCAATAGATAAAGGAAAGGCCCAACTTCCTCAACAAGGGAAAACTATGTTTCTGTTTGGTTATTTCCCTTTTCATCACCTTCAAACTTCTCAAAAGGGAGGTGAGTTCAGGCTCCCATGTAAATATTGCCCACGTGTTCATGAACCCCTTTCTGGCTGTTGTCCTACTACTCTTTTAATATTGCTCTGTATGCCACCATTTTAATATTCACTTCCAGTGATTTTTCTCAGTGGACAGACTATTGGCTAATAATATAATCAAATAATAGTGACTGAAATTTGTTGAACCCTTTGCAGCACACAGTTTTCACATATATAATCTCCTTTTAAAGCAAATAGTAGAAATCTTATTTATTGGTGAAAATATGAATTCTGTAAGAGAATAAGTGACATGGTACCTAGGATAACACCATAAGATCAGTTACTTTGATCCCAAATTTTACTCGCCTTGCCCCCTGCCCCCCCCATTCCCCTACAGTGCTTTTTCTCTATTCTGGTTCTCCTCATACTTTTCTGTGACTTCTCCTTGCCCATTGCTTGGATTTCTTCTCTCTCTCTCTCTCTCTCTCTCTCTCTTTCTCTCTCCCTCTCTGTCTTTTTGCTCCTGGGTTTTTTTCCTCAGTCTCTTCTCTTAAGATAGGGTCATCAGTTCCCATGGCTTCAACTTTTGTTTCTATGGCAGACTTTTAAGTCTCTGCTCTGTCACTGTGTGTCTTTGGACTAGTTACTTCCCCTCTTTGAGTCTCAGCTTTTTATTTGAAATATAAGAGCTCAGTGGTTGATGTATGCTTTCCTCTTTAGCTCCAGCTTCAAATTAGATGAAGAATGTTAAAGTAATTTAAAAAAAACAATACAGAAATATGAGGTCTAATAAATAAGTTTAGCAAGGTTGTGAGATCAAGACCAATATACAGAAATCAATTGTATTTATAAATACTAACAATGAGAAAACCAAAAATGAGGTTAAGAAAACAGTTCCTTTTACAATATCATTAAAAAAGACAAAATATTTAGGAATAAATATAACAAAAGAGGTGTAAGACATATATTGAAGACTATAAAACACTGTGAAGAGAAAGTAAAGATGATGTAAATAAATGGAAAGACATCTTATGCTCCTGGAGCATAAGATTTAATATTGTTAGGATTATTTCCCAAACTAATCTACAAACCCAACAATCTTTATCAATGCCTCAATTGAATTTTTTGGAAGAGATTCCTAAGCTGATTTGAAGAATCATACAGGACTTCACAGGACTCAGAATAGCCCAAACAATCTAGAAAAAAGGAAAAAAAAAAAAAGCTGAAGGGATCACACTTCTTGATTTCAAAACTTATTACAGGAATAAAAACAGTGTGATAGTGACATAAAAATCAATGAAATAAAATTGATAGTCTAGAAATAAATCCATACATCTATGGCCATTGATTTTTTACAAGGCTGTCAAGACAATTCAGTAGGTGAAAGAATTGTCTTTTCGACAAATGGTGTTGAGACAGTCTGATATCCACATGGGAAAGAATGAACTTGGACCTGTACCTCACATGATACACAAAAATTAACTCAAAATACAAATAAAAGGGGCATCTGGGTGGCTCAGTCAGTTAAGCATCTGACTTCTGCTCAGGTCATGATCTCATGGTTCATGAGTTCGAGCCCCGCGTCAGGCTCTGTGCTGACAGCTAGCTCAGAGCCTGGAGTCTGCTTCAGATTCTGTGTCTGCCTCTCTCTCTGACCCTCCCCTGCTCATGTTATCTCTCTCTTTCTCATAAATAAATTTTAAATAAACATTAAAGAATTTAAAAAATGAAATTTAAAAAATACAAAGAAAAATAACTGCAAGAGCTAAAACTATAAAGATGTTAGAAGAAAACACAGAATACATCTTAGGGACCTTGGATTAGGCAGCAAAGTATAGATACAACAGCAAAGAATAAGCAACAAAAGAAAAAAATAAATTGAAATTTATCAAATGCTTTTGTATGAAACAATACTATCAAGAGTAAACACATAACCTACAGAAAGGTATAAAATATTTATAAGTCATTTATCTGATAAGAAGCTTATGTTTAAGAAAAAGAATGTATATATATATATATATATATATATGTTATATACTATAATTCAATAATAAAAGGTAACCTGAATCAAAATGGGCAAAGGGTCTGAACAGGCATTTCTCAAAAAAAAAAAAAAAAAAAAAGATACACAAATGGCCAGTAGGCACATCAAAAGATATCATCAGTCATTAGGGAAATGCAAATCAAAATCTTAATGAGATTCTATTTTACATCCATTAGGCTGGCTCTAATAAAAAGACGTGTGGTTGAGGATGCAATGATTGGAATCCTCATACATTGCTAATGGGAATGTAAAATGGTGTGGACTCTTTGGATAACGGTTTGGCAGTTTCTCAAAAAGTGAAACAGAGTTACCATATGATCCCCAATTCCACTCCAAGGTATTCAAGAGAAATGAAGCTGCATGTCCACATAAAAAACATCTATAAATGTTCATAGCAGCATTATTCATAATGACCAAAAGTGGTAATAACCCGAATGTCCATTTACAGATGAATACACAAACAAAATGTGACATATCCAAAATGTGGATACTATTTAACAATAAAAAATAGTGATGTTCTATGGTACAATGTGGATGAATCTTGAAAATATTATGCTAAGTCAAAGATCCAGTCACAAAAGATGACCTATTGTGTGATTTCATTTATGTGAAGTGGTCATAATAGGCACATCAATAAAGATAGAGTAGATTACGGTGGTTGCCTAAGGTTGGAGGTTGTGGGGAAATGGGATGTGACCACTCATGATCTCAGGGTTTCTTTTGGGTGATGAAAATGTTCTAAACTTAGATCGTGATCATGGTTATGAAACTCTGTGGAAGTACTATAAAACACTGATTTGTATGCTTTAAATGGGTGAACTGTATGGCATGGGAATTACATCTCATTGAAACTTAAAAATCACTGTATAAAGATGATGATGATGATTATCATTATTCATACAATTATCCTCATATATATATAATTTGGGAGTGAGAGGTATCTCTTCCTAAGAAGTTAGTGGTTTGCCTGGGAATTATTTCTGCTCACAGCTGAGAATACATGATGACTGTGGTGTTCTAGAGCAAAAAGATCTCAGTTTAAATCTCTCTGCTACTCTCCAGTTGGGTGATACCAGATGATTTTGAGCCCCTCTATATCTCAATTTCCCTGCTTTCCACAAACAAGAACAACAATACTATCTGAACAATGCTAAACCAAGAGATATACTTAGAATTGTTTTTAACAAAAAGTCTAGGGTGTTATATCTGCAAAATACATACCATTTCCATCTTTTGTTTCAGAAAGGCTCTCCCTCCCCCGCGTTTCCACCCTGAATAGGGCAGATTATAACAACTGTATGGGGTTATGTGACCAAAGTTTTGGGTAGAGAAGAGGCTGGTATGGCCCAGATTTCTTCCTATGAGGTGTGGTTGCGTCTTTAAAGCTCTCCAGGGGTGATGAAACATGCCATCAAGAGCTAAGAGATTTCTCAACTGATTGCTTATTCTATAAAAAAGTGATGAAATGGACACCATGGAGTGGTTTTCAAAGTCTGGAACTTTTCATTTCAGAAGTCTGGAGGGTGAGAACAAAGGGTTTTCCCAGGAGGAGGGTGCAGAGCCAGAAGAACCCAGGGGCAAGGTGGAGGGAATAATTGACATACATTTTCCTGACTTTGCTTCCTCAGTGACATAATGTGGTCTGAAAGGAGTTATGTTAACCCTGGAGCTCAGTTTTCCTTTCTACTAAATGGGGATTAAACTTGCCTGCAGCCTCTTTCTCTCTGGGGAGAGCGACACTGGGAAACAGTCTAAAAACACTCTGACCTGTTTGGGAAAAAGAGCTCAAATGGAAACAAAGTTTCATTAGCAGCATTACTGTTTTCTACCTCTAATTTCTGTAATTTGGTGGTACTGTATAATTATAGCATAAAGACATAATTATTTAGGCCTTGCCTTGCAAGTCACATGGCTATTCCATTTGGATATAAGTACAATATCATTGCATAACAACCCACAGAAATCTGCATTTAATTGTGGTGGCAGACTTGCCTCTTGTCACCCTGCCCCTCTGTTCAGCCTGACTCTGGTGGGGACCATTTCTTGGTCTCTCTGCTCCTGCTGCCTGAATGCCCAGGCTCCATGACCATAGGGCTGTGGTGAGAAGGGCTGGGATCTACACCAGGCCCATGGGTTAGAGCAAGCATTATAACTGTAGGCCTTAGGGTCAGAAGCTATCAGCACCTGCATGCATTCAACAAAGACATATGAAGCTTCTATGTGCTTCTACTGTTCCAGGCTTTGTGGATTCAGCACTGGGGGGGCGGGGGGTTGTGGGGCAGGCGTCAGAAATTTCCTTTCTTATGTATGTATGTAGGATATGGGGGAGTGCTATGGGGAGTCAGATAGGACACAAACTAGGAAATAAAACATATACTGCGTTAGTGGCAATGAGTGCTAGGGGAAAAAATCGCTACGGGAGGGAGATGGGGAAGCATCATTGGAAAATCACAAGGATGTGAGACTGTCACCCAAAGGGAATATACTGAAAAGGAAAATGCAGCCAGAACGTCTGGAGATGAGGAGACCCTGTGTTGGGAGCATTCTGGGGACCAGTGTGGCTATACTGGAGTGAGCCAGGGGCTTGCTGGTAGAGATGAGGCCAGGGAATCAATAGGAGTAGGCCCGAGGTTATACAGTGCAGGGATTGGTACAGTATGGACCACTGGCCTAATCTGACCTAGCAACTGTTTTTATTTTTTATTTTTTCAAATTCTTTATTTATTTCTAGGAGAGAGAGAGACAGCATTAGCAGGGGAGGGTCAGAGAGAGAGGGACTCACAGACTGAAACAGACTCCAGGCTCTGAGCCGGCAGTCAGCACAGAGCCCGACACCGGGCTCGAACCCACGAACCGTGAGATCATGACCCAAGCGAAAGTCAGACGCTTAACCGACTAAGCCACCCAGGTGCCCCAGCAACTGTTTTTATAAATAAAGTTTAAGAGAACACAACCACCCCATTTGGTTGCATGTTCTATAAGACTGTCCTAGTGTTGCAATGGTTGAGTTCAATAGGATTGACAGAGTGGTGACATGGCCTGAAAAGCCTAAAACGTATACTATCTGGCCCTTTACAGAGGAGGGTTTGCTGGTCCCTAGAATCGGGCCTCGCAGGCGTAATGTCCTATTTCCTCCATGTCAGACCGTACACTTGGAACTCCGAGGGAAAAGAGTATAGTCCATGCCCTCAGGGTGCCAACAGAGCAGTGGGGAGACAAGTGTCTACACAGGCAATGAAAACACAACTCCGTGCTGTCACACAGTTTTCCAGTGCTGTGGAATAAGACAACCACGTTGAAAAAGTGTCTCTATCTACTGAAACTTAATGTATTTATTAACTATCATAACCCAACATTGCCACTCCTGCGTTTATGCCCAGTGCTTAAGTCTACTAAATTGTACATTACATCTACCAGAAAGCATATATGGGAAGTTCCCTTGAAACTTTATTTGTCGCAGCCTCCAAATGGAAACACACCCACATATCCATCACCATCTGAATGGATAAATACATTGTGGTATAGTGATGAAATGGAATATGATACAGCGATGAAAAAGAACAAATCCCTGCTACACACTAACACATGGGGAATTTCACAAACCTAATGTTGAATGAAAGCTGCAGGTATGAAAGCATATCAATTGAATGATTTCATTCTGTTGATATGAACTCTCAAATTCAGGCATAATGGATCTATTCAGATAGAAGTCAGAATAGTGGTTATCTTTGATTATCTAGCTGGGAGAAGCACAAGACAGACTTCTGGAGGCTAAAAATATTCAGTATTTTGAGTTGAGTAGTCACATGACTGTGTATGCATATGTGTGTGTGTATGTATGTGTGTGTGTGTGTAAAAAATTTATTGAGCTCTGCACTTACAATTTGTGTACTTCACTGAATGTAAATTATGCCTTGATTAACATGTAAAAAAAGACACATACAGATCAACTTTCACAGAAGCTGGTACTAAGTGCTATGATTATGCAGGAAAATGAGGGGCTAAATGCCTGGTGGAGGTAGGAATACTTCCTACTGGAGTCAAATTTTGAGCTCAAAGAGTTATGTTTTCCCAGGGCAGACCAAAGTGGAAAGAATGTTCTTGGGAGAGGAAATAACATATGGAAAGTCTGTAAACACAAAGCTTATGCAGGGAACGTGTAGAAGGGCAGTCATGTTCCTAATCAAATACAAAATATTTCTGTCCCTATAATCTTCCTCCCTTCCTCCTGCCCTCCTATTCAATTTTTTGATTGTTGTATTTTGTTTTCATTTCATTCAGTTATGAATTTAGTTACCTTCCAAATCAAGAATTGATTCCTTTCTATATTTTTATAGAAATAGATTCACATACCACGTCTCTCCCTTTCACAAGGTACAATTCAGTCATTTTAGTATAGCCACAAGGTTGTGCACCCACCACCACTTTCTAATTCCAAAATACTCTCATGCTTCAAAAACAAACCCTGTGTCTTATTACTAGTCACTCTCAGTTCTCCCCTCCCCCAATCATTGGCAACTACTAACCTACTTTCTCCCTCTGGGATTGTCTATAGTAGACATTTCACATAAACGGAATTATACAATATGTGACCTATTATATCTGCTTCTTTTCAAGGCTCATGTATGTTTTAGCATGACCAAATAGTATTCCATTTTAAAGATGTATCACCTTTTGTTTACCCATCGTTGGTTGGTGGACATTGGGAGGTGTCCACTGTTGGCCCTTGTGAATAATGCTGCTATGTGTACTTGTGTACAAGTTCCTGTGTAGTCATATGTTTTGGATTATTTGGAGTCTGTGTCCAGGCGTGGAATTGCTGTGTCGTATGGTAATCCTATGTTTAATTTATTGAGGAGCAGCCAAGCTTCTTTCCACAGTGGCTGTACAATTTACATTCCCATCCGCAATGCAAGGGGTTGCAACTTCTCAAGATATTTCCAAGACTTATTATTGTCTTTTTGATTATATACATCCTAGTGGATATAAAGTAGGATCTCCCTGTGGTTTTGATTTGCGGTTTCCCAATGTTGAATACTGTTGACTATCTTTTGAAGTACTTATTGGCCATTTTTATATCATATTTGGAGAAAATTTTTAGGCCATTTTCCAATTAATAAAAAAGGGCTTTTTGTCTTTTTATTATTGAATTTTAAGAGTTCTTTATATAATCCAGATACTAGACCTTTAGTAGATATGTATGTTGCAAATCTTTCTCCCATTATGCAAGTTGTCTTTTCACTTTCTTTATTATGTCCCTTTATGCACAATAGTTTTAATTTTGATGAAGTTCAGTTTCTCTTTTTTTGTTGTTGTTCTGTGTGCTTGTAGTGTCATAGCTAAGAAGGCGTGGCCTAATCCAAGGTTTCAGTGATTTACTCCTATTTTTTTTCCGAAGTGTTTTACAGTTCTAGCTCTTACTTTTAGGCCTTTGATTGATTTTGAGGTAATTTTGTACATGGTGTGAGGTAGGGATCAAAGTTCATACTTTTGCATGTGAATTTCCATTTGTCTCGACACAGTTTGTTGAAAAGACTATTCTTTCCCCATGGAATTGTCTTAGAAGACTTGTAAAAAATCAATGACCATAGATGTATGCATTTATTTATTGACTATAAGTTATATTCTATTGATCTAATGTCTAGTTTTATGTCACTATTGCACTGTTCTTATTCCTGTAACTTTTAAAATCAGGACGTGTGTGTCCTGTAGTTTTGTTCTTTTTCTAGATTGTTTTGGCTACTCTGGGTCCTTTGCAATTCTGCATAAATTTTAGAATCAGCTTGTAAGTTTATAAAAAAAATCATTTTGAATTTTGATAAGGCTTACATTAAATTTGTAGATCAATTTGGTGAATAGTGCCATCCTCACATGATTAAATCTCCTGATCCATAATCATCAGATGTATCTCCATTTATTTCCTTCATTTCTTTCCATATATTTCTCTAGTTATCTGTGTACAAGTCTTATTTTGTTCAATTTATTCCTGAGTTATTCTTTTTGGTGATGTTGTAATTGGAAGTGCAATCTAAATTTCATTTACAGATTTTTCATTACTGGAAATAAAATTGATTTTTGTCCTCAACATTTTGTCCTCACTAATAAATATTATTGCCTTTTATAGTTGTCTTTTAAATTATATAGGAATAAAAACAATTACACACACTATGTAGTGTCCTTTCATTTCAGCTAGAAGGACTCGCTCTAGTATTTCTTGTATGTCAGATCTGCTAGCAACAAATTCTCTCAGTCTTGGTTTATCCAGTAATGTCTTAATTTACCCTTAATTTTTGTAGAATAGTTTTGCTGGATATAGAATTCCTGGTTGACTCCCCTCCCCCCCAATACTATGAATATGTTACCTCACTGTTTTCTGGCCTCCATAGTTTCTGACTAGAAGTTAGGTGTTTCTGTTACTAAGGAGGAGTCGTATCTTTCTTGTTGCTTTAAAAGTTTGCTCATTGTCTTTTATTTTTAAGTGATTATGATATGTCTATGGGTGGGCCTCTGAGTTTATTCTGCATGAAGTTACTTGAGCTTCTTTGCTATGTAGTTTAGGGATGTCTGATTGGCTCAGTCAGTAGCACATGAAATTCTTGATTTGGGGGTTTTCATTCAATCAAGCCCACATTGGGTATAGAGATCACTTAAAAATCAAAAATCTTTTTAAAAAAGAAGCTATGTAGATTAAAATTTTTCACCAAATTTCAGAAGTTTCAATGCATCATTCTTTCAAATATTCCTTCTGCTTATCCTTTCTCTCCTCTCTTTCTGGGGCACCCATTATTCATGTGTTAATGTCCCAGATGTTAATTTCTTTCATTTTCTTTTCCTTTCTGTTTCTCAGATTGAATAATCTCAGTTGACCTATTTTTAAATTCTGCATTTTTTTGTTCTGCCAGCTAAAACCTGTTGTTTTTTAATTTCAGTTATTATACTTTTCAACTCCAGAATTTATTTTTTATAATTGCTATGTCTTTATTGATCTTCTGTTAGATGAGATATTGTTCTTAAACTATCTTTTAGTTATTTGCATATGGCTTCTTTTAACTCTTTAAAAATATTTATGGTAGCTGATTTGCAGTCTTTATCTGGCAAGTTCAATGGGCTTCCTTGGGAGTTTCTATTGATTTCTCCCCCTGGCCCCCAATACAAGTGTATTATCTATGCAATCATGTTTTACTTTTTTCTCTCTCATATTTTTTTCACTGGAAACTGGACATTTTAAATAATATAATGTGGTAATACTGAAATCAGATTGTCCCCTCCCCCCCAACGTTTGTTGTTTCCACTATTTTCTGTAGTTGGTATTGCTTCTTTGGTGACTTTTCTGAACTGATTCCATAAGCTCTTTGTCATGTGTGGACAATTACATCTCTGCGTGGTTAGCTTGGTGGTCAGTTAATGATTGGACAGAGGTTTCTTTAAATGCTGGCAATCCATCAATCTCTTAATTCTTGTATCAGGGCTCCATGCCTTAAACACTCAGCCAGGTAGCTGATAGCTCTGTGGCAGTCTTTATTTCCTACTTGAACTAAGTCTCAAGTTCAGTCAGAGATGAGAGCTTGGGTCCATCTCAGACCTTTCTTGATCTAGTTAATCCCTCTGGGCACGTGTACCTCCCTGGGCATGCACATGGCCTTCTAGGTTCCAAGAACTATATCAGACATTTTCAAAGCCTTAAGGACATTTTATTTCTGAGTTTTACTTTTAAGTGTTTTGGTTCATCCATTGTTTGCCCCCAACTGTTTCCCACTGCCTCAGGCAGCTTCAAAGTTAATCACTTGCTCATAATTATTTTTTATAATCTCCCCTGGGGAAGTGTTTTCACAATTTTAGATATTTGAATAACATCAGATACAGACATCTTTGTAAGTAAGGTTTTCAAGGGAAATGACTATACAGGTGATATAAAAACTGTCCTCTGAGAATGATGCTTTGGAAAAACTAGAGACCCCTACCTCCCCTCATTTTGCTCCCCTCGGTGGCTACTAGGCTATAAGTTGTTCCCTTGTCTCTGGTCAGTTATTCAAGCAGGCACAGAACTGGTAAGTGGGCAATGGGACTAGACTAAGAAAAAGAAAAGGGCTACAAATCAACTGTCCTTAGTGAGATTATGCCTTTTTTTAAAAAATTATTTTGCATAAATATTCCCCAGATTACTTCAAGCCTTTCATCAATTTCCAGAGTTTTGGAAAAGTTGGGGGGTTTTATTCAATTTTTGCTAGTTTTCTCATTGCTTTTATGGAAGAAAGCATTTTCAGAGAGCTGTACTCCACAAGTTTTTCTGATGTTCTCAACTTCCTTGAATATATTTGTGGCACGGATGCTGAAACATGCCAATGGGAGCTTATGGTCTAGTTGGAGAGAGGAAGAATATGAGTATTATAGACCAATGGAGAATGCTTTAGTATTTTCTTACTAAATTATTGTTCAAGGACCAATATCACTGGTATATTAATTAGCAGCTTGTAAGAAATGCAGAATCTCAGGTCCCTCTCCAGATCTGTTGAATTTCAACATTGTAAACAGATCCTCAGGTGATTCATAGTCATAAAGTTTGATAAACACTAATGTCAAGGACTTCTTGTTAGGTTACATAATTACAGCTGCTACCCAGAACATTCTACCCCAATCTTAGTAGCTTAGCATGACACTTTTTTTTTCTTTATTCACACTATGTTCAATGTGGGTGGGTAGAGGCTGTCTCCATCTGGTGACACAAGGACCCAGCTTCTCTTTACTTTGTGACACTACCATATAAACATGTGCATTCAAATTTTTTACCCAAAGAAAAAAAATGGAGTTGGCATGTGGTCTCTTAAATGGCTCAGCCAAGAAGTGGCACGGAGGACTTCTGCTCACAGTCTGTTGGCATGAACTATTCACGCAGCTCCACTCTAACAGCAAGGAGGCTGGAGAATGTAGAGATGGAGCATGTGGAGTATTTTCAGAGCACCATCTCAGCCACTCTCCTCCAGAGAAGTTCACATGGCCAAACAGGGGGTTTTGGAGGAAGAAAAAGTCCATTTTTAGAGGAATCATATAAATAGGTTACAAAGAAAGTCTATTTTTGGGTTGGGGCTTAAAAGATGAATTGAATATAACTGTTAAACCAGCAGGGAAAGATGGATCTCCGACGAAGAAAGGAAAGTATTAGTTTAATGCACACAATACAGTAGGAGAAGAACTGAGCATCAAAATGTATTCAGAGGGAAAGGTATGGTGAAGATATTCCATAATATCATCTGCCCTCATTATAAACTTGAATAAAAATGTTTCAGGACAGTTTTTTGAGAGTTTGGGTTGGGTAGATTCAATGGATTAGAACTAGGAATTCTCAGACTGTCTGCCATGATCAACTTACGATCATTATAAGAATGAACATATATCCTTATCAATCTGCCCAGGAAAGGGCAATGCGATACAGAGTACTGAATGTAGAGTGGGCACGCAGAGACTGTATTTCTAATCCCACCTCTGTTAGGCATTCATTGTATGATTTGGGGCCTGACTCTGCTGAAATCTAGGGGAGTGTCAGCCTAGAGGAGATTATAGACCAGCAATTCTGAGCCATCTGAACATAAGAATCATTCATGAAACTTTCAAAAAGTATGAGACCAAGTGAAACATTCTCTGGGGATGGGATTGAGATACTTGCATAAAGGCGAGATTAAGAACCCCTGCCCTATCCTGATAGTCTTCAAACTTTAATGTGCATGTGGATCATGTGAAGATCTTGTTAACATGAAGATTCTGAATCAGTGTGTCTGAGGTGTGACCTGAAATTCTTTCTTTTCTTTTCTTTTCTTTTCTTTTCTTTTCTTTTCTTTTCTTTTCTTTCTACCTTTCTCTTTCTTTTCCTTCCTTCCTTCCTTCCTTCCTTCCTTCCTTCCTTTTTTATTTTTGAGAGAGAGAGAGAGACAAAGAGAGAGCATAAGCAGGGGAGGGGCAGAGAGAGAGGGAGAGGAAGAATCCCAAGCAGTCTCTGTGCTATCAGGGCAATGCCCAATGCTCTGTGGGCTTGAACCCACAAGTTGTAAGATCATGACCTGAGCTAAAACCAAGAGTCGGACACCCAACTGACTGAGCCACCCAAATACCCCTGAGATTCTTTATTTCTAACAAGCTCTTAGGTGTTGCTCTTGTTGATAGTTCGGGATCCAGCAAGGCCTGGATGATGTTTAGTAATTCATCAATTTTAGTAAAAAGACTGCTTTTCCCAACCTGACCGAATTGGCTAATTTTAGCATTGTCTAAAAGCAGGCTGGGTGGGCTCAGGCAGGGCAGCCTCTGGAAGGAGAAGTGAAATGTTTGTACTCAAAGGCTAATCCATTGCCTACTCCAAGGCATCAGCAAGATGTGTGAGCGGGCACTGCTCATCTCTCATGTCAACACTTCCCTTACACTGAGGGCAGGCAATGCTGCCTCAGGGGATGCTAGACGACTGATAAAGGATCAGAAGGAGCCACAGTTAGGCCATGAATCAACACAAGCTGTGCTGTGCCACTGGCGAATGAGGAAGGGAAGAAGGGTGAGACTAGTAAAATCACATGCAGTAAGCACCCAGGAACCCAGCCAGGCACCGTCAATGCATTAAATCATTTATTCTCTATAAAAATCTTCGAAGGCTGGCATTATTAACTGCATCTTCTAGATTAGAAATTGTGACTCAGAGAAGGCAAATTGCTTGTCAGCCTGGAAGCACCGCTGTGACACCAAAGTCTACCTTCTTTTCATTACAACACACTAAAAAGCTTCTTATATTTTAATTCATTTTGATGGTGGGTAGAGGAACTGGATGACACGTCTTCCATTTATGAGTCAGTTTGTCATGTCCGTGATGGAAGTGTTGTCCATCTAGAGCTTCTCTGTAGCATTTTCCATCCTTTATAGTTTATCTAAAGGTAAGAAGACAAAAAGAAACGACCCATAAATGGAGGTTGTGGGAAAGGAAGCAACTAAGGTTCAAGAATTGCTGGGAATTGTTTTGTGGGCTCTTCTCTTCCACTGGTGTCTATCATCAAGAACAGAGAAAAGAAAGCCATATAATGCAATGCAATTTTGATAAATACAATATTATATATATACTATATATATATATATATATATATATATATATATATATATAGTCTTACTCCTTGGTCCTCTCCATTCCAAGTAGACTTTGCTAACTAGAATTTTTTTCCCTTTTTTTAATGTTTATTTTTGAGGGGGCGAGAGAGAGACAGAATCCAAAGCAGGCTCCAGGCTCTAAGCTGTCAGCACAGAGCCTGACATGGGGCTTGAACTCATGGACCATGAAATCATGACCTCAACCAAAGTCAGCTGACTCTGTTGCTCAGGGATTTACACTCTCTGTTCCCTCAGATAATTCTATGTCTTTCTTTTCCCATCTTTCTTGGCCTTGATGTCACCTCCTCAGAGAACATTTCTCTGACCAGCTTATCTGAAATTATTTTCCCATACCAGCCATTTCATAATTCTCAATCCTCTGACCTTGCTGTATCTGTATAGGGCTCCTGACTATTTGATCTTACATGTTATATATTTTTTATCTGTTTACTACCTGTGTTGCTCATCTGCTAGTACAATACTTGTCAAACTTTTCCTTAAAGGGTCAACTAGGCCCTTCAGGCTTTGTATGCTGTACAATCTCTGTTACAACTACTCAACTCTGCCATTGTGGAAATGTAGACAATTTGAACATTGATTGGGTGTGGCTATGTTCCACTAAAACTGCATTTACAAAAATAGGTAGTGGGCTAAACTTGGTATGCATGCCACAGTTTGCTGATACCTAATCCAGAAAATAAGTTTCGTGCAAACACTCTCCTTTTGGTCTCTCACAATATGACCAGCATTAGAAATTAATGCTTAGCAAAGGAAACAACCCAGAAAATTAATAGGCAACCAACAGAATGGGAAAAGATAGTTGCAAATGACATATCAGATAAAGGGTTAATATCAAGAATCTATAAGGAACTCACCAAACTACACTCCCGAAAAACAAACAACCCAGTGAAGAAATGGGCAGAAGATATGAACAGACACTTCTCCAAAGAGGACATACAGATGGCCAACAGACACATGAAACGATGCTCAGCATCGCTCCTCATCAGGGAAATACAAATCAAACCACACTGAGATACCACCTCACGCCAGTCAGAGTGGCTAAAATGAGCCAATCAGAGAACTCTAGATGCTGGGGAGGATGTGGAGAAACGGGCACCCTCCTACACTGTTGGTGGGAATGTAAACTGGTACAACCCCTCTGGAAAACAGTGTGGAGGTTCCTAAGGAAACTAACAATAGAACTCCCCTATGACCCAGCAATAGCACTGCTAGGAATTTACCCAAGGGATACAGAAATGCTGATGCATAGGAGCACATGTACCCCAATGTTCATAGCAGCAATAGCCAAAACATGGCAAGAGCCTGTGTCCATCAACGGATGAATGGATCAAGAAGATGTGGTTTATCTATACCATGGAATACTACATGGCAATGAGAAACCATGAAATCTGGCCATGTGTAGCAACATGGATGGACCTTGAGGGTGTTATGCTGAGCGAAATAAGTCAGGCAGAGAAGGACAAATATCATATGTGTGCACATATGGGAGGATTAGGAGGAACTTAACAGAGGACCAAGGGGGAGAAGAAGGGCGGAAATGGTGGGGGAAAGGGAGAGAGGCAAACCATGAAAGACTCTTGAATGCTGACAAAAACTGAGGACTGATGGATGTGGGGGGAGGGAGGGACGGACATGGAGGAGGACACTTGTGGGGATGAGCACTGGGTGTTATGTGGAAACTAATTTGACAATAAACTATTTGTTAAAAAAAAATAAGGTAATAACAAAAAAATATTAATGCTTAGCATCTAGTAGCTTTTAACATTTATTTTTGAATAAATGTGTGAATGAATGAGTGAATCCAGCACCCCAGGGAATGGGGAACACATGGGAACTTAGACCACAGAATTAGTGAATTACAGGACTTTAAAGCTGATATTCCCTCTCCTAAGACAGGGTGATATTTCTGCCGCTATGATATGTCTTCATTTTTAAAGAGGCAATTAAACAATTTCTTTAAGTAGGGTGAGAGCCAGATAACAATGTAATTAATACTGGTGTGATCTCTGTGAAAGGGCTTTGCCCCCTGCACCTTCTAAGCGGAGCATGACCAAGAGTTGGGAGTCTGAGAAGACATTCAGAGAGTTTTGGGGATCTAAGAATAGAGCAGACCTATTTCTCTGTCTCATCTCTACTTGGAGAGCTGAGGAATTGTTGAGCATGGCGAAGAAGCAATGAAGATGGAGATTGGATAGTGTGGTAAGGAGACTAGTTATCCGTACAGAACTTTTACTTATCCTAACATGGAAGAGGTCAAGGATCAGTGGGTCACCATGCATCTAAAAGCATCTTGACAGTGGTCTTGGTGTTGGAAAGAAGAGGATGTTCTTTTAGATGCCAATTAGGACCAATTATATCTATCCTGGAGGGACTAAGGCATTTTTAGTAGACATCAGCATCAGCAGATGCCTTTCCCCAGTCCAGTATCAAGGTAATATGAAAAACCTCTTGGGCATGTTATCTATGCAGTCACACAGCATTGTGCTTAGAAGGATCTTGCGCTTAGTTTAATGCTGTCTTGAAATTTCTTTTTTTTGTTTTTTAATTTTTGAAATGTTTTATTTATTTCTGAGAGTGACAGCATGAGCAGGGAAGGGTCAGAGAGAGGGAGATACAGAATCTGAAACAGGCTCCAGCCTCTGAGCTGGCTGTCAGCACAGAGCCCAATGCGGGGCTCGAACCCATGAACCATGAGATCATGACCTGAGCCGAAGTTGGACACTAAACTGACTGAGCCACCCAGTCAGAATATTTTTTTTTTACAAATAGTTTATTGTCAAATTAGTTTCCACATAACACTCAGTGCTCATCCCCACAAGTGTCCTCCTCCATGCCCATCCCTCCTCCCCCCCACATCCATCAGTCCTAAGTTTTTGTCAGCATTCAAGAGTCTCTCATGGTTTGCCTCTCTCCCTTTCCCCCACCATTTCCGCCCTTCTTCTCCCCCTTGGTCCTCCGTTAAGTTCCTCCTAATCCTCCTATACGTGCACACATATGATATTTGTCCTTCTCTGCCTGACTTATTTCGCATAAAGAGATATTATTCTATGATTGAACTGAGAAAACTTTTAATGGACTTATTGAATTCAGTTTACCTTAACTTATCAAAAGTTTAAAACTTTGTCAAGAAGGAGAATGGGATGATCTTGAAACAGATTCATAAAATAGAGAAAAATAAGTTGAAAATTTTGCCAAATGTGAATTTGTGGGCCAAGATTCTGGTCTCTATTGACAGGTAGAAAATGAACTAAATACAGATCATTTCTAGCAGATTAATTAAAGTCCCTATTGGATTTTAATTCATTGTGAAAATACTAGGGAACTGAATTTTCAGTCTCTGAGAACCTTCTCCAGAAGTATCCTGTTATCATGGGAGGCAAGAGAGTTGTTTGGGAACACAGGGGCAATGGTCTAATTCTTACTCCTCACACAGTCCTTATGAATTAAGCAAAAGCCATATATGTATTCGAGAACTCCGAGGTTTAGGTCTAAGATCAAAAGTTAGTTTGTGTTGAATAAACAGACTGCACAGTAAAAGCTGCCTCTCAAGAGAGGAAATAAGAACCGTCAGGAGTCACTAGGAGGAGATGGGGATGAGGGGACAGGACCAGGGGCAGCTAGCAGATCATCTGATGTTGAGGATAACTCATCCATGTCCACTCTGGCTGAGACAGACATTGCTCTAGGTGACTGAAAAGGGACATTGAAATAAAGCCAGGTCTTGTAATGATGCTATTTTTATGAGGCTATAAAGTCCCTGGTCATGGAATGCACATCTACATAATAATTCAGCCATCAAGAATTCTGAAAAATCACAGAAGCCTGACACATCTTTGTTCTTATGCGATGTCTCTCCACCCCTCTCTACAGGAAGACTTTTTAGGGGGATTTTCTTAGACTCTTTAGATTGTACATCTTAGGGCTCTCATGATAATAGGGCCTTTATTTGTAGGAACATACCCTGTATCAAGGAAAGGGCATCTTGTGAAATAGTGATGTTCTTCCAGGTGTAAGGAGAGTCCATGGACCTGCCCTGCCCTCTAGGAGCCTAGTATAAGCAAGTAAGGGCAGGTAGCAGATGTCATGGGCTAATGTCCACATTGAATTTCTGTAAATTAACTCTTGGAGGAATTGCTATAAGTCCTTCAGAAACAATAATCTCTGTAAAATGTATACCTGATCATGGCACGAGTCTGATGCTGTTTCCATGTTCCCTGGTTGATTAATGTATCCCATTTAAAGTCCTCAGCTTGGCCACTGGGCCCCACTGTGGTCCAACCCCCTCTAACCTTCCACTGTCATCTCTCATCTTGCTCTTTCCTGCCTCTAACCCTTGGATTGTGCTGTTTTCTCTGCCTGAACTATTTTCCCCTCCTCTTTCAGCTGGTGATTATGTCTTCATTTTCTTCTCCGTAAAGCCCCACTAATTCATCCAAACAAAAGTGCTGCCTCTCCCACTTTGGGCCAACATTAAAGCTCATAAAAGCCTTTATTAATAGTCTATTCTCACTCTGCTGTCTGGAGGACAATCTGGGAGCCCCATCAGGGCAAGGAGTGGGGAAGTCGCTCACCACCACCTGGCCTGTTGCATGATAAGCTCTTAATAAATATTTGTTGAATAAATGAGTGAATCAGGGAGTGAGTGAATAAATGGACCCTTGCTAAACTGTGAGCTCTCAGCGGACAAAGGGCTATGCTTTTTCACTCATGCATTACCTAAATATTACACAGTATCTGGCAGTTAGGAAAAATGCAGTTATTGCTTATTTATAAAATAAATATGTCATTGAAAAAGCAAATCTTCCTTCTGATAGCAGAAGAGGCTGTACACTCTGTGGAGAGAAGCTGTCTTGAGTAGGAACATTGAGAAAACACAAGAAACTCCTGCAACCAATGTGAATATAAGACCCTTTTAGCATTCCTTAATTCATCATCAGCCTTTAATTGCATAGAAAGAAATTTGTTATGGGTAGGGTGATGATACATCCTGTTAGCCTTGGGCCATATTGGTTAATGCTTGTTGTCTTAGAGTAATTTTTGGTTGATCTCCTTTTATTCCCCAAAGTACCCTAGCTTGGAAGATAAATTATAGGGCCACCCTAGCTGTGTGCTAAGTAATATTCATACATTACAGGTCTCAGGTTATTAATGCTTCCATAAAGCCTAAAATGTGATACCACCTGAAGAAGTGTGCAATGGAGTAATAAGGATGAGGAAAATGCTCACAAATTAAAATGCACTGAATGCATCACTAGGTGAATTAAAGAGGTTCTACAATTAACAATATCCATGTGTTGGGCAGTTCCGGGAAAGGCTTCTAAGAGAACATGGCATTGGAAAAAAGCCCTGAAGAATGAAGAGGAGGTCCTTCTTCCAGAAACAGAGGCATCTTACATTTTCCTGGAAGCATCTAGACCAATCTTGCTCTGGCTTGTACTGGTGTTTTCTCCCACTCTTCCCCCCCACCCCCAATTTGCTGGCAGTTTCCAACCCTTATAAAATGTCTTTCCTCCTTTTATGCACTTATCTGAGGATTACTCATTCTTCATGACCCATGTTCAGCCTCATAGTTCAGGGGATGCCCAATTCACCATGATTCCTACGTATCTTACACTCTTCAACTCTTCCACTGCTTTGCTATTGACCGTATGGTGTCTTCCAGAATTTCTTTCCACTGGAAGCATCTTAGCTCCAAGTAAAAGAGCAAACCCGCCAGTGAGAATCAGACAGGTTTGGCTGAAGGAGCAGAGACTGAAAGCCAGTCACCCTGGAATGACTGTGGTAGAGGAAGGTACGGGACTGAGTTCTAGGACCAGGTATCAGCCAAGAAGAGCAGACACTGTCTGTGGGAAAACATCTGCCTCAGCCTAGAGCTGGATGAGTGGCTCCTTATTGGTGACTTGGGACACAGGGATCCCTACAGATATACAGGGAGAAGGGAAGTATCAATAAGAAGCTCAAAGGGAGACCTGCCTGGTCACTGGGGGTGAGCAGAGGTTGAGCAAGTGGGTCCAAGTGGTGGTGGGACAAGCCCCTTCCTGCTGGTGACATGGGTTCTTCCAGGTCTTGCCTTGCTTTGCCCAAGGTAGGGAGGTCTGGAGAGGGTGTACTGTCCACAAGGCACAGGAGCAGTCATGGAAGGAGCAGTAAGTAGACTCTCCAGGCTGTTGACAGATACTAGGAGTAGGGCAAGGTTGTTTCCATGAGGCCCATGGATTCTTCAGGAAGCAAGAAAACAAACAGTAAGGGACAACAGCACAGCACTCTGGGAATACAAGACCACACAGGACAAGAAGGAACATCTCAAGAATAATTTTCCTTGTTGATTCAGAAAGAATTTTGGAGGTGCTGAGATATCAAATAATTGTGCTGAAAGAAATGAGCAAACTGCTGTTAGTTCTAAACTGGTGACTGGGAAATACCTATTACATGCCTTCCTTTATTATTTCCTCCCTCCTTCCCTTTCTTCTCTTCCTTCTTCCCTTCCCTCCCCCCTTCCCTCCTTCCCTCCTTCCCTCCTTCCCTCCTTCCTTCCTTCCCTCCTTCCCTCCTTCCTTCCTTCCTTCCTTCCTTCCTTCCTCCATCTTCTTTTCTCTCCGTAAATTACCTCATGTTGAACATCAAGTTCTTGGGAGGAATTGATAATGTAGTATAACTTCATATAACCACAGTATTTAGCCTGATGCCCTGAACCTGGAAGATCATAGATACTTGATAACTATAATGGCTGAGTGATTGTTTAAGAATGTTCATGGAACATAGGCATTTGAATCACTCTTGAAACTCAGACATTAGACATTAATAATGTCCTTGGCTACTTGGTTATTTATTTTGTAAATACTCTTTGAAGATCCATCCTGTGGGCACTATTCTTGGTGCCTGTACAGTTCCATGCTCAGATATTTTGTCTTTCATGTCCTTAATGTTCTTGCTGAAGCCTGGGTAATGGTGGATGCCATAAGGGGGGAAAACAACATAACTAGAAGTCAAGTTCTGGAACTCAGATGGTCTGAACAGAAGACAATAGTAAGAGCGATGGTGCTGGTTGGGACAGCACCGTTTACAGGAACAGAGCACAGAATCCACCAGATGATCATTGACTCTCTGGTCAGCACCAGTGTAATCAGTCAAGAAATTTAGAAGAAGGGGCACCTGGGTGGCTTAGTCGGTTAAGCGTCCCACTTTTGCTTGGGTCATGATCTCGCGGTTTGTGGGTTCGAGCCCCATGTCGGGCTCTGTGCTGACTGCCAGCTCAGAGCCTGGAGCCTGTTTCAGTCTGTGACTCCCTCTCTCTCTGACCCTCCCCTGCTCACGCTGTCTCTCTCTCTCTCCTAGAAATAAATAAAAATATTAAATTAAAAAAAAAAAGAAATTTAGAAGAAAAAGAATTAAGAAAGGAGAGTTCTTTGTGAAGTGGCTAAGGAATTTGCTGAGTCAGTAAGGGTCTCTACATTCTCTTGACATTCTTTTGTGTCGGAATTGGGGAACAGTGGCAAAAACTTCTGTTTGGGATTTGGCTTATTCTTGCCCACTTTGACCAGCATTCAAACCTCTTCCTATTTCTGCTGCTTTTTGTAAGCCTCTCTCTCATCATCGCGTGCTCCATGATCCTCTCAGCTCAGCCCTTTAGGTGCTTTTCAAGTTCAGATACAATCTTGGACTCCAGAAAGCAAGAAAATACAGATGGCCTGTCCTTTGTTTCTTTCTGACACTTCAATATATGGAATTCCCCACTTGCAACAACTTTTGCCAAAGATTGGCTGACTTTTTCCACCCAAGAAAGAGTTTTCCAATAGGTGGCGTTGGCTCAGAATTACTGGTGGACCAAAATGCTGACTCTCAGTTCTGGGGGCCAGTGAAGCCTCTTGCCTGATCCTCCAGGGTCATGTCAGGAAGCATTTATTAAAGGTTTAGTTTAGGAACAACATCTTTAGGAAACTCTAATCCCAAAGAGTCTGGCATCTTCTTTTCAAAAATAAAGAAGAAACGCATCAAATAGCTCTTTTTCAGGGCTCTAG
Organism: Proteles cristata cristata; assembly: GCA_017311185.1. Classification (NCBI taxonomy): domain Eukaryota; kingdom Metazoa; phylum Chordata; class Mammalia; order Carnivora; family Hyaenidae; genus Proteles; species Proteles cristata. The sequence continues at coordinate 814,319 of JAESUZ010000722.1, forward strand.
GAGATAGCCTGAGAAGCACTGCTTGCTCTGGACAAAGATAAACACTGCACAAATCATTAACTTCCCTCTGGCTGATCATCATAAGCTACTTCTAATCCTCTTACTTGGCCACTGTTTGCCTGCCTTGATGTCTTTGCTTCTGTGTTTTTGAACCCCTGCTTCCCAGAATGTTCTTCCTCCTGTGGATGACCTATCAAATGCTTAACTTGTCTTTCCAGGAGCACCCAGTTCAAAATCATCACCTCTGGGAAGCCTTCCATGATTTCCCCAGGCAATTGTGGGAGCTGTTTGTTTGGGTCTACTAGATTAATTTCTCTGTTATTCTGTTTGAGCGCTTAATTTCATAATAAACAAAATGATTGCCACATGCCAAGAACTCTGCTTGAAATTGGGAAAAACAATAATAAAAGGGAGATAGACATAGAATGTTCTCATCCAAATTCTTAGACTCTGTCTCCTGTCACATTGGTGAGATGATGTGCTTGTATATTGACTCTGTGCATAAGGAAAGCATGGTCTCTGAAATAAAGCTGTCTGGGCTCATATCCTGGCTCTACATCTAACTAAGCTGTGGGACTGGGAACACTGTAAACTTTATGCCTCAGTTCCCTCATCTGTAAAATAGAGATATTAGTATCACCTCACAGGGTTGCCATGAGAGGTACATGAATGAACACTTCCAAAGTGCTTAGAACAGGGCTTGGAATTTAGTAAGCTCTCTTTAAATTGTAGTTATTATTTCACTAGACTCTTTTCCCTCTGGAGTAGGTCCCCAATTTTATTTTTTGTGTATTCTAAACATTTGATGTAGTATGCAGCACATAATAAGTGTTTAATAAATATTTGTTGAATGAATGAACCATTATACAATAGATTAGTTTTAAAAAGAAAAGACTCTAATTCATACATCTCCTCCAAGGCAGGGTATTCACTATTTGTTCCCTTAAGACATTTGGCTTTGACAGCCATGCATGAAACTATATTAAGCCTGGAGAATTTTCCATCCGCTCTGGTGGCTGCTATTGATTTTACCTACTGAGATATTTGGTTCCTTCATAAAATGAAAAATTATTCACAAACAAAACAGGAAAACAGTCTTTAAATGCTTATATCTGCAATTCACATGTGATTTAACATTTTCCCTTTTGGATAAGAATGAAAAATATCTCTCTGTTTTGGATGAGAGTAAAAAATGGCTTCAAATCAATTGATTATTTGGTCTATAGTCATTTCAGAAGATGTATGGGGAAACAGAAAGTAATTTTGTAAACTGATTTTGCTTGGAAACAGCAGAAGATCGGATTTCCTTTCTGGCTCAGCCAGAAACTGAGATTTTATGTACTGGAGTTTGTTGTGACGGAGTCTGCCAGTTAACTGGGTCAAACATTTATTTTAAATCACCTGTCTGCTCTGCCTAATGCTTACCTGAGTAAACTGGCTCGCTCAATTGTCCTTTGTGGAACGGTAAGAGAGTTGTGGTACAAGAGCAATGTCATCCTCTGTAGGGATCTAGGGGCCCTCTCTGCCTTTTTATTGGGTAATTTTATTCCTTTTTGTATCAAAGTCTTTTGATAATCCAGTATAAGCCTGTCACTCTTTCAAGTCTCCCCCAAAGTTCACTGGCCCAACCTGAGATCTAATATAGCCTCATCCCTCCCTCTTCTCTTTATTAATATCAAAGTCTGCTACCAATTACTAAGCACCTTTCACGTGTCAGGTTCTTTACATGCATGATCTCTCTTAATCCCCATAAAGGTGGCACATAATAGTCTTCATAATAGTCTCAGTGGCTCCTCACATTGCTGTTTTACGGCACAGCTCAGTCATATGCTTCTGGGGTGGTTTCCCACAGTGTGATTTAGGGTCCAGGCTTCATCTATCTGGTGGCTGGCCTCCCCCAGGACATTGGAATGTTCCACTGGACCCTCCCCATCCCCTGGGACACTGAAGAATAGCGTAATGGGAGAAACTATGTCCTTCAAGAAGCCCTGTTCAAGTCTTAATTCCTTGTATCTGTGCATGTGACCTTATTTGGAAATAAGGTCTTCTCAGATAGAGTGAAGATGTAAGTTAAGATGAGGTCATTCTGGAGTAAGGCAGGTCCTAAATCCAATGACTTGTGTCTTTGCAAGGAGAGAAATGTTTGAGGACCCAGGGATGAAGAGAACATAGTGATGTCAACAGAGACTGGAGTGATGCATCGATAAGCCAAGGGTTGCTGGCAACCACCAGAAACTAGAAGGGAAGCCTGGAACAGATTCTCCCTCAGAGGTTCCAGAAGGAGCCAACCCTACTGTCACATTGATTTCAGACTTCTTGCCTCCAGAACTGTGAGAGAGTAAATTTCAGTTGTTTTAAGACACCCAGTTTGCAGTAGCCTTGGGAAACAAATACTCCAAAGTAGGAGAGGACACTGTGGATGCTTTTAGCACTTTAGAGATGTTGCCCCATTATCTTCTTGCTGTTTTCAGTGAGAGAAATCTAGTGTCTGCTTTATTTTTGTTCTTTTGTACATAATGTGGCTTTCTCTGGCTGCCTTTAAGATTTTCTTTTTATCACTGGTTATATATTTTTTAAAATTTAAATCTGAGTTAGTTAACATATAGAGTAATAATGGTTTCAGGAGTAGAATTAAGTGGTTCATCACTTACATATAATACCCAGTGCTCATCCAAACAATGCTTATCACCCTTAATACCCTCCTTAAAGCCCATCACTCAGTTAGCCCATCTCCTCACCCAATACCACTCCACAACCCCTAGTTTGTTCTCTGTATTTAAGAGTCTCTTATGAATTGCCTCCCTCTCTGCTTTTATCTTATTTTTGCTTCCCTTTCCCTATATTCATCTGCTGTGTTTATTAAATTACAAATATGAGTGAAATATATGGTATTTGTCTTTCTCCAACTGACTTATTTCACTTCACCAAATATCCTCCAGTTCAATTCATGTTGTTGCAAATGGCAAGATTTCATTCTTTTTGATTGCCAAGTAATATTCTTAATATATATATAGTCAGTCGATGGGCATTTGGACTCTTTCCATAATTTGGCTATTGTTGATAGTACTTTTATAAACATTGAGGTGCATATGCTCCTTCAAATCAGCATTTTTGTATCCTTTGGATCAATATCTAATAGTCCAATTACTGGATCATAGCATAGCTCTATTTTTAATTTTTTGAGAAACTTCCAGACTACACTACTTTGCATTCCCACCAACAGTGAAAAATTGTCCCCCTTTCTCTGCATCCTCGCCAACATCTATTATTTCCTGAGTTGTTAATTTTAGCCATTCTGACAGGTGTGAGGTGATAGCTCATTATGGTTTTGATTTGTATTTCCCTGATGATGACTGATGTTGGGCATTTTTCCATGTGTCTGTTAGCCATCTGGATGTCTTCTTTGAAAAGTGTCTGTTCATGTATTTTGCCCATTTCTTCACTGGATTATTTGTTTTATGGGTGTTGAGTTTGATTAAGTTCTTTTCAGATTTTGGATACTAACCCTTTATTCAATATGTGATTTGCAAATATCTTCTCCATTCCATAACCTGCCTTTTAATTTTGTTGATTGTTTCCTTTTCTGTGTGGAAGCTTTCTATTTTGATGAGGTCTTAATAATTCATTAAAATTTTTTAATGTTTATTTATGTATTTATTTATTTGGGAGATACAGAGAGAGAAAGCTGGGAAGGGGCAGAGAGAGATGGAGAGAGAAATCCCACGCAGGCTCTGTGCTAACAGCCCAGAGACAGATGTAAGGCTTGAACTCATGAGCCATGAGATTATGACCTGAGCTAAAACCAAGAGTCAGTTAACCAACTGAGCCATCCAGGCACCCCCTAATAGTTCATTTTTGCTTTTGTTCATTTTTATCTAGAGATGTGTCTAGTAAGCAGTTGCTGATGCTGAAGTCAAAGAAATTACTCCCTGTTTTCTCTACTCTCACCACTGTTGTTCAACATAATACTGGAAGTCCCTACTTCAGCAGTCAGACAATGAAAATAAGTAAAAGGCATCCAAATTGGTAAGGAAGGAGTCAAACTTTCACTTTTCACAAATAACATGATACTCTACATGGAAAAAATGAAAGACTCTACCAAAAAACTGCAAGAACTGATACATGAATTTAGCAAGTCACAAGATAAAAATCAATGTACAGAAATCATTTGCAATTCTACACACCAATAATGAAGCAGAAGAAAGAGAAATCAAGAAGTCATCTCCATTTACAATTGACCAAAAACCGTAAAATATCTAGGAATAAACCTAATCAAAGAGGTAAAAGAGCTGTACCCTGAAAACTATAGAAAGAAATTGAAGAAGACACAAAGAAACGGAACAACACCCCATATTCATGGAATGGAAGAATGGATTGAAAGTACAAATATTGTTAAAATGGCTATACTAACCAAAGCACTCTACACATTCAATGCAATCCCCATCAAAATAACACCAGCATTATTCACAGAACTAGACAAACAATTCTAAAATCTGTATGGAACTAGAAACCAGAAACCAGACCCCCTTTTCTTAAAAAACAAAACAAAAACCAAAGCTGGAGGCATTCATTCTAATTCTGGACTTCAAGCTGTTTTACAAAGCTGTAGTTATCAAGACAGTATGGTATGGGCACAGAACAGTCACATAGATTAATGGAACAGAGTAGAGAACCCAGAAACAGACCCAAAAATGTATTGCCAACTACATTTTGACAAAGCAGGAAGGACTATCCAATGCGAAAGATAGTCAGGATGCCTGGGTGACTCAGTTGGTTAAGTGCTGACTTCGGCTCAAGTCATGATCTCACAGTTGGTGAGTTTGAGCCCCATGTCGGGCTCAGAGCTCAGTGATGGCAGCTCAGCGCCTGGAGCCTGCTTCAGATTCTGTGTTTCCCTCTCTTTCTCTGCCCCTCCCCAACTTGTGCATGCACACGTGCATGTGCATGCGCATGCACGCGCGCGCACACACACACACACACACGCACACACACTTTCTCTCTCTCAAAAATAAATAAGCTTAAAAATCATTGAAATAACATGATAAACATGATAGTCTCTTAAATGATGTTGGGAAAACTTTACAGTGACATGTAGAAGAATGTACCTGGACCACTTTCTTATACCATACACAAAAGGAAACTCAAAATGTATGAAAGACTTAAATGTAAGACAGGAAACCATTAACATTTTTATCACTGGTTTTAAGCAATTTGATGATGATGTGCTTAGAGTAGTTTTCTGCTTCTTCTGCGTGAGGTTCATTGAGCTTTTTGGATATGTGGGTTTACAGTGTTTTTCAAATTCACAGATGTTTTGCTTATTTTTACATTTTTTTCACTGTGTGAAGTTTTGAATAGTTTCTCTTGCTATGTCTTTAGCTTCACTAATAATTGTCTTTTCAGAGTGCCTCTAATCTTCTGTGAATCCCTCCCACAGTATTTTTCATCTCAGATATTGTACTTTTCATCTTTATAAGTTTGATCTCATTACATTTTAAAAATAATTTTCTTATATGTACTTTATATGTTCAATCTTTCCTGAAGCTTCTTGAATATATGGAATACAGTCACTATAACTATCTCAATGTCCTTGTCTACTAATTCAATTCCTTATGTCATTTCTGGGTCAGTTTTTACTGACTGAATCTTCTAATTTGGAGTTGATTTTCCTGCTTCTTTGCATGCCTGATAATTCTTGGTCACATGCTACACATCATTATTGTCATTACTTTCTTGGTTGTAGAATATTTTTACATTCCTATAAATAACTTTTAGTTTTGTTCTAGGACATGGTTAAATTATTTAGACACATGTTGATACTTTCAAGTGTTTGTTTTAAGCTTTCCTGGGTGGGACTGGAGCATTTAGTGTAAGGCTAACTTCCCCCGACTTTGAGGCAGGATATTTCTTAGCCCTTTAAATTATGAGATTTTTCATTTGGACGTATAGAAACTGGCCCTCTTCCTGGTCTTCCACGAGCTCCAGGCTCTGTTCTTGCTACTCCTTTTAGGTGATTCTTTCTTTGAATCTTTGGGCTCAGACAACTTTTCCCCCCACATGCTTGTTTTGATCAGTATGCAGTTAAATGTGCGATGGGGACTTCCTGCAGATATCTAGAGTGCTCTCTCTTTGCAGCTTTCTCATTTCCTGTATTCTTCCCTGCACTCTCTAGCTGCCTTAGCTTTTTCAGACTATGTCTTCTCAAATAACAGAGAAAGGCTAGATCCTTCTTGGGTTTCCCTCCTGAACTGTGACCTGGAAACTTCCATTGGGCTATAAATTGAGATGATCTTAGCATTTAGCTTTTTATTTTCTATCCTTAGGAATTGCTGGCCTTCATTGTTTATGTCCACTGTTTTGGATAATGTTGGTTCATATATTTGTTCTGTTTTCAGCTGTTTCAGGTAAGAGGTTAACCTGGTCCCATTTTTCAGTGTTGACTGGAACACTGTGGTGGACTGAGCAGGGGCAGAAACTCTTCGACAGTCTTCCTAACAAGAAGTCTGGTTTGTGTCTACTCCCCTCACATACAAGCAGGATGTCTGGCCGGCCAGGAGAATGCAGCATAAGTAACACTGTCATAGCTTCTGAGTACTGACCTTAAGAGACTTACAACATCCTTTTCTCATCTCTTAGAATCCTATTACCAGTGTGGAAGGAAGCCCATCACCCTATAGAGAACCTTATGGGAGAGAAATGGAAGCACCAACTCATCAGCCATATGAGAGAGTGATCTTGGAAGTAGATCTAGTTCTCATAAAGCTGTCCCAGCAGATGCCACATGGAAAAGAGACAATCTATCCTTCAGCACTGCCCAGATGGCAGTTTCATGAGCAGAGTAAATGGTTGTTATTGTTTTAAGTCTCTAAGTTTGGAGGAAGTTTTTTGTTTTTTGTTTTTTTTTTTAATACAGCAATCGATATTAGAACACCCATTCTTAACAGGCAGGAGCACACCATTTGGCTCTTAACTGAAAGAGGCCTGGAAGACAGGTTCTTCTGAAAGGAAAAAACATGAATTTGCTTAGTGTATACTCTTATCTCCTCACACTTATAAAGTAGGTTTATGCCCTTCTGGGATACTCTGGAAAACAAAGACTTGGAGAGATTTCACAAGGTGTCCAAGGTCACAGCAAGTTAGTGAATGTGTCAAGATTTTTCTCTATTCTTTCTTTCTTTCTTTTTTTTTTTTTCAATCCCTTTCCTTCCTTCCCTTCCATGGAGCCTTCATCCACCTGAGCAGCTAGAACCCTGCTCAATTTTTATCCTTCTTTGCACATTCATAAATCATTGTTCTCTGTGAATCTTCCCCTCTCCTAGAGGAGCTTTGACCTATCAGTGAAGTTTGTCTACATGATTGGAGCTGATAGAAGGAGACCCAGAAGTTAAGTGAAATGGCCCTCATAATTGGGGTACATGTGATACTGAGGGTCACATGGGAAAACAATCCCAGAGTCTAGCAAGAGGATCCTGAATGTGTCACCAAAATATTAGGAAATTTAAGAACTAGGGTGTAGGTAGTAGAGACTAAATTTCAGGTGGCCCTAGAAAAATACCAGAACCAACATTGTAATTAGCTCAGGGCCAGCTAGTTTTGAAAGCTCCTGGCTGGGACTCACACTTGCTGTGCAGGGAAGGGGCTCAATTAGGCTGGTATGTATTTAAAAAGGAGGCCCCCAAGCAATAGCTTATTGACTTTGACCCTGGGATGGTTAATGTGTCAGCCTGGATGAGATATTAAACCCAGGAATTCAATCAAAATACCATGAAGGTATTTTGTAGAGATGGTTAATATATACATTTGGCTGACTTCATATAAAAGAGATTATCCTTGAGGTGCTGGGATGGCTCAGCCCATTAAGTGTCCAGCTCTTGACTTCAGCTCAGGTCATCATCTTGTGGTTCATGAGATCAAGCCCCACATCGGGGCTCTGTGCTGAGTGTAAAGCCTGCTTGGAGTTCTCTCTCCCTTTCTCTCTCTTTCTCTCTCTCTCTCTCCCTCTCTCTCTCTCCTGCTCATGCTGTCTCTTTCACAAATAAATAAATAAATAAATATTAACAAAAGAGATTATCCTTGATAATGTGCATGGAACTCCTCTAATCAATTGAAAGACCTTAAGAGCAAAACTGAGGAATGAAGAATGAGGAATTTTGCTTCTAGACTATAGCATCAGTTCCTGTCTAAAAGTTTCTAGACTTCCAGTCCGCCCCATGGATTTCTGCCTTGCCATTCTTCACAATTGCGTAAGCCAATTCCTTGAAATACATTTTTACACACCCACACCCCACTGCTTCTGCTTCTGCTTCTCTGGAGAGCCTTGACTGATACAGGCTCTATAAGAGGCACATGAAGTACAGACAAATTGCCATCCTGATACCATATTTGAACCCTTTGCTAAAATATCTGAGAATATAGGTGTTAGCATTACCACTCAGTTGCAAATATTCAGAGAGAAGCAAGGGCTACCACCAACTTGAACTGATCTTGGTGGCATCAATTACACCCTTGAAAGAGAAGTGCAAGTTCCCCATCCTCTGATCTCCATTGCTCAGCAAATCAATGCATGCTCATCTTGGAAAGCTGACTTATTGCCCTAGAAATCCAGGAGTTTCTCAGGTGGCAGAGTGGCCTCTCATATCAAACATTTACCTTTCAACTTGGGTTCAAGCACTGTGGGGACCAGAGCTGCTTTAAGGAATTTCTCTGAGAGGCAATTATCTGCATTGCACACCGAGGCTAGGCAATGCTTACCGGAAGGCAGCAATTTAAACTCTATGCACACACCAATGGCCTCTGAATTAACTGCAATGTCTGTGTTAAAAGGAGAGAAAGAGGTAGAAAGAAAGAAAGAAAGAAAGAAAGAAAGAAAGAAAGAAAGAAAGAAATCTATAGCCAATGTCATTATGAGCAGCTCAATGAAGACATCTACTCCATGCTCCATGGCCATCAGAGCTGCCACAAGACACATGCCCGTGTGATGGGGTTGGGGAATGAGATACAGAAATATTATGCCATTCAATAAATCAGCAGTGCATCCTCAATATGAATTCAGCAGCCAAGGCCAGCTGTCTTATCTCAACGAGGAGATAAATGAAAGGTTAAAAGGCCAGCAAAGGGCAGTGTGGCTGATGAGAGGCATCCGGAGTGGGACGTGGGATTGGAAGCAGAGGTGAAGGGAAATGCGGATGCTCAGAGCTCTGTATTTGAGATGCGTGGAGCCCTAAGAGCACGGGCAGAGGTACCTGAAGTCATGAGGGGCTCCCCGAAGGGCAAGTGTGTGTTCCTAAGTATCCTGCCTCATCAAATTCCATGGCAACAGAAAAAAGAACATCTCTCTTAATGCACAGGTCCTTGGTTTTCAACTGAGTATATGGGAGGCTGCCTGGCGCATGAAGAGTGTGGGCAGGTTAGGCTGCCATGAAAAAGCACAGTTCTTGGCCTCCATGAGCGTCTGGCCCAGCAGCTACTTCTGTCCTCATCTGTAGCTTGGAGAGGACTTTCCAGTCTGGAAGGTCTCTGATTCTCTGCATCTACATGCTGTGAGCTCATGGAGGCCCCTTGAAGATGCTGTGGGCTGCTTCCATCTCTCTGGTACTCCCCCTACTGGGAAAGGAAGGGAAGAGGCAGGCTGGGGAATGGGGGGACCCAAAGGAAGGGGCGTCTGGGAGCAGGGGTGGTTGTGGTGAGGGCGTCTTCACAGTATCTGATTGCAGAAGCCTGAAATGCTAACAGCATGGAATATGTTTCAAGATATAAATTAAATCCTCTCCTAGATCAATTAAAACCTCTTTTTGGATCCCAGAGTAATCCCAGCTCATACTTAATGGGCTAAAGTGAATTATCAAATTAGTTATCTTCTCTGAAGCTCAGTTTATTTGTATTTAAAATGGGGATAATATGATCACCTCCTTTTCAGATAACACCCATGAGGCACCTAGCCACACAGGCAGTGTTTGGCAAACAAAAGCTATCACCAAAGCTACTATTAAAAAGATGGATACAAACCCACTAGTAGTGTGAGAAATCAAACAGGTTATTAGTGGTAGATTCTGGACAATACTTGTCATTGGAAGTATGTGCTTTTTCCACTGGATCATGCCGCTTTGGGTTGAGGGCAAGAGCTGCTCATAGTTAGTCTAAGGCAGGGTTTGATTAATCCCGCATGTCTGAGGCAGGTAAGGAACGCTATAAGAGGTCAGGGAAGGGGAAAGCTAAGTGGGATGGATTGAGTGGTCATGGAAAGCTTCCTGGAGGAGGGGGTCATTCGAAATGAGTCTTAGAAAAGTAGAAGACTAATGTAGAAGCTAAAGGGGCAGTCAGAGTAGGAGACAGAGTGTGAGCACTTCAGAGCTCAGCTGGAGCCTGGAAACACCCCTGCTTACTGGAATTGAGAGTTCCTACAGGGTGACAGGCAGTAGTGGTGATGGAAAAGGGCAGGTGGCAAAGGACTTAGTGGGCCTGGCTCATTTTGAACTGTTTCCAAAGGAAATTGAGGAGCCATCCAATGGTTGTGAATTAGAATGGGGTATGATCTGGGGTGCCTGGGTGGCTTAGTTGGTTAAGCGTCCGACTTTCACTTGGGTCATGATCTCGCGGTTCGTGGGTTCGAGCCCCGCATCGGGCTCGGTGCTGACTGCCAGCTCAGAGCCTGGAGCCTGTTTCAGTCTGTGACTCCCTCTCTCTCTGACTCTCCCCTGCTCACACTGTCTCTCTCTATCTCTCCTAGAAATAAATAAAACATTTAAAAAAAAAATGGGGTATCTGCTCAAAACTCACCGACCTGTGTCTGGGAAGATTCATTCTGCAGCTGCGTCCAGGGTGGGGGAGGAAGAGGGGATCCAGTGGCTGGCCACTGTGCCAGCAGGGAACTCCAAGGGAGAGGGTAAGGACAGTGGCAGTGGGGACCAAGGCAGGAAAGACAGGGGAGTGGCAGCAGCCACCATTGACGCCTCTCGAGGACTTGCTATGCTGGGCTATCTTGGTGGGTCTCCACAGCCACTCTGAGAGGCCAGCTCTAGAAAGCTCTGCCTGCTTAGAAGCACAAAGACCTACTCCAGCACTTACCAAGCAAGCAACTAGGCCAGTGACCACACCAAATCTGTTTGCTCTTAAAAAATTAATATTTATGTATTTTTAATTGCGAGAGAGAGAGAGAGAGAGCACACAAGCAGGGGAGGGGCAGAGATAGGGAGACCCAGAATCCAAAGCAGGTTGCAGGCTCCAGGCTCTGGGCTGTTAGCAGAGCCCAACACGGGGCTCGAACCCACACACCATGAGCTCATGACCTGAGCCAAGGTTGGACACTGAACCGACAGCCACCCAGGCATCCCTCAGTTTGGTCATTTTTAAAATGGGTAATACTATCCATCCTGCAGAGTTGTTTTGGGAGCTAAGGACAATGTAGGAAACACATCTAACAGTGGAGGCCCGGCTTGTAGCAAGCATGTGCAAATGGATGCTATTGTTCGCATGTTTATTTTTAAAGGACAGCTCAAAAGAGTTATAAGGCCTGGATAGGAATAGATGGAATGAATATTAAAGGGGTCATAGATGACTCCAGAGTTCCAAGTATCAGAGCCTGAGAAAATCCTGTTAACACTCGCATAAGGAGGAGCATTGGCTCTGGGGGAAATGTGAGAAGCTTGGTTTGATTTCAAGGTGGTGACCTAGCACCCAAGCAGAAAAGTTTGACAGGCCTTTGAAAGCATAAAGTCAGATCCCGGGCAAGACATTAGCCATTTAGAAGAAAACTGAATAATTTATCAAGTGTCTAAATATCTTGCCTACATAATGACAAACACCCAGATTTTGGGAACCCTTTTGACATGGATTTAAATTTCAACTTTGTATCTCAATGCTTGGTTGTGTTGCCTTATAGACAAAGGCCTTTTATTTTTCTCTGGATTGTGAATTTTTTTTTTTTTTTTTTGTGCCAAGATCCACAGGCCTGAGATCATCATGTATTCCTTTGCCCTTGGGCAGGAAACCACAAAGGGGTTAAAACAGAAGTTTACTTCCCTTTTAGCTCTCGGTTCTTGGTTTCTTTATTATTCACACCTCAACAAATCTTATTTCATTACATTTTTGAAATTGCAATATAATTTTGGTGATTAGCTTCAAATTGGGGATAATACACTGACAGGCATTAACATAATGTCAAAACATTTTCTTACAATGATTTCTTAACCTCCATCAAATCACCCTTTCCCTGCGGACCTTTATTAATATAATATGGACAACACACCAGAACTCAAAGCCGTGGAAAGAGAAAGCGATTACCAAGAGCACTTATCAGAAATGATCAAAGCTAGTAAAAGACAGTGAGGCAGAACTTTGCATTCCTGCATTTTCCTGCCTAGGAGCAGACGTGAGATGAGTTCTGGAAGCAGCTCCTGGGATGTTTGGGTTAGAACGTGGCTGGTGGGAGTTTTGTTCCCATTGTCACATCTGTTGCCATTACCCAAATGGAGCACGCATTCTGGTGAAAAATGAAAACAGCTTGGCAGGCCAAAAATAGTAGCTCAGCCCCCCATGGAGAGACTTCAGGAACCAGACAGGGCCTGCGAGAGGGAGGAGTGGCAATAATAGGATAGAAAGCAAGAGCGTCTTAAGAGTTTTCAAAACATTTTCACTTCCATGATCCGCTTTGGGAATCCCAGCCACTCAGTGAAAGCAGGTAAGGTCAGTATGAATCTTCCTCAGTTAATGGAAACTCAGACATTGTAAGTGCCTCGCCTCCCATCACTTGGTGAGGATGAAGCAGTAGAGGGTATTGGTGTTGGGTGCTCTTCTGAGTCAGGGAGACATGAGTTTGAATACAGCCTGTTTCCCGCCACTTACTTGCTCTCCAGCCCGGGAAAGCAACTTAGTTTTCCAGAGTTTCGGCTTCCTTGTTAGTAAGTGGAAGATGAGAGCAGTGCATTCTTCACAGTGAAATTTACACAGAAAGTTCTCAGTGACTGGTGGCTATCTGTATTATGAAAGGCGAATAGCAGAATCCAATAAACCTGGTGTTAGGACATGAGAGTGCTGTCATGCTTTGCCCACTGTAGCTACACAATGCAGGGACAGGCAAAGAGGAAAAGAAAGTGGGGCAGATGCAGACAGTGGGGCCGGACAGCCCCGTCCCTAGTCCTTAAGGCTTGCAACCCCTTGGCTGAGATGCCAGGGGCCCTGTATGGTCTTCAGTGGTTCTCCGCGCAAACTTCATTCCCTTGCTAAGCCCCACTGAGCTTGAACAAAACCTTGTCTCCCTACAGCTTGCTTTGTCCAAGGGGAGATTATTTAAATTAAAATGTTACTGCTGGAAAATTCTAGTTTTCAAGGAAACGAGCCTCTCAGAATATAAAAGAGAAACTTAAAAGAAAACCCACCAGAAATACAATGTTGGCTACATTTCCCAGGTCCCGTGGCAGCTGGCATTTAGCTGGCTTTTGGCAATGTGAGCTCGGGAGACATTGGGGTCTGTGAAGAAGAAAGAAACCAAGGTATTTGTCCTCTCTCTGTTTGCTTTTGGTGGCATTTCTGGAAGTGGCTCCAGTGCCCCGTGAAAAGTTAGAACGATTCATTGTGGTTCTAATTGGTCCCTGGTAACCCCGGCCCCAGGGCTCCATGACACCGCCTTTATCCCTGCAGCCTTGGATGGCCACGGTCCCTGCTGTCCAATCTCTGTGTTGCTCTAGTCTCTGGTTGGCTTCTAGGACTTCCCATTGTCAGTCCTAGTGCATAGGACTGACATAATCAGCCCTAGTGTCTTTTTTCCTGGTGCGTTCAGGTTGGTATCCCCTCTGAGCGCCTCACACTTCGCCTGTTTCCTACACACACCAATCGTGTTTGTAGGATGGAACGGACCTGATACTCAAACGCAAATAGATTCCATAGAAGGATCTATGGAAATTCAGGAAGGGCTATAATAAAAATTGAGAAATTAAAGTGCTGGATGAGGGTTCTGAGAAATTCTAAGGGAAGTGGAGAAAGAGACCAAAACTAAGAAATGGGAAATAACATTACGGGTGACACCTTTAATATATTTTATAACAGAGCTTAGTAATTATACTTCCCAATGCTATAAACGCTTGTCTAAAGGACCGGCATAGGAATTAAAGAGTACTTGAAATCATTTACTTATGTCTAAAGCATGGGAAATTTCACTTCATAAAAAGATTTCTATTTGGGATAGTTTCCTGGCTTATAAAAGCCATCAAGAACAAAGCAGAGGTCAGGGACAGATAGAGTAATATTTGGAGGAAATTTCATGATATTTTCCTTGGACCTTTGGTGGTCCTCCACTTGCCAAGATCTTCCATCCCAGAGTCTCCCTGTTTGCAGGGTCTAGGGTCATGTATGCTAGTGAATTAGCACCTATTAGGATGCACCAATTCCTCTAGAACCATCTGGCAAATTGACCAGAGTAAAGAAAATCCTGATGGGAAAAGCAATAGGAAGTTATGGGCTGGGGATAGGCTTAAGGGATGCGAGGAAAGGGTTAACATATAAGCCCTACCCTTTATTAGCTCTGTGATGCTCAGCAAGTTACCTAAATTCTTGAGCTATCCTCAGTTTCCACATCTGCAAAATAGGAATACTGATGTTAGATCTATTGTATTTACGAAAACTACATACGTTACTAATAATCTGCCACCAACACAGAGTAGAGAGGCAATACATGGTCGTTGCTCTCATTACCACTGTATTCATCCCATCAACCTGCTCAGTATTCAAATAGATACAGACCTTACTTAGTCCCTCTTCCTGGCAGCCTCATTATATAGAGTTTGTCTTCTGAAGGGCAGAGTTTCCCAAACTATGTTCCATGGGACACTAGCCTCCCTGATATCATAATTAGCCTTACAGAGATGATAAAATATTCAGCTTCCTTATATTTTCTTGATCATAAACTCTTGTTAAGCACAATATCCAAATCCCCTGGGATACAGTTTGTTAGACAGCAAAGCGGTAGCCTCAACCCTGTCCTTGGGAAACAGACAGATTTCTACTATAATCCTAGCCCCGTTATTTATGGTTGCATGACCTGAAGCGGATTTATTATTGTTTTTGAGCTTCATTTACCAATATGTAAATGGTGATCATCACAGTATGTACTTTGTTGTTGTATCGAAGTTTTAATAAAGTCGGAGTCCTTGTATCTGTTCTTGCGCTAATTCCCAGTCAAGAAGGGAGAAGCGGTAGACTTAACTGGCATTAACAGTCATCCAGTAGTATCTCTTTCTAAGACCAAGAGATTCTTGCTCTGTGAACTGTATATTCCTCACAGGTAGTAAGTACACATAACCCTTCTAAAACTGGAAAACTTGATTCTGAATCAGGGATGTAGGGTATGTATACTAGATTTGACATAATTCTGGGCCCCTCCATGCAATAGGCCTGTTTCCCAGTCTTGCTTATGGAGAACCACTGCTCTTAAACTTGAGCCCCTCTCCTGAGGCTCCACGCTATCCATGACATACGAGTTCTGCCCAGGGCACAATCTCACCTTGTCCATGATCCAGGCTGAGAACAGTGGCATCTGAGGCCAGGGGTATTGTCTCTAGGCCCTTCAACTTTTGAATGATCGGACTTGGGAACTTTTAGCTTACATTGTACGATTTTAGGCTCCGGTCAAAATTGCACTGGCCAGTCTACATGACTGATACTTTTGTTCTTTCCTGAGTTAATTCTGTTTATTTTTCATCCAGGCAGATCCAACCTTATCACTCTTTCTTATTTTCCTCTAAGAGGACTGGCCAGGGAGAGAGTGTTAGCTCAAGGACAAGAGATAAGAAAATAGCATTTAGCCTTCACCAAGGAGTCCTCGGGACCAGAAGGAGAGGCCCAGGAAGGGATTAAACGCATCCCCATGATGCTACTTTTTCTTGCCACGTTGTGGGGCCCAACATTTTGGGTTCTACTGATGAGAGAAGGTGTTTGATTGGTGGGCAGTATGGAAGCTTAGAAGCAGGAAGCAGGATTCAGATGAGGAAGACTGACCTCCTGGAGAGCAGAGTCTATGTAAGCCTCAGGTGGGGGCAAGGTGAAGGATACTGGGTCCTGGTGGAGTATAAGGCTTTTCCAGGGAGATGGGTTATCTAGGCCAGAGAGTGGCTTCCCAGCTTGTTTTATCCACCAAAGGGGCTGTGGAAAGGGTGAACATACAGCAGCGAGGATACAGTTGAAAGGCAAAAGCAACTGAGGGCCCAAAGCAAAATTGACTAATAAAGCACTTTGCCTCAGTATAGGGACTTATGAGAGTGGCTGTTATTGTTTTCTAGAAATACATGATTTATAAAAGACCACGTTGTTCCTATGTGAAGGCTGCCTCCTGGCCAATAAATAAGAAAAATGGGAGTTCAGGAGTAGGATCTGGTCTAAAGTCAGGGGATCTGAGCTTGTTCCAAATCAGGTTTCTTACACTGGTGTTCTTCTTCTCCCCTCCCTTCTCCCTCCCTTCTCCCCCACCTCCCCCTTCCTCCTCCTCCTCCTCCTCCTTCCCTTCATTCTTCCTCCCCCTTCCCACTCTTCCTCCTCTTCCTTTGTCTTGTTCGTCTTCTTCTTTGTCGTCATCGTCTTCATTTTCCTCGTCATCTTTTTCTTCCTCCTCCTTTTGATCTCCTTGAGGTTGACCAGGGATAAGAAGCAAAGCCAGGATTAGGACTAGTCTGTTCATCCACTCACCTTTCTGAAGAGCTAATTTGTGCCCATTATTTCACAGTTTCCTGTCGGAGCCTGAGTGTCTGAATCTGCTGATGCTGAAGGGCTGGCATTCAGAACATGTTCTTATTGCCTAGAGGAGATAGATCAGGATGGAATGACATTGGCAGAATTGTGGTTGAGAAAAAAACATAATAATAATATCACCAATATAATAAAGTGGAGGGAGTAGTCCCAGCCAATGGCCTGGAAACTTAAGAAATTTAAGAAGCATCCTGGCCCAATAAGCTGTAACTGCTCAGAGCATTTAGGCTGATGGAAGTCAGCCACTAGGGTAAGATGGCCCAGAGTAGCACATAAAGTAGGAGGTAAAAATGGGTATGAACAGAAAGCACAGTTATTGTGAAACCACAAAAATTAAAAATGGAAGCAACCGCTCATTGGGTAGCATCGTGCCTGTGTGGTATAGTCAGGTATTCTGATTGACAGCCAGGGTAACAGAGCAGCCTGTTTGAGGTCAGAAGTGTGGAGGCACATTCCTGCAGACTGTATCTGGAATGAACAATATTAAGCCTGAGGCTTCAAGGCAACTAGAAATCGTACCAGTGAACAAAGGTGAAAGTTACCATCGCTATTTATTGAGCACTTACTCTCACGGTGTGTCAAATATTCATATTCATTTTATACTCATACTAGTCCTTGAGCAACTATGCAAGGTGGTAATTTTAATCACTCTTAGGTTAGTTACTCTCCCAAAAATAGTGGCAGCTCTGTGTTTTGAATGCAGATTTATTTGACCTCAAAGCCTGGTTTGGCATGGTAGATCATTTTATTGCTCTACAAGCCAGTCTATGAGTAGGGCAGATGACTGCACCTGTCTTCTAGAGGGAGGTGGCTGGGGGTGTGGTTGTGGTAATACAAGATAGAACTTCTGAAGTGACACCTGTCAGATTCTGCAGCCCTCTCAGCCCTTCCTGGCAGTGACTTATTAAGATCTGTGACACAGTCAGCCCCTCACGTGGCCACATTGCTCTTGACTGGAAATGGGCAGCAACTGCCTTCTTCCATCAGTGCCTTCAGTCTTGACTTCCTTTGGCTGCATTAAGACCCACATTTCCTCATGCCTACCAGTGGGTCTTGGGTGCACTCAGACCTAGCAAGCTATATCCACCCCCTGCATCCTCATCCACTTTGCATGACAAGCTTCTCTGTTTAATTTTATGAGTCCTCCTGGGTCTAGAATGTGCTCAGCTGGGTCCTGTTCAATCCTATCACTTCTTCTGGGAGTTCTGCAGTGAACACAGCCATGGCCCTGAACCATGCTGCTACTGTTCATGTAGCTGATGGTGTCCTGTGCCGCCCAGACTCCGATGAGTGCCCACTGTGGCAGCTGTATGGTGCCACGGAAATAGCTCAGCCTGGGCTTCAAAAGCTGCCCATTATTGACTATCTGTGAAACCATGCAGCTTAATTTATCTGAGTCTCAGTTACCTCATCTGTGAAAAGGGGATCAAATAGTACTTGCCATGAGAGTTTAGGGAAGCATCTATCATGATACGATCTTTTGTTACATTTTCACATTTCAGCTCACAATAGCCCTGCATTCCAGTTTCTTTCCTTCTTGGCTGTGTAGGATTCTTCTATTCTGATGCCTTGTCTGATAAAAGCAGAAATTTAGTGTTCTTTGGCTACTGTATATTGATTACCTAACTGCCCTTACAATGACTACTCAACATAGCCTCGTTACTTTCTCTAGTTGCTCTTGCTCCCAGGTTCAAATTCCTCCCTCTTTTCACCGGCCATGTTGTTGAGCTACCAGTGTGCCTCACAGTCAAGATACATAGGGTGCAGGTCACAGAGGTCCTTATGTGCTAAGCTGAGGCGATTAAATGTTACCCAGTAAACAGTGACTGCCATCATATTTTGAGGGATGGTGGATTGTTTGGGAAGGGTAACTTCCATGGTGGGAACAAGGCCAGGAGGTGCACTTGTTATTAGCACAGCTGCTGCCTCGCTGCCCTAGATTGTACCACAGGGGTGACAACACACTTGTGCACCCCCAGTGAGCCCCCACGTGTGAGCCCATAAAATGAATTAAATAAGAGTGTAAGTATGAATCAAAATGTGCTCATGAACAGCTGCTGTATGATGTGTGAGGACAGATTTTTTAATTCTGTGCTGCTGACAAGATATTCCGGTACTTGATAAACTTAATAAAACACTGAAGTCTATTGATGTTGCCGTACTGCTAAGCACAAGACTCCCCAGAACATATGCAGAGAATAAAAATAAGTGTTCAGGCCTGAGACTAAAAGAAAACAGCCAGGGGGTCATTCAGTGGCGTGGTAGGCACATTCCACTCCAATACATTGATGTAAACCTACGTGGATGGGTTATTTTCAAGGGTTGAAGGGTCCCCGCATGTTATTCAAGCCCTGGATGGGGAGGGGAGCCAGACTTAGTGCTGCATTTTTTTTAAACCACCTCCTTTCTGGGAAAACCCAGGAAAATCTTATGATCCTTGCTTTATCAGAGGATAATTGGAGCTTGGGAGGGCAATGGACTCACCTAAGTTAGCGTCTTAGGCAAAAGTGCAAACTGATGCTTGTTATTAAATGCATTTTATTCTCTCTTTCAATGTTTTGTTTGGAAAAGTTTCAAACACACTGAAAAGTAGAGGGATATGTATAGTGAAAACTCCTATACCCAGCAGCAAATATTAGGATTTTATTGATATTTTTTTTGGAATAATTTGAAGCAAATACCAAATACATTGTGCCCCACAAGTATTTCAGGGGACAACGTACTTTAAAAGGTGCCTGTGATATGACACTTCTGTCCTTTGGTAAAGGGGAACATGAAGTGCTGTCTGTAGTTTTTCATTTACTTTAAAATGAACCTTTGATTCCTTTTAATTGAACTTTAACAACATAATTCAACACACATTGGATTTCTACTATGGCCAGGAACTGTGTGTAATTAGGAAATAAATACCCATAATTTACTCTCCTGGCCCTCAATGCTATAGGTACAAGCAAGGAAGATAAAGTGGGTGATGTTTGGAGAACTATCTCTCAAGTCCAACAGAACTCACTAATGGTGTGATTGTTGTCATTTGGCTTCACTACCCTCCATCTCAGGCTCCTCTGCTCTAAAATGAGGCTATGTGTCACTTACCTATTGCTGTAATAATGCATAAGACCCAACACACAGAGGCTTAAAGCCACAAGCATTTATCTGCTCATGAGTTTGCAGCTCAGAAATTTAGATTTAGAGTGGACCACACATTTCTTCTGTTCTTTTCTGGGTTTATTTGCATATCTGAGGGTCTACTGGTCATAGACTTATCTAGGGCGGCCTCACAGTAAGATGTCCCAGTCATGTCTCATGCACATGTTGGAGAACCCAGAGGATGAGCAGAAACACAAAAGTCCTTTTTCGAGCCTCTCCTTGTTTCCTGTCTGCTAATATTCCATAACCAATTGCATGTGGGCTCACCTGCATGAATAAGCCAGCAGTGAGGTGATGCCCTGCCCACAGGGGGAGGTAGGCTGCTGCAAAGTTGCAAGGCAAAGGGTGCTGTGGGTTCAGGGAGGGATAAGGAAAAGGGCTCATTTATGCACTTAGCAGATCACAGGATTCTCATAGCACCTGCTGCTTGCGATCTCCATGGGGATTAAGTGAAATGACATTTGCAAAGACTCAGGCATTCGGCATGTTGTTAAGTATTCAATAGACCTCACCTATTAATTACTGTTATTATAATTATCATCCTATTATTATTGTTAACATTTCCAGGTAATAATAAAGGCCAAGCAAAGTACTAGAGGGACATGGAAAATGGAGAGACTCATTTTAATCTGGAATAAGGAGGAAGATGGCTGAGGGAAGTGGCATTAGAATAAGACATCGAGGGATGGGAAGAAACAACACATGACAAACACACAAATGTAATATAGACATTCATTCAAAAGCCCACACATTCTCTCAGGTCAGACTTGACGGGCATCGGACTACCTGAACAACTCGAAGGATTCCAGAAGCTTTCCAACCCTCATCACTTCCATTGCCTTGTTCAAAATCCTTCCTGGGAGAATTATTGTTCTGGATAAGACAATGCTATCATCCTGAAGGACATGGGGCCCAGTCATGTCACCTGTACCCCTGCTATGGTTCTCGTTAGCAGTGATGTAAAGCATAGTCTTTTGGGGGAGGAGCCAGGCCTGTGGGGACCAGTCTAGGTCACATGAGACTGCTGTCCTCCAGGGTCAGGCCCTGAGCAACTTCCACAGTGTGATTCCCATGGCGTAGACACTGAAGGGTTAGTCCTTCATGGGAAGGTGCTGACGGAGAAAGAATATGAGGGTTCTGGGAAAATAACCATCCTAAACTGGGTTTCTCCAAAAGCAGATCCTGAGATTTGAGTGTGAATGGCCTGATCAGTATGTGATCCCGGAAACATTGGTAGGAGAAGTGAGGCAAGACAGTGAAGGGGTGTTAATGAATCGGATACTGAGGTGAGCTACTTGGGCTCAGGCCCCCTTGGGGATGAGCAGCATAGGGTATGCGTAGACCTGCCCCACCCAGGTATGGAGGAAGCAGGGGTCATTTCCAGCTCTAGTCCATCCATGGTGCCCGGCTGCTCCCACGGACAGTAGCTCCCTGACACTTGCATCTTGCCCCTCACACTGTCCAAGCATATTCCCGTGGCCAGTGGCAGAGTGACAAGTGTGCACAGGGTGACACCTTTGAGTAAGTTAGGGAAGCATGCATGCAAAGGGCATGTGAACAACGTACTAATAGCAAGTTCATCCGTGTCTACAGATGGGAATTCAGTGTTGCTGTAAACCAGCCTTTCTCATGGGCTGGGCTTTCTCTTCTGCACCATTTCCCATAAGGTATATTTATATTTCAGAGATATGAAATATGGTGTGGGGGAACGGTGTAGAGCTCCCCTCTCCTTATGCTGTTCAAAGTGGATGCTAAACATTTCCTGTCATCTGGTGCAGTGAACGAGGGAGGGGGATGTGAGCCAAGACAGGGGGAGGTGTGAACATGACAGTAAACTATAAGGGCTCTTATTCCCCCCACCAACACTGACGTTCTGATTATGACTGAAAGGCATAACTAGGTGTGAAGAGTAAGTGGAAACTGTTAAAAAATAATCAGTCCTCTTTAAACAGGCTCACATTCTTGTGATCTCCATTTTTATTGGTTTTGGGTTTACTTTACAACATAAATCATTAGAACTATATAAAGTGGATCAATCTATTTATTTACAAAATATTTAGAGATAGCAGTTCGTGTGCAGGGAGGGGAGCGGAGGCAGAGAGCCTACATGTGAGATTTTTCCAATGAGACTCTCTCAGACATAATCAAATACATCCACTTGAAAAACAAGCAAGAAAAAAAGTCCTACAGAGATTACTGTATATTAAGGGAATTGTTTGCAGGGGCAAAGTAGGGATAAAGCATGAATCATCATGAAACATATGAGAGATGTTAAGAACAGACTAAAAATAGCCTCTTTGTCATCTATTTTCTGTTGTGCTCTCTTCCCTTTGTCCCAGCTGGCTACTCTCTTCCTAGTGAAAGAAGAGAGCGGGTCATCAATGTGAACACAAGTTGGGGAGGGCAGGGAGCTGCCAGAAGGTTGAGAATTGTAGCCATATTATAACCTTAGCACTTTATAGTCCTTAATCTTTTCAACAGATGCCAATTTATTGGGTCATTTTCAATGGTTTTGGGGAAGAGCTGGTAAGGTCCTGATTTTATGAATAAGGTGACTGAGGCTCGGATGGGTTATATGACTAGTTCAAATCACACAGCTGGACAAAGGCAAGGATCCAGGAAAGGGCTCAGGCAGTATTTGTGGCCATACATCTATAAGCCATGGATGTATATCTACACTCACTCCGGGGGACTCACAGTGATATCTTAAGGTGACCATTTACTAATTAATCCTAACCCCATACAATAGGAAAACAACAGAGGACAAAGCATACTTCTTTTCCTCATGGAGCTTCTGACACCTAGCTTATGATAGCTCCATGGGAGCTGGCCAGAGTCCATGGTCAAGACAATCCATCTGAAGGGCTAGTTCTGCAGGAAGTGATGGAGTAACATTGGTTCAGTCAATGATCTTTTTTTTTCCACTTTTTTTCTTTTCTTCTTTTCTTTTTCTCTTTCCTGTTTTCTACTCCTGTTTCATAATGTGATCCATCAGTCTGTCCCAGAGTAGAGAAAGCAAGTTCAGCTAATGGACTGGCTCTTGGGTGGATGAAGTAAAGGGACTCAAGGTGGTGGGAGCTTTGAAGTCCTGAAAATGGACAAAATGATTAGTCAATTGTATATTGATAGTGATAATGCAACTGCCAAGCTGGGATTTTAAGGAAGGCATATGAAGCCTGCGGAAGGAGACAGAGAACAAAAGTAAGTCAGGGCTCTAGTCTTTGAAGAGAAATCACAGGACGAGACAGACTATGAGCCAGTGACTCTAAACTGAGTTGTACAATAGTAGAAGCTTGGGGCTCTAGACTTGAATGGAGTGATAGGGTAGTGATGAGGAGGTGATAGAGTTACTACTTGAGGAACAACGTCAAGGCCAATAATTAGCCATAGGATGCCATGACTTAGGGCCAGTGTTTCCATAAGGGAAACCTGGGTCGCAAGAATAAATAGAAGCAATGACATAGGAGTTGTAGGGAAGGGATGAAGCCAAAGTGTTAGTGTTAGTCTTTCCTGAATAACCTAGTATGGGAGCTAAGAACAATAATGATAGAATGGGTCAGAATTTCTGCTCAGAGTTATGTTTATGATCCCACTCATTCCCATAAGACAGGCTTTATGAACTCTGCTTTCAGTGAGGATTATGAGGCTCAGAGAGATCATGCAATTATCCTTGGGACACTGCTAATAAGTGACAGAATTGGGATGAAGATTGTTCTGTCTAGTGACAGATGTCCCAAAATGTCTAGTCCACTGTACTGTTTGATGATAAAGACCGTGAATTCAGAGGCGGGGTGACCAGTGGGATAACTGTGGGGTTCTGTGAAGGACCAGGCAAGGTGGTCTGGGTGTGGGGAGGGGACAGATGGCTCATTGGGGCTTTCTGTCTTTCCTAGTGTCACCAGGTTTCAAGTAACTGCATTTCCTAGTCACAAGCCAGTGGTCAACAAAGATGCATGTGTGTCTTTGAGCCATTACTAGGTCACAAAATGAGAGGTGGTTGGACAATCTGAATGAATTGGGCAAATCCACCCATTACAACCCTGGGTGAATCTGGGTATGGCACAAGCAGGTTGGCATGGTTAACAGCAGAATAATGTTATTTTACTTAGAGATTCTCTTTTACCTCAAACACTGTGCCAATAGGTTTATACAACCTTATGTTGTGCTGCATTATCCCCATTTTACAGATGGTTCTCATCACAGAAATAATTGTCCAATAGTAAAAAAAGAAAAAAACCTTAAAAGTTTACATTAGGGGAGAATTAAGTAATTTAAATTCATTCATATAATTGCATTGATCATTTATTAAAATGCTATCTACCGGGAGTATTTATTTTTAATAACACATGAAGATATACAGGCTCTGGTAATAGATGAAAACAGATTTGGCTTCTAATAGGTGGCTTAAGATATGGGGCAGAATCAACTTATTGGGCCCCTAAAATGTATAAGATATCTCCACAAGTATCTATCACCTAATCCCTGCAATAACACTGTGTCTTAGGTAGTAACATTGGTATCATTCAGATAGGGAATCTGAGGCTTGGGTTTTTAAGGGTTGTTCCCAAGTTCACATCTTGAGTACCTGGGAGTAATATCCTGCTTCCTGGCCCCAAGGCCTCTGGAGCAGTCTGCTTCTGGTCACCTTAGTGAGATGCAGAAAGGACCCCAATCATGAAGAATAAGGAACAGAATGGAGGTCTTATATTTTACCCTAATTGTTATATTCTCATTGCTTTAGTATCTGGTTCAAAGTTTTCTTCCTTTAGGGCGCACATGGGTGGCTCAGTCAGTTGAGTGGCCAACTCTTGGTTTCGGCTCAGGTCACCATCCCAGGGTTGTGGGATTGAGCCCTGTCTCGGGGTCCACGCTAAGCATGGAGCCTACTTGGGACTCTCTCTCTGTTTGTCTCTGCTCCTTTCCCTAGCTTTCATGCTCTCTCTCTCAAAAACAAAACAAAAACTGAGGACTGATGGATGTGGGGGGGAGGGGGGTGATGGGCATGGAGGAGGACACTTGTGGGGATGAGCACTGAGTGTTATGTGGAAACTAATTTGACAATAAACTATTTGTAAAAAAAAAATAAACATTTAAAAAATGAAAAAACAAAACAAAACAAATCAACAAAACAACTGTTCTTCCTTCATAAACTCAGTCTTTCAGAAATAATATTCCTCTTAATTCTTTCTTGGTTAATCAATAACTTGAAAGTAAACACTTCTCTTTCCTTTTATCAGTGTCTGGGTTTCCAATCCTAAATTAGTCCTGGGCCGGATTTTCTCAAGGGATGGCAAAAGCTTGTCACCCCTTTGCTATTTTCAGAATCTTCTTTACACTCATGTGTGTGTATATATGTGTGTGTGTGTGTGTGTGTGTGTGTGTGTGTGTGTGTATCATGTATATATATATATGTGTGTGTGTGTATACACATATACACACACACACATATATATATCATATTTCATATATATATTGTATATATATATATGATGAAAACTGGTTTCTTTAAAAAAAGTTTATTTATTTACTTTGAGAGAGAGAGAGAGAGAGAGAGCAAGTGGGGCTAGGGGTAGAGAGAGAGGGGAGAGAGAGAATATCTGTGCTGTCAGCACAGAGCCTCATATGGGGCTCGAACTCACAAACTGTTAGATCATGACCTGAGCCAAAATCAAGAGCCAGATGCTTAACCAACTGAGCCACCCAGGTACCTCGATAAAAACTGGTTTCTAATGAGCAACAGAAGACACGGAAAAGAATCAAAAGAGAAAAAAAAATCACTGTTCAGCTATTTCTGTTAATGGTTATAATAATAACAGTAAATACATTAAATAATAATAATTACTAACAGATACTAAAATACTAACACTATGTAATATTCTAACATTACAATGCTAAATACTGAATGCATACTAAATAGTAGTCAATAATAAATGATAAAATATCACAAAAATAATACAAATAATGTCTTAATTTGTATGATCTCATGTAGCCTATAATTTCACCTATACACATCATTTTAATCTACTCTGTTGGATATAAGCATGGTCCTGGTTTATATCTCAGACATTTTGTAAAAAAAATTCCAAAGGTATGAGGCTGATTTTGTAGTAAGGTTAATATACTGTATAATAGAAAAAGAGCCTCTAATGATTAATCCATTCTAGATATTTTTCAATTCATATCCAGAAAATTAAATGCAATCGACAAACATACCTTGAGGATCATATTAGGCACCGATGGGGAAAATGAAGACAAACGAGCCAGAGCCCCAGCCTGCAAGGGGCCTCAGTCTTCTGCGAGAGATGATACTTCAGCTCTTAGAAAGAAGAATGACTGTGAAAGATATGAGTGATAGTTCAAGGTTACTCTAGATGAGGTGTTTCCAGGGAACTCACCTACTGGCCTGGAGAACACGGACTCTTCCTGACAAGCTGGATCTCATGTTCTCCAGGAAGAAACAGTAGAATGTCTTTTTTATGCTGGAGTCTGACAGGCTGAAGGTCAAGTTCATTTAATCACTCGCTGACTGGATGGCCTGGGATAATTACTCACCTCTCTGAACGTCACTGGCTCATCCATTAACATGCATGCAGCTGGGATGAAAGCAAGCCGGCCATGTCCAGCACAGCTGGCCAGTGGGCCTTCCTCAGCCTGGAGTCCTGTGTCTCATCCTCCCCTTAACAGGTGGGGCCACAGGTAAGCAGGCTCAGGTGAGGAAGCCTTCAAACATCGTATGAAGACACCCAGGGCACTTATTTGAGCTAGAATATTATACCTGTTTTCTGAGAGCTGAAAGGATCCTGAGGGGATTTGGGGGAGATAAAGAAAGAGCATGGATAGTTTGTGCACTAAGACTAATATGCGGGCGGGGGGGTGAGCCACTTGCACTGGTTTGCAGGTGACTTCTCCTAGGTATCTTTTTACCTGAGGGAAAGGGGTCATGTTAGGGGTGGTGTCCAGCAGGCACCTGGGGGTAGGGCTCCCCTGGGGGACACCTGGCATACCCTCCAGCTAAGGTCCAACAACTGGTGTCTGAGCCTTCAGCCAAGGGTGCAGACAGAGGCCAAGGGAATCATATTTGATGAGATCCTCTGAGTTACTGGTACAATGAGTGCCACGTCTCAGGGACCCTGTAACTCTACCCAACATGACTGACAAAACACAGATCTCTTCCACTCACAGCAATGGCCACACAGCTTGGCGTCTCGAGGGCTCTAGGGAGAGGTGCCAAGCTTGGGGTGGATGCAGACCCTGATGGGCACCCGTCAGGTCTCACGATGCCTTAAGGAGCAGCAGTCCCTCTGGCACAACTGGACTGCTTTGCAGGTACAAGGTGGGAGCCAGACACACCTCAGGTTACCTGTGGAGCGTTTTCCAGGGTGCAGAGGGCTGGTGGATTAGGACTTTTATTATTATGGTTCCATTTGATGCTACTAGTAGATGATGTGTGGGCAAAGTCAGATCACCAGACTACAGTGGCACACATGAAGGCCCAGGCAGACACTAGACACACACAGGACACACACAGATGGGCACATGCACTTTGCTCATCCATCACCTGGAGTCATTGGAAAGGTGGAAACCATGTGCTAGATTCCCAGGTCCTGTGAGGTAAGCAGCCCATGGTTGCCAGTTGTTATAAACAGGGATCTCCTAGGTTCCAGGGAAGGAAAAAAAAAAATCACTGGACTACATTTGTTCTGAAAATGTTGGGGCGCCTGGGTGGCTCGGTCAGTTAAGTGTCAGACTTCGGCTTAAGTCATGATCTCATAGTTTATGTATTTGAATCCCTTGTCTGACTCTGTGCTGACAGGTCAGAGTCTGGACTCTGCTTTAGATTCTGTGTCTGCCTCTCTCACTGCCCCACCCTTGCTTAAACTCCGTCTCTGTCTCTCAAAAATGAATAATTGTAAAAAATTAAAAATTAAAAAAACTGTTAAAAAAAAGGAAATGTTCAGTAGTCTCCAACAGGTCAATGAGGCGAGGGCTGCCCTAAAAGTGATGAGGAGCAGCAACTTCTTTCTTTTATTTAAATTTTAGGGTGTTTTTCTTTTCTTCTTTTTTTTTTTTTTTAATGTTTTATTTATTTCTGAGAGAGAGAGGCAGCGTGAGCAGGGGAGGGTCAGAGAGAGGGGGAGACACAGAATTGGAAGCAGGCTCCAGGCTCTGGGATAGCCCTTGAATACAGAGCCGGACATGGGGCTCAAACCCATGAACCGTGAGATTGTGACCTGAGCCAAAGTCGGACACTTAGCCGGCTGAGCCACCCAGGCGCCCCTTCTTTTCTTCTTTTGGGTAGAAATAACACATGCCTATCATAAATAAAAAGTACAGAAATTACAGAATTAAATTCATCCTAAGTCCCAGTACATGTTCTCCTGTGCGTGTATAAGCATATGGCATACTGTTGTGTACTGGTCCACCCCCACCCCTCCCCGCTCACCAGTATGGAAGAATATTTCTCCAAGTCATAAATAGAAATCTGTATCACTTTTAATGGAAGCTTATTTTTCCACTTTATATGTACATCCTATAATTTATTTCAGCCAATCCTATTCTTATGAAACATTTAGTTAGCTTTATAAAATTTTCAGAATTAGGGACAAAGATGAGATGAGCACTGTGGGCAACATTCTTTGGCTCTTGTTTGTTTTATTATGTTAAGGTCCCAGAAGTAGGATTGTGGCATAAAAGGGTAAGCATGTTATCGGGGCCTAAGGACGTGACAGGGCCAGTCTGTGCACAGAGCTTTCAAAGAGGTACCTGGGTACCACCAGATGGGATGGAAGCCAGAAGGGACGGGTAGCCCAAACCTCAGGTCTTCCACCTCTCAACTAGAGATGTTCCAGTTTCATCACTATTATAGATTGGGCTCCATGTAAGATGTTGCTTGAAGAAATCATTTCTTGGATTACAAATATATTTATAGGGACACCTAGGTGGCTCAGTCAGTTAAGTGTCCAACTTCGGCTCGAGTCATGATCTCACGGTTCGTGAGTTCGGGCCCCATGTCAGGCTCTGTGCTGATAGCTCAGAGCCTAGATCCTGCTTCAGATTCTGTGTCCCCCTCTCTGTCTGCCCCTCCCCTACCAGTGCTCTGTCTCTCTCCCATTCTCTCAAAATAAACAAACATTAAGAAAAAAATTTTTTAAACATTTTTATAAAGTTTGAAAACCACAGGTAAAATCATCTTACCAATAATTGTAACTTGGTCACACAAATTTATTGAGGGAATGCTTGCTTCAATCTGTGTGTCCTTGAGCTTGTTATGTTGTTGATTTTCCAGTGACTCAGAGAAATTATGGTCTTAATTTTCATAATAACGATCATGATTTTCATTGAGGTAGGAGGCCCAATTTGGAATTTTTTTCTTCAAGAGCTGAGGAAATGCCTTTAAGCAAAGGACTGGAGGAGCTTCTGAGAATAAGACTGGAAATGTCAAAATCGCCCACCAACTGCTAACATCTTGTTCCTATCAGAGGGTTGAGGTAAGGGCAAAAGGCAACCATGTACCCCCTTCTTTTTTTCCATTCCTTGCCCCATTCCTGCACAAGCAAATGCATAAGTGCACACACAAACACAGAAAGCTGTGACCTCTTCCTCAGGGAAGATGATCAACAGTGTTGAGGGTCAACCCACCACCTGAGCACTAGGGGATTCCCAGACTTTTCCAGGATGAAGCCAGAGCTTCTGGGCAGCCCTGGCTATAGGAACCCAGGATAGATCATCAACGATCCTAGCCTTCAGAGAAGGAAAGGTTTTCGGATCTTTAGTCAAAGTGAGGGAACAAGAGTTCTGCCTAACTAGTCAATTTTCCTAATGAGCTATTAGAAGCTGTTTTTGTGCTGAACACTCTGTCCTCATTATAACTGTGCTTCCCAGAAGCAAAGCTCTCTCTGTCTATTGTAATGAGCAGAACGCCAGAGTGAAACACAGTTTTAATGAGTTACAGCATGGATGTAAAGCTGAACGAGTTACATCTGAGATGAGAGCCCCTCAGAGTAAGCTAGGGCTGGTGGGTAATTTACAACAGTAGAGTAAACCACGTGGAGGTGACTTCTCCCATAAGGCAGGCTGGAAGAAACCAAGTGGGCTTCGTAGTAAATTGTACCCTGACTGACAGGTTGTTAGGAAGGGAGACCTGGAGAGTCCTTTTAGGGCAAAAGAAGGAGAACTTCTTGTGATCTTGAGAAATGGAAAGATTGAAGTCTTAGACATGGCAGTATTTATGTTACTCTATAATGTACCCTATTGACGCCAGCCCCAGAGCATGCTGGGAGTGCAGGTGAGCAGAGTTGAGGAAGGAGGGGCTCATTAGCCAGGCAGAGTATGAATAGGGGTCAAATAGAGACCAAAGAGACTAGCGGATGCCGCATCTAACTCATATCAGCCAACGGAAGCTCACTGCTAAATTTTTAGGAATTTTGCAAAGTGGTATTAAATACAGTCATTCTTGAAACTTAAATAGTATGAGCTGACAATTCTAAGGACATTGTTTTTTAAAAAGATACTAAATACTAAAAACCCATCGCTTCCTAATTGTTTTTCTATATTTAACTATTAACTGTGCTCTGTAAGTTATTTATACCTACTGTAGCCTTAGGGTAGAAACGCGGAAATCTACAATGCTGTCTTCATTTCTTGATATTCAGCAATCTTTTGTTGGTAGCTTGAAATTGGCATGGTGGGAGCATTAACACGATGGAAATCAACAAACACCACAAACCAGGGCTTAATGTATTATTTTATGGATTGTTGCTGGCGAAGGTCATCAAGAAGACGCGACTGCAACCGCCAGTTGACCTGTGAACTGGCCCCAGGCACCTAGAGGCACCTCACTCCTTACCCTATCCTTGGAATGTGAGTTTTTTTGCCTTTGCCGCTCCCAGAGGTTACTCCAAGGTAACGGCCTTGAGACAGTAATGTGGAGCTGAGAACGCCACATGGTACCAGCAACTGAACCCAATTAAGACGTCTTTATAAACTTTGAAGATGTGGTGTGCCAGTGCGGGGGATCTATTCTTCTTGCAGCTGCCCAAGACAAGCCTCGTGAGTAAATTACCTTTGCTTATTAAGCCCCTTCCAGCCTGGAGTGGCTGCCTCTTTCTTCAGGGATCGGTTTCACATTATATCCAGGACACTTCCCAGAGGGTTATGAGCCAACAATTGTCAACATAGGAAGGAATGGAAAAATGTAAATAATGCAGATTAAATGTAAAAGTGTGTCACCTTGTAGCCATTATTCTGTGAACAGAGCACACACGCGAAAAAAAAATGTATGGAAATGCCGTGTGAAAACTATTATCTCATTCAGCAAAGAATTCAATCATGTCATTGATGAATGGGTGAAGCTCCATTTTCAACTTACTCATTGATTATAAACGAAAAATTTCTAGCAACATTCACATTGGAACTCTGCTCATTTATCAATGGAAACCATAGGGTGGTTACAGATGTGAGGGTTTGACAAAAATCTTGACAAACATTCTGTAAGAATAAGTTGGCTCTGTAGAAATTTCAGTGAAGGGCACCTGGGTGGCTCAGTGAGTTAAGCACTGATTCATGATTTCAATGCAGGTTTTGATCTCATGGTTCATGAGTTTGAGCCCTGCATTGGGCTCTGCGCTGCCAGCGTGCACCATGAATGGGATTCTCTCTCCCTATCCCTACTTGACTCTCCTTCTCTATCTCAAATTATATAAATAAGTTTAAAAAAGAAATTTTAATGAAGAGTAGTGTGTAATGTAATATTTGCATATTATATGCTATACATCCATTGTATAAGCAAAATTTATACTAAATGCATAAATATGTACGTAGATACTCAAATTTTATCTCCTGTGTCCATACATTTTTTTTTTTTTTTTGCTACATCGTTGTTAAACTTTTAGTAGAACATCACTGAAGAGACCACTCCCTCTCCGAGCACCTGTGTACCCTCAGCATCTAGGCATGTAGGTGTTGGGCCGGCTGAGAGGTGGGGCAGAGACGCCACAGAATGGCAGACCTTCTTAAGATGGCTGACCTTCCCGCCACTACATCGGTGACCGTTACTACATTGGTGGGAAACAGAAATTTAAACCTTCCAACCGGGGACTTTCCAGTCAGGAGATTGCCCCTGTTATCTGAACCCCCACTAACAGGCTATAAAACCTCCCACCACCCAACCCAGGTGCGACTTCCCTGACTCCCTTTCTTGAGTCGCGGAACCTCGCCCTAGGGTGCATACAATAAAACTCCTTCTGCGGAGCCTTTTGCCTTGGAGTCTTTTTTCACTCAAAAACCTTACAGTAGGGTTCAGGACTGAGAGTTCTTGACCCAGGTTAGAATACGAGTCCTAGGTCTGACTGCTGTGTGAGGTTATATAATCCCTCTCCCTGAATTTTAGCTTACTTGTTAAACTGGAGACATAAATATTCACCTTGAAGGGCTATGGTAATAGGAAATGAGACTAAGTGTTGCATTAGGATAGGGCTGGGCAGTTAGCAGGCTGATAGTCTTTTTTTTTTTTTTTTCAAAATATTTATTTCTAGGAGAGAGAGAGACAGCGTGAGCAGGGGAGGGTCAGAGAGAGAGGGAGTCACAGACTCCTAAACAGGCTCCAGGCTCTGAGCTGGCAGTCAGCACAGAGCCCGACGCAGGGCTCGAACCCACAAACCGCGAGATCATGACCTAAGCGAAAGTCGGACGCTTAACCGACTAAGCCACCCAGGCGCCCCAACAGGCTGACAGTCTTAACTTATTACTGTGATTATGATTGTGATTATTTGTAAACAGAAGTGTTGCAGATCCAGTTCACTTCCAGACATGCTGAAAGATCTGAGCATGCTCTGATGTGTGGGGAGAAGAGAGACACAACCTTAGAAGCCTTTAAACAGGCTGCTCTCCAATATCGCCAGTGTGTACTTGGCAATCCAGCTCGACTTGAGGATTGGGAAGCAGATTAATGAACATCTTTCATTCACCAAGTTCTTTGATATACAACGTCTTATTTCAGCTTCCCGACCATTTTGTCAAGAAATGTGGAAGGTCCTATTTTCTCATGATGGCTGAAATTGTATTTCCCTTCCCATATGTTCTAGAACTTCACCATCCTTTCATCAAGAGGTAGAAGCTAATTCCTCTGCCCTTGAATCTGGATGGGCTTGTGGTTAGCTTATAGCCAGCAAAACACATCAGAGGTGGAAGAACACAATTTGCAAGGTAATGGAGCTTTTCTCTCATTAATGAGAATGCTCACCTTTGGACCCTGGACCATCCATATAAGAAGTCCAACTATCCGGTCCACTATATTGTAAGGAACCCACACTTCTCTTTTGGTACCCTGGCTCATGATCTTAAACTTCATGTTCTTCCAATTCAGACTCCAGACACGTATGTAAAGGAGACTTCAGATGATTTCAGGCCTCCGCTGTCAAGTCACTCCCAGCCTTAGATCTTCCCAAGTGAGGCCCCCAGACATTCATGGGCAGAGACAAGCTGTCCCAATGAGTCCTTTCCAGATTACTGACCTTCAGAATCTGAGAGCATTATCAAATGGTTGTTTTATGCCATTAGGTTTGAGGTGTTTATTGCACAGTGATAATTATTAGAATCAAAGTTATTCTCATACACATTTTGCAGACAGGGAAATTGACGCTTAGAGAGGATAATTATCCTTTATGGCCACACAGCTGGTCATTGGTCATTCACACTTGGGGCTTGCTAACTGCGTATTCCGTGCACTCTATACTATGCTGCATTGCCCCGCTCATGGCAGAGGGGTTGAGGGGGAAGGGTGGTGGAAACATTTGCTCTAATAGCCAGATGGGTCCTGGTGGGGCAGGGTGGGGTGGGGAGGCGAAGGCAGGAGTTAGTCACTGTAGAGAATCTGAGGGCATCCAGGCTCTTGCTAGACACATTTGGCTGGAGTGGTCAGGGGAACTGACCATTTAGAGTGAGAGGGTTAATGGGGCTGGGTTCAGACTCTGAAAGCAATTCTCTCTTCTCTCAACAAAACCAAAACAAGACCAAATCCCGTTCCTGATGTTTTGGTGTTTACAGCTGCTTTTCTGAAGTAACATGTTTCACCTGGGGACTGAACTGATGAAGCTTCTCAGGTTATAGCTACATGAGGTCTAGATATCAGACCACACAGGGACTTGCCTGACCTCAGCCCTACGCCTCTGTATCAGGAGATGGCATGTAGCTGAGTGTCCCTGTGAGGTTTCTGGGGCAGTGGGCTTTCCGTTCAGGTACAAAGCAGCTGCATGAACAAGTCCAGAACTGGCTGGAGGCAGTAGGTAGGGTGATTGACATTCCTAGCTTTTCCCTTAGGTTCCTCGTGAGTACTTTGGAGTATTTGGTCCAGTCTAGAGCTGGTCTTTGGGCTGCAGAATCCTTATAAGTTTCTTTCCCTCCTTTGAGGTTCATTTCTCACTTAACTGACCTGGTGCAGTCCTCACTGACTCCGTTGATAAATTTGTAAGATTCTTCCTTGCTTTCCTCCAGAGGCAGGTACATAATTCTCTTAAGGCATCTATTCCATAGTGTTGCCCATTTATTCACCCACCCCAGTGCTACTAGACTTAATCCCTTCGGGGATAGGGAATATATTTTCTTCACCTTCAACACCTACAACACCTGGCACAGAGGAGGAACTCAGAAAGTTCATTCATGCAACCAATTTTAATTGGGAACCTACTCCTCAATCCTTTATATAGATCAACTCAATCTTGAAAAAGAAGCCTGTGAAATAGGTACTTCTATATCCTGTGATGGTGTATTTTATGTGTCCTGTTGACTGGGCATCAGTGCCCAGATATTTGGTGAAACATTATTCTGGTGGTTTCTGTAAAGGTAATTTGGGGTCAGATTTATATTTATTTTTGTTTTTTTAATCTTTATTTTGGAGAGAGAGAGAGAGAGAGAGAAACCATGCAAGTGGGGGAGGAACAGAGAGAGAGAAAGAGAGACAGAATCCAAAGTAGGCTCCAAGCTCTGGGCTGTCCGCACAGAGCCCGACACAGGGCTCAAACTCACAAACTGTGAGATTGTGACCTGAGCTGAAGTCCGATGCCCAACAGACTGAGCTACCCAGGTGTCCCTTAGGTTTATATTGAAATTGGTGGACTTGGAGTAAAGTAGATTACCCTTTCATAATGTGTGCCTAATCCAATCACTTAAAGTCTTGAATAGAACAAAAGATGGGCCTCTCTCCAGCAAGAAGGAATTCGGCCAAAAGAGGGCTTTTGAGCTTGAACTGCAATATTGACTCTATCTGAGTCTTCAGCCTCTTGGTTCACTGTGTGGATTCTGGACTTGCCTGGAATTGATGGCGCCACTTATTTTATTAAGATAAATCTTGGTCTCCCTATACACACCCTATCTGTTCTGTTTCTCTGGAGGACCTTGACAGATACATAACCCCATTTCTGTATGCAGAAACTCAGGCACAGAAAAGGTTAGACAGTTACTTACTAGCTGTGTCTTCAGGGTTACAGTGACTAAATGGAAGGACTAGGACTTGAACCCAGAGAGTTCTGGCTCTAGAGGCTATGTTTCAAAGCTGTCTGCATATTGCCAGACAGTTCTAAGTCTTAGAAAAAAATATAGGAAGGAAGACAAAGTTTCTGCTGTGGTGAAGCCTGTGTTTGAGTGGGGGCAAAGCCAGCTTATACAAATATTTGCAAAGGCATACGCCTGCTAGCTTCATCCTAGGTTGCAAGAGACAGGGATATGGAGAAGAGGAGTTCAAGGAATAAAAAGCATGAGAGGTCCAAGGGAAAGGATTACATTTCTAGAACCCAGAGGCCAGTTCATGCTAGATTATATGTACCAGGACAGGTGCCACTTCAGCTCATAAAGTTCCAGTGTCAAAGACTGATAACTGATTCATTGATAAATGATCAAACAAGGGTGATTGGAGACAGGAGGTTGCCCACATTGGGCTTGTTGGAAGTAGTAGCTTTCTGTATCTGAATGTGGACGTAATGATATGTGATGGCTCTAAGTGCTTCCATCTCTGCTTTTGCTAAATTGAGCAGCTTCCACACAGGCAGTGCTATCTTCTTTTTCCAACCTTGGGTATGTCGTGTTTCTAAGCAAAATGTAGAAGCCAGCCAAGATCAGTAAGACTGAACAAGGAGTCTTCGGTCTCAGAATGCCCTGGGTGGAGGTATGCAGGAGACATAATCCTCATGTTTCCCAGGCAGGCAAGCCTCCCTCCCACCTGGCCCTGATATTTCTTGAGGCTCCAGACACTCTTGAAGAGGACCAAGGTGGTCCTGTGGCAGCTTATGCTGTTTGGTGGCTGAGATGCTGTGGGAGGAGAGGATACTGTTGGAGGCTCTGAGGAGAGTGAGGAGAAAGGGAAGAGCCTATCAGTCAGCATGTCAGCTTGCACTGAGGGTGTCCATGGGAGACCTTGAGCTCTGGCTGCGTGAGGAGCTGGGAGCCCAGAGCTGTGTGAGTGGCTGGTGCATGTTCTCCCTGGGGAGGGGACCACACCTCCCCAGGGTGGGATCATGAAGGCAGTTGATCTGAGAGGGGCTGGCTATTGGGCACAGGAGGATACCTGCCTGTTCTGAGACTGTTTAGAGGCCACTGGGTTAGATGCAGGCTGACCAACATGTTCTGGTTTGTCTAGAACTTTCCCGGTCTCAGCAAAGAAAATTCCATGTCTTGGGAACCCACCCAGTCCCAGGCAAACAGGTAGTTAATGACCCTGGATGCAAATCCCACTCTGAGGTAAAGATTACCACGTAAAATATTTCATGAGGCATACTTAAACTTAAAAATATTATTTTTGTATTGAAAGGGTTTTTAAAAAATTTATTTGGGGGGGTGGCAGAGAGAGAGGGAGAGAATCCTAAGCAGGCTCCATGCTGTCATCACACAGACTGACTCGAGGCTCGATCTCACAACCCCGGGATCATGACCTGAGCCAAAATGAAGAGTCAGGCTCCTAACCAACTGAGCCACCCAGGAACCCCATCCCCCATTATTCTTTATCTGAAATTCCAAATTTTTTGGATGTCCTGTGTTGTCATTTGCTGAATCTGGCAGCCCTACTTTGGATGTTTAGTGTATTGTGAGAGAAAAGATATTTATTTGAAGAAACTCCTGTGTGGGGCAGATTG
The DNA here is from genome assembly GCA_017311185.1 of Proteles cristata cristata. Classification (NCBI taxonomy): domain Eukaryota; kingdom Metazoa; phylum Chordata; class Mammalia; order Carnivora; family Hyaenidae; genus Proteles; species Proteles cristata. The sequence continues at coordinate 851,317 of JAESUZ010000722.1, forward strand.
GGAAATTCTTTGTCTTCTCACCAGGCAAGAAAAGTTTTAAGGGAAGCTGAGCCTGACCAGTAGGGTAGTGAGTGCTTTTATCTCAGACCTGATGAAAGCATCAATCGGTGGGAATCGGTCTAGATGCTAAGCGCATAGACCTCTAGTGCCCACAGTCCAAGTCTGGGGCTGGTTCTGCCATTTAGTATCTCAGCTACCCCGGGCAAGATACTTAACCTCCTGCTGCCTCCATTTCTTTATTTTATTTTATTTTTTTAAAGCTACTTTTAATTTGTTTTGATGTTTTATTTATTTCTAGGAGAGAGAGAGAGACAGCGTGAGCAGGAAAGGGTCAGAGAGAGAAGGAGTCACAGACTCTGAAACAGGTTCCAGGCCGGCAGTCAGCACAGAGCCCGATGCGGGGCTCGAACCCACAAACCTTGAGATCATGACCTAAGTGAAAGTCGGATGCTCAACCGACTAAGCCACCCAGGCACCCCTCCATTTCTTTATTTGAAAAATAGGGTAGAGGGGCACCTGGGTGGCTCAGTTGGTTAAACCTTCAACTTTGGCTTAGGTCATGATCTCACAGTTTGTGGGTTCGAGCCCTGTGTTGGGCCCTGTGCTGATAGCTCAGAGCCTGGAGCCTGCTTCAGATTCTGTGTCTCCCTATCTCTCTGCCCCACACTCCCTCTCTGTGTCTCTCAAAAATAAACATTAAAAATTTTTTTAAAAATTAAAAAAAAATTTAAAAAAACAAAAATGGGGCAGTGACTGTACCTACCCAAGAGGATTATTGTGTTGACTAAATGGTGTAATATGTATGATGCTTTAAAAACAGGACCTAGCATGAGGTATGGTTAGTTTTTGCCTAACTGCCTTGAGTCTTCCTTTAGCCACTCCAGAGAAAGCTTCCTGTAAACACTTGGGCCCCTGAGTACAGGGTGGTCACAGGACTCAGCCTGGCTAAGTGGCACATACATTCTTTCAGAGAGGCCAGACTAGTCATTGGTCTAAGGATGGGTGTGTAGCACAGGTCAGCCCATTCAGGATCAGCTCAATGGCTTTTTGGAGGACACCTGATGGGGGAGGAGACTTTTTGCTCTTTAGCTGGTCGGTATGGAAGGCATAGTCCTGGAGCACCCAGGGGCCCTACTCAAGGGCCATCTGTCCGAGAGTGGAGCCAACCCAACATGAAACAGGGCCTGGGAATGGAGAAAACCAAACCAAACAGTCCTGCTCTCCTAGGGTAAGCACCTGGACCCAGCCTTGGGGCCTTGCAAGGGACTTTGGAGCTGTCCTGTGAGTTGGGACCCCAGGTTCACCACATATCCTCTGTGCAGCCTTAGGGGAGCTCCTGGACCTCTGGGCTCCTCATTCTGTTGGCTCTTCAATGGCGATAATAACGGCTTCTCCTTGATAGAGCTGTTGTGAGGATTGCATGAGTTAATAGGTATAAAGTGGTTAGAATAGGGTTGAGCACAATGTACATGCTCAATAAACCTGGGTTGTTATCATCCGCACTGAATCCCTTCTGTTATACAAGAAGTATGTCCTCTTTGGGGCCCATATTGGTTTGAACAGGATGTCTGCTACTTTGTTACTGGAAGAATTCTCACTAATAAAAATGAATTCTGAGGAGTACCTGGAATGCTAGGGTGACTCAAATGCCTCTCCTGGGAGAACAAAGAGGAAGATTGGTGAGAATATGTTGGGCATATGATGTGAATGTGAGTTTATGGCTAAAATCGGTGGTTGTTAAACTTGAATGTGCACTTGGAAGGCTTCTTAAGACAGATTTCTGGGCTCAACCATAGCATTTCAGTTTAAAAAAGTCTGGGGGGTTACTCTGGTTTCTCTTCAGATCGAATAAATCTTCCGTCTTTTACTAAAAAGTCTGGGGTAGGGCAGAAGGAATTTGCATTTCTAACAAATTTCTAGGTGATGCTGAGGATTATGGTCTGAACACTGAGAGCTGTGAGATGAGATCAAAAGCAACAGTATTTAGTTAGTATTATTTAACAAAGTCTTAGTTTGTGCCTACTATGTTTAAGATGCTGCTCAAAGTGCTTTACAAATACTAATATTTAATATTTTTAAAGTTTATTTATCCATTTGGAGGGGAGAAAGGGGCAGAAAAAGAGAGAGAGAGAATCCCAAACAGGCTCTGCACTGCCAGCATGGAGCTTGATGTGGAGCCCAAACCCATGAAACCATGAAATCACAACATGAGCCAAAACCAAGAAGTGGATGCTTCACCCACTAAGCGACCCAGGCACTCCAGCATTTAATTTTTCATAACGGTTTTTTGATAGACTGACTGTCAAAATTTTTCAAGTGAGGAAACAGCTCAAAGGCTATGCCTGAAGCTGAAATGCTATGCCTGAAGTTTGTTAGGAGAGAGCCAGGAAATGTACCAGGCAGTGTGGGGTGTTCCTAACCTGCATTTCAGGCTACCTCTCTCACTATTTTATGCTGCTGAGAAAATGAATGGATTTGAAAAATGCAGATGCTTGAGCCCCACCCTGAGATTGTGGTTCTTTAGGTTTTGGGGGTGAGGGCAGGCCTGGGTCTAGGTAGCCCTGCCAGCTTTACAACCACTCAGATACCTCGGATCCTAGCTCCCGGGTCTCTCACTCAGTATGGATTCCCTCTAGAAGGGTCTTTTCTCTGCAGTGTTCTTGGGCATCAGGAAGGTCAGGGGAGGAGAAGGCTCTTCTCTGTGGCAGCTGTCGGAAAAGCTGGGGATGAAGGTGGGGCCACTACCAGGAGCCAGAGGTTAAATGATGCCTCTAAGTAAGCCCTGATAAGATCTGTAGCATCAATTAGCACCTCTTGAGCGCCTTCCAGGAGCAAGTCTTCTTGCTTTACACTCCCTTTGCTTCCCTGTTCTGAATCAGTGAGGAAAGCCTAGACCAGACTGGGCAAAATAGGGCCAGTGCCCAAGGATGGCATTTCCATGGATTTCCTTTGGTGTGTTGATTTATTCCCAGAGATAAAAGGGAGACCAGTAATGAAACAGCTGCTCCTTATCTGTAAGGTGCTTGTGTGTCCTATCGCATGAACTCAGTTTCTAGAACTGAAAGGGAGCTAGAGAGATAATCCAGTTCCTTCTTGTCTTCTTCACTTCCAAGCTACCATTGCTGGGCTTTTGTGGGGCAGAGAGAGACAAAGCTCTTGGAAAACTGGATTAAAACCAGAGTGCTGAGGGAAACGCTTTGTAATAAATGATAATTCCAATGTCGATCTCTACACGAGTCTAGGTTTGAAGCAGAGCTGTTAACCTGTTGTGAGTTAGTCGAGGCATCCCGCTTCGATTTCCCCATGACCTTTACAATGAACAGTTTTCCCTTTACGGATATTACAAAGTTATTTTGGTCATTGGGACTAAAATAGCAAAAAATAACTCAGCAGAGGCATTGGCTTTTGCTTTGAGTTTGTTTTTGTTTAAAATGCCACAATTTCATGTCTCAGGAAGTAGTTCAGACCAACTGGAAATAGTAATGGAATTTTCTTCTCTGTGTGTGTGTGTTCCTTCTTTTCATTCATCTCTGGTTTGTCGAGTGAGACATGCTCTGTATAGAGAGAAAGAAAAGGACCCCCAAACCATAGCATTACTTCTGGAAATTACAAAATAGTTGGGGAGAGGAGGGGCAATATCTTTAAGGCAACATACAGTAACTTCTACATAAGGGGAGGGGGACTAGAATCATCATTTATTATGAACAGTAACTGGATTGGATATTTTATATATGTTAGGTTCTTTAATCTTCCCTAAAACTCTTCCCTAAAACCCTATGGTAAACATGTAACAGATGAAGAAACTGAAGCCTAGACAGGTGAGATAAATTTCCCATGATCACAGAGTCAGTTAGTGACAGACCCATGTTCTAACCCTGTTTACTTAGGTTCAGTGTTTGTGTTGTATCTGCTCTGCCATGAGCTGCCGGACACACAGGTGTGTGTTAGTAGGTAGATATTAACATACAGAAGCACACATACATGTATGTCATAAAGAGGGTGCCTGGTAAAGGAGCCACAGGATACTCTGTGTTTGGTAGATCGGCAGACAGGTGAGAATTCCAAGTGGCGGGGGGGGGGGAAGACAATTGATGGACCTCGGAAGGTGCGTGGCAAGTTGATAGGACCCTATGTAGTTCTGTTTGCCAGGGAGGCATGGATTGAGTGGGGAAATCATGGGAAATCAGGAGTAGGAAGAAATTGGTGGGGAAAATATTAGAAAAAGTTGAATGCTGAGTGCAGGATCCTAGACCATGGGTGCTGAGGCTGTTGGGTGCTGAGAGATGGCCATCTGTCCCAATTTCATGCAAGGCTACCACTCTCTTACCCAAGTCCCAGTAGGACTCTGTGTGACCCATGGAATTGCTTCAGATTGCTGACATTGCCCTAATTTTTATGGGGTGATGTCAGCAGCACAAGCTCTTTGTCAATTCTGTTTCAGCCATAATAAGTATTAACCCTGGAAAGAAAACCCAAACAGTCTTGAAACTGCCCCTTTGGTCTCTTCGTTCCAGGTAACCTGATGCCAGAACACCCCCCTCACAATACTGAGCATCTCTGAGGGCGTTGCAAAGAGCCACATCAGTGCCACCAAAGGATCTTTTTGACATCCTGACTCCTCTGACTGCTAGATTCCCTGCACTCTCCACCTTTTCTGCCCAGACCTTGTAACATCCCCTGTGATTGCCTCTAACCCCAGCTTCTCTCTGCTTAAAGATAGTGCCAGGTCCAAGCCCCTTCCCTTCTCTGGCCACCTTGTGAAGGGCACTCACCCTGACGTTGATTCATTAATCCTCATGCCATGTACTTGCTTAGTTTGCTTGGTTTAATTCATGAGATGTGTTCAGTGTTGTTATCTGCAGTAAATTCTTTAGCAAGAAAAAGGATTAAAGAAAAATCGCCTGGTGTGTTCCCTATACTGATTGTAATGTCCACTCCTTAATGTTTTCTTTAGGCAAAATATGATTGAGTGGAGCATATGGGTAAGACTTTAAAGAGAATAGGAAGAGAAGATGTCCCTGAAGGCAACAACCTTATGGGAAAGGATGGAAGGGGAGAGGTATAGTTAGTGCTTAGGTTGGCTGATCCCTGTAAATAGCAGTGTGCAGCCCCAGATTGCCTTGATTTTTAACTGAATGGACACCTTAGGTCTTTTTAATGCCAGATGGTGGGCCGACTTCTCTGTTCAAAAGCTTCCTGCACCCTGTTGGAGATCTACTTTTCATCTTTTTATGACAAAAAAATGATTCCGCTGTGAACCAAATGCACTGGGGGGAGTACTGCACAAGACGTCAACTCCGCAACGAAGGGGAAATCCATTGTCATCAGATGGTAGAAGGATAATTGAAAATCATCAGGTACATGCAGTGGGGACAGAAGAAAGGATCATGAATGATGCCTGTGTGGGAGAGGATTAGGGCAAGGTTTAGGAAGGACTGCATAATCTGACATTTGAGCTTGACCCTAAAGGATGTATGGGATTTATTTATTTATTTATTTATTTTATTTCTAGGAGAGAGACAGCATGAGCAGGGGAGGGTCAGAGAGAGAGAGAGTCACAGACCGAAACAGGCTCCAGGCTCTGAGCTGGCACTCAGCACAGAGCCCGACGCGGGCTCGAACCCACGAACCGTGAGATCATGACCTAAGCGAAAGTCGGACGCTTAACTGACTAAGCCACCCAGGTGCCCCAGGATATATGGGATTTAATCAGGAACAATAGAGAATGGTGGCAAAGGAGAAGAGGCTGGAGGATATTCCAGGTGGAAGGGATAGAGTGCAGGCGTTTGAGGCCAGGAAGAGCAAAGCACATAGGGAATGGTAGGAAGGTCATTTCAGCTGACTTTAGGTATGAGAAGAAAAGCAAAGAAAGGCAACAGTACTCTCCTTGCCCACCTTCCAACTTGTTGGCTGTGCTTCTGTGTCTCTACAAGTTCATACCCTACTGCCTGGTCATTAGGGCTTAAAGACCTCAAGCATTGATTCTGAACATGCTTGTCTTCCACTCTGTGTCCTTCTTCTGTACAACCTTGTCCATGCCCTATTTGAGAGTGATAGAATGACATATGAGTTCATATCTCTAGTTCAGAGTCTGACTTCTAGCTTAGACCCCTAGGACCATATATACCACGTGGATGTCTCAAAGGCACCATGTTTGGGTGAACACTGAGCCCATCATCTTACTCTTTCCACCTGTTTGCTTTTTCAGTGATCAGCACCTCATCTAACTAGTTACACAAGTTGAACAGTATCCTGACCATCATCCCAAACACCTCTCTTCAGCTTCCACATCCAATTCACCACAGCTAATGTTGATGTTACTTCTTCAATATCTCTCAAACCCATCCCCTACTCTCTGCTTTTATCAAGTCCATAGCAGTAAAAATTTCAATTTCTTGCCTAGGCTATTTCAACAAGTCCTGACATGTCCTCCTGTTTCTACTCTTAATCTCACTTCAGCTGAAACTTTCTAGTTCAGATCAAGGGCAACCTTAAAAAATAGGAATTTGAACAAGATAGTGAAATAGAGGTTATAGACATTTCACCCAGAATACAACTACAATGCGTTGGATAAATATGGCATGGCTGATGTGGGGGAAAAGAAAATAAGAGAATTCTGTAGGGATTAGGAATTAAGTAACAGTGCAAATCTACAGGACCTGGGACTTGCTATGGTAGTTTATACTCTGGGTTTCAATGGATCATGCATACCAGAAAAATAAATCAAAGACTGGCCCAACACAGGATAGGAAGAAAAAACAAGAGACAGCCAGAATAAAGCTGAGACTTCCAAAGAGGGACATCTGATGATCTAAACTAGGAAAAAAAAAAAATCTTCTACTGAGTAAGACAGTAGGGATACATGCAGAGTTTTTCACTGACCACTAAAAGAGTAGGTGGAAAATGTATCCTTGAAGAAGTATTATTTGCAAGTCTTTATTCTAAGCTGTGACCCTCAGAAACAAAACTCAAGTTTAAATACACATATTTAAATAATTCAAGGTTAGTCATTCCCCAGGTGACTTGCAAAAGCAAACTAAATCCTGTGTGGAGGAACAAAACCCCAGGCTTCAAAGGATTTCTACAGGTAAAAAGAACATAACTTACATAAAAAATAAATTAAAACACACGAACAGGAAAGTAAAGATGAGCAAGATTAAGCAACAAAACAAATTCATAAACAGACCTGTAAAGACTGCGTGTATTAGAATTTAGATACAGGAAGTTTAAGAAATATGAAGAAATTAGGGTAAGAAGTATGATGAAAGACTTTCAAGGTCGATGTCATGCATAGGAAAAAGAAAAAAATTGAGCATTCTAGAAAGGAATACCCTAATAATGTGTAATAAATTATATCATAATTTAGACACAGGTGAATAGAGAATTAGTGTAATGGAGGACACTAGACAACTAACTGTAATCTAAACAGAAGGTCAGAAACAAAAGGTCAGAAATCTGGAGACTATCAAAGAGTTGAAGAGATATTGAAGATACTGTGGGAAAATGCAATACATATCTAATTGGACTCCCAAAGGAAGAAAATAGAATGAAGTAAAATCAATACTTCCATTGCTAATGGTTAGACTCCTTAATAATGTATATCAATCTGGGGCGCCTGGGTGGCCTAGTCGGTTAAGCGTCCGACTTTTGCTTAGGTCATGATCTCGCGGTTCGTGGGTTCGAGCCCCGTGTCGGGCTCTGTGCTGACTGCCGGCTCAGAGCCTAGAGCCTGTTTCAGTCTGTGACCCCCTCTCTCTCTGACCCTCCCCTGCTCACGCTGTCTCTCTCCCTCTCTCTCCTAGAAATAAATAAAAAACATTAAAAAAAATAATGTATATCAATCATTAGTACAGAGAGCTCACATCTAAAATCAATCCATCAATCAATCACATCTAAAATAAATAAAATTAAATTTCTTCTTAAATATATTTCAATGAAACACAGTATAGAATGCAACTTCTACATGGAGACTACAGGAACATGGAGAAGTTCTGAAAAGCAGTCAGAGAAAGAAAAGACCAATTACCTACAACGAAATGGTCATTAATAGCTGATTCCACAGAGGTAGTAGTGGAATCAAAGACAAAGTGAAATTTCATCTTCATAGTTAAAATATTTTTCCTTCCAAAAAATCTCTTCTAGTATTAATAAAGTAAAAAGTTCTTTTCAGACAAATTGAAACTGAAAGAATTTTCTAACAGATTTTCTTAAATGAAACTCCTATAAAAGTAATCTCAGGGGGGGAAAATGTTACCAAGAGGAAGGGAGAGAAAGATACCAGTAAACAGGTAGGCTAATCTAAACAAACACTGATGGTTTAAAACAATAGAGCTATGTGTAGTTTGTGTGGTTAAAAAGAAATATTAAGCTAAAATACAAGCAAACAACAAAATAAGTCAGTCCAGGTTTAGCTGGTAAGAATTAAAGCATTCCAAAGTATTGGTGCTGTAGGAGGAAAGGGTAAAGACTCTGGTGAGCTTTAGATTTTACATTAAATATACATGTTAAAATTTCTAGATAGCACTATCAAGTAGTTTTTAGTGATGAAAATGTTCCATGAATCTGCAATATTCAAAACAGAGCTATAAGGCAGATGTGGCTCTTGAAAACTTGATATGTGGCTAGTTGCGACTGAGGAACTTAATTTTAAATCTTATTTTAGTTAGTGTAAAATTAAACTTGAGTGACTAGCGGCTACACCATTAAACATCATGATTCTAAAATAATTGTATAATTTTTCAGTCAGTATAGAGGAAAAAAAATAAGGCTGTTGTTTATAATCAAATAATCCCAAAGAGAGCAGTTAAGAAGGAAAACAAAAACAAAAGCAAAAACAAATACCACGTAAGCCAAAGCTGCAGAGCCAGTAAGTAGTGGGATTAGGATTTGGATCCTGATTTCTGCAGTTCTAAGTAGCATGCTCTTAGTCACAACAACGCTGTTCCATGTGTTGATAGGTTGATTAAAGATCTCTATGAAGAAAGAATACTAACCAGAGAGGTAGACAGGATTTTTACAACATCCCTAGTCTATATTGTATAGCAACTTGCATGTGCTTTCTGATATGACCATTATTAGTGCGTGTGTCCCTTTCTCTCGTGTGATAGTTCCTGAGGAGCACAGATGGTGCTTATCCTGTGTGCATCCCCTCCACTCGGAGCTTTGTGCTGAGTTAGTAAGAACTGAACTGAAAATCTGTGTGTTGGGGAAGGTCATTGAGGGGTTGTGACCACCGGTGGATGGGTGAGCTGGACTCAAGCTCTTGGAGGCTCCTCACCTAAACCTCTGTCCTTGGAATGTGTGTTCTGATTGCCTTCCTGGCTCCCAGAAGCTGCCTCAAGGACATGAACTTGAGATAGATATGCGGTGAGGGGCACATGGGTGACTCTGTTGGTTAAGCGTCTGACTTTGCCTCAGGTCATGATCTCGTGGTCTGTGAGTTTGAGCCCCGCATTGGGCTCTGTGCTAACGGCTCAGCCTGCTTCAGATTCCATGTCTCCTCCTCTCTCTGTGTCCCTCCATCACTTGTGCTCTGTCTCTCTTGCTCTCCAAAATAAATAAAACATAATTTTTTTTATTAAAAAGATAGATATGTGGTGTTGAGACCTTCTGAGAATCTGTTAAGAACTCTATATAACTTGCTAAGATTTGGTGGGTGGGAGAGGAGATCTTGGAGTTGTCCAAGATAAGAGGCATATGCATGCTGTCTTTACTTTCCACTCTCTAATGCACTCCCACCCATCTTTAGGGTTTACACCTAGGGAAGTTTTTCCTGATATCCTTCAGTTGAACCATATACCATATTACGTGCTTTTACACGTACATCTTACATTAGATGCCTCTCTTTCTTTTAAGATATGATTACACTCTTTACTTTGCAAATAATTGTACATTTACATGCAGTTTAAGAAACAATATAGAGATCCTACATACTCTTTATCCAGTTTTTCTCATTGTAACACTTTTTAAAATTTAAATAATTATTCTTATTTTTATTTATTTTTTAATAGTTTATTGTCAAGCTGGTTTCCATATAATAACCCAGTGCTCATCCCAACAAGTGCCCTCCTCCATGTCCATCACTCCCCTTCCCCTCTCCCCCACCTCCATCAGCCCTCAGTTTGTTCTCAGCATTCAAGAGTCTCTCATGGTTTGCCTCCCTCCCTCTCCCCAACTATTTTTCCCCTTCTTCTCCGCCAGGGTTCTCCCTTAAGTTCCTCCTAATCCACCTATACATGCAAACATATGGTATCTGTCCACAGCCTGACTTATTTCACTCAACATAACACCTTCAAGTTTTATCCATGTTGCTACACATGGCCAGATTTCATTATTTCTCATTGCCATGTAGTATTCCATTGCATAGATAAACCACATCTTCTTGATTCACTTGTCCGTTGATGGACGCTTAGGCTCTTTCCATGCTTTGGCTATTGTTGAGAGTGCTGCTATGAACTACTGGGGTACATGTGCCCCTATGCATCAGCACTCCTGTATCCCTTGGGTAAATTTCCTAGCAGTGCTATTGCTGGGTCACAGGGGAGTTCTATTAATTTTTTGAGAAACCTCCACTGTTTTCCAGAGAGGCTGCACCAGTGTACATTCCCACCAACAGTGTAGGAGGGTGCCTGTTTCTCCACAGCCTCGCCAGCATCTAAGGTCTCCTGATTTGCTCATTTTAGCCACTCTGACTGGCATGAGGTGGTATCTCAGTGTGGTTTTGATTTGTATTTCCCTGATGAGGAGGGACACTGAGCATCATTTCATGTGTCTGTTGGCCATCTGGATGTCTTCTTTGGAGAAATGTCTGTTCATATCTTCTGTCCATTTCTTCACTGGATTGTTTATCAGATGTGGAGTTTGGTGAGTTCCTTATAGATTTTGGATACTAGCCCTTTATCTGATATGTCATTTGCAACTATCTTTTCCCATTCCATCGGTTGCCTATTAGTTAGTTTTATGGATTGTTTCCTTTGCCGTGTAGAACTTTTTTATGTCGATGAGATCCCAATAGTTCATTTTTGCTCTTGATTCCCTTGCCTTTGGGGATGTGTCAAGTAAGAAATTGCTGTGATTGAGGTCCAGGAGGTTGTTTCCTGGTTTCTCCTCTAGGGTTTTGATGGTTTCCTGTCTCACGTTCAGGTCCTTTATCCATTTTGAGTTTATTTTTGTGCATGGTGTGAGAAAATGATCTAGTTTCATTCTTTTGCATGGTGCTGCCCAGTTCTCCCAGCACTATTTGCTAAAGAGACAATATTTTTTCCATTGGATCCCCTTTCTTGCTTGGTCAAAGATTAGTTGGCCATACATTTGTGGGTCCAATTCTGAGTTCTCAATTCTATTCCATTGGTCTATGGGTCTGTTTTTGTGCCAATACCATACTGTCTTGATGATGACAGCTTTGTAGTAGAGACTAAAGTCTGGGATTGTGATGCCTCCCATTTTGGTTTTCTTCTTCAATATTACTTTGGCTATTCAGGGTCTTTTGTGGTTACATACAAATTTTAGGATAGTTCTAGTTTTGAGAAGAATGATGCACTGCCCTACAGTATTACCACCAAGATATTATTATTGACACAAAGTAGAGACAGACCACTTTCCTCCTTCTCCCGATCCTTGGTCCTTAATCACCAGCAACTACTAAACTGTCTCTGCTTCTGTGATTTTGTCATATCAATACTGTTGTATAAATGAAATCATATAGTATATAATCTTTTGATGTGACTTGTTTCCATCAACATAATTCTCTGACCAGTTGTTGTTTGTATCATCAGGCCATTGTCTTTAATTAGTACTCCATGGTACCAATGTAACCACAGATGGGGAAGCATTCATTCTCTGAAAAATATCTGTGTTGTTTCCGGTTTGGAACACATGAGATGTTGTGTTTGTGTAGGCGATGCATGAGTGTGTGTGTGTGTACATATATATACATATATATATATATATATATATATACAGCTTCATTGTTGTAAGGTAAATGTTCAGAAATGCAAGTGATGAGTTGCATGGTAGTTGTACTTGTGATATTATCCTGTCACAGATGTTTTCCAGAATGGTGGTTCCATTTTACAACTACCCTGTAATATATGAATAACCCAGTTTCTCTGCATCTTTGTCAGCATTTGGTAGTGTCACTATTTTGTATGTTAGCCATTTTGTTAGAGAAGTTGTGATATCACACGGTGGTTGTACTTTGCATTGTATAATGGCTAATTGTGTTAATCATATATTCATATGTTTATTTGACATCTGAGTATCCCCTTCAGTGAAATGTCTTCTGTCTTTTTCCATTTTTTAAATGGACTGTTTTTACGTTGAGGTGGAAAGTTCTTTATATATTCTAGATGCTAGTCCTTTCTTAGATATTTGGTTTGCAAATATTTTTCTCCATCTGTATCATGTCTGTTCAACCTCGTAACAGTCTTTTGCAGGGCTTAAGTTTTTGTTTTTAATATATATTTGAGACATAGAGCAAGCACGTGCGCAAAGGGGGGAGGGGCAGAGAGAGAGAGGGAGACGCAGAGTCTGAAGGAGGCTCCAGGCTGTGAGCTGTCCGCATAGAGCCTGACATGGGGCTCAAACTCATGAATGGTAAGATCAGAACCTGAGCTGAATTTGCACACTTAACCTTCTGAGCCACCCAGGTGCCCCTTAAGTTTTTGTTTTTGGTAAGATCTGATTTATTATTTTTTTCCTTTCATGTATCATACTTTTGGTATTATGTCTAAGAACCCTTTCCCTACCCTTGTATTTTGAAGATCTTTCTCCAATTTTTTTTTCTAAAAGTTAAATACATTTACCTTACCTATATAAGCCTATGATCAATTTTGACAATTTTTATAGCAAGTTGAGGTTGATTTTTCTTTATGAATATCCAGTTTCTCTAGCACTTTCATTGCAAAGGCTAACTTCCTCCATTGATTTGCTTTTGTACTATTTTCAAAATCCACTGGCCTTTTTTTATGTGTCTATTTCCCTGACTTCTATTGTGTTCTGTTGATCAGTACATCTATCCATCAATCAATATCACATGGTCTTGATTATTATAGATATATAATAAGTCTTGATGTAGAGTAGATTGATTTCTTCCATTTTATTATTTCTCAAAATTGTTTTAGCTATTCAGGCTTTTTACTTTGCATATATTTCAGAATACACATACTTCTATCTAAAGACCTTCTTGCTGGATATTTGGGAGGAATTGTGTTAATGGAATATACCTATCTTGAGAGAATTGACATCTCTATTATATCCATGGACAATCCATCCGTGAACATGAGATAGCCCTCCCTTGATTCAGCTCACTTTTGATTTCCTTTATCAGCATTTTTTTGATTTTCAGCATATAAGTGTTGCTCATGTCTTGTAAACTTTACCCCTAATATTTCTTTATTTTATTCAATCATAAGTAGCAAGACATCTTACATTTTGGTGTCTATGTGTTCATTGTTAGTATATAAGAATGCAGCTGAAAATTTTATGTTTATCTTGTGTTATGAGAAATTATGAAAGCCATTATTGTTTCTGAGAGTGTTTTTGTGGTGTCTTTGGGATTTTCTACATACAAAATTATGCAATCTGCAAATAGGGGCAATTTTCTTTCTAATCTGTGTGCCTTTTATTTCTCTTTCTTTCATGACTGTATTGGCTAGAATGTGTAGCAATATTTTGAATAAGGGTGAAGAGAGCAGACATTCTTTCCCCGTTCAAGATCTTAGGCAGAGGAAGTAGTCAGGCTTTCACTATTAAGCAACGTGTTAGTTGTAGGCCTTTTCGTGGATGCTTTTTATGAAGTTGAGGATGTTCTCTTCCATTCTTATTTTCCTGAGTGTTTTTAATCATTAACAGATGTCAAATTTTCACAAAGATGTTATTCTACATTGACTGATGTGAACATGTGATTTTTCTTCTTCAGCCGATTAATAGGCTGGATTACAGTGATTTACTTTCAAATACTAAGCCATCCTCACATCCCTGAAATAAACTCACTTAGTCATGGTGTCTAATTCCTTTTATATATTTCTCAGTCTTATTTGATAGTATTTTATTAAGGATGTTTAAGTCTATATTCGTGAGATCATGGACTTGTGGTTTTGTCTTTTGTACAGTCTGTATCTAGTTTGGGTATCAAGTTAATATGAGCTTCATAAAATGAATTGGGAAGTACTCCCTTTTCTTTTTCAACTTTGGCTCAGGTCATGATCTCACAGTTGATGGGTTCTAGCCCTGCGTTGGGCTCTGTCTCTCTCTGTCTCAAATATAAATAAACAGTAAAAATTAAAAAAAAAACAACCTTTTACAATTAGCAGTGATTAATGATTCCTCACTGTCCTTGTTGTCCTTAACAGACACTAGTATACTGTCTGTCTCTGTGGATTTATCTATTCTGAGTTATTTCATATAAATGACGTCATGTAATATGTGACCATTTCTTTCACTTGGCATAGTATTTTTGAGTTTCATCCATGTTGTAGCATGTATCAGTACTTCATTATTTATGGCTGAATAATATCCCATTGTACAGAATATATTTTGTTTATTCATTAGTTGATAGATATGAGCTATTTTCACTTTTGGGCTATTAATATTCAATTAGAAGAGTTTTCATAAGTATATGTTGTTAATTCTCTTGTATGTACATAGGAGTAGAACTTCTACGTCTTATGATAACTTAAAGTTTTTAATTTTTTTCACATTTATTTATTTTTGAGAGAGAGAGAGACAGAGCATGGGCGGGGAGGAACAGAGAGAGAGAGGGATACACAGAATTTGAAGCAGGCTCCAGGCTCCGAGCTGTCAGCACAGAGCCTGACATGGGGCTTGAACCCATGAACCATGAGATCATGACCTGAGCTGAAGTTGGATGCTTAACCAAATGAGCCGCCCAGGCACCCTAGGTTTAATTTTTTGAGGAACTGTCAAAATGTTTTCCAGAACAACTGCATCATTTTTTTTCCATCAGAAATGTATAAGGATTCCAATTTCTCCATGCCAGTTGACACATCATTGTCGATATTTTTTTTTTATTTTTAAAAATATTTATTCATTTTTGAGAGATAGAGACAGAGCATGAGTGGGGGAGGGCAGAGAGAGAGAGAGAGAGAGAGAGAGACATAGAATCCAAAGTAGGCTCCAGGCTCTGAGCTGTCACCACAGAGCCCAATGTGGGGCTTGAACTCACGGACCATGAGATCATGATCTGAGTTGAAGTCAGATGCTTAACTGACTAGCCACCCAGGCTCCCCAATAATTTTTGTTTATTATAGTATCTTAGTGGATATGAAGTAGAATCTTGTTGTGGTTTTGATTTTCATTTCTCTAATGACTAATGATGTTGATGTATTTGCATATGCTTATTGGCCATTTGTATGTATTCTTCAGAGAAATGTCTATTCAAATTATTTGGCCATTTGTTGAGTTGTATTTATATTACTCATATGGAAGAGTTCTTTATATATTTTAGATACTAGAACTTTATCAAATACATGATTTACAAATAATTCTCTTTTTTGGGGGGTTGTCTTCTTACTTTCTTGATAGTGTTGATTGAAGTAGCATACATATTTTAAATTTTGATTACATCCAATTTATCTTTTTGTTTGTTTGTTTGTTTGGTGTGCTTTAGGCATCATATTTAAGAAACCATTGCTGGAGCACCGGAGTGGCTCAGTTGGTTAAGCGTCTGACTTCGGGTCAGGTCATGATCTCCTGGTTCGTGGGTTCGAGCCCTGCATCAGGCTCTGTGCTGATGGCTAGCTTGGAGCCTGGAGCCTGCTTCAGATTCTGTGTCTCCCTCTCTTTCTGCTCTCCCTCTCTCCCTCCTCCCCTGCTCACGCTGTTTCTCTCTCTCTCTCTCTCTCAGAAATAAATAAAACTTAAAAAAAAAAAAAAGAAACCATTGCCTTTTCCAAGGTAATGAAGATGTACCTTATGTTTTCTTGGAGGGATTTATGGTTTTAGAGCTTCTATTTAGGTCTCAATCCATTTTGAGTTCGTTACTGTATGTGGAGTGTGGTACTGGTCCAACTTCATTCTGTTGTGTGTGGATATCCAAGGGTTTCAGCACCGCTCATTGAGTTGTCTTAGCACCCTTGTTAAGAATAAATTGCTTAAAAATGTGTAAACTTATTTCTTAACTCTTAATTCCAATTAGTTTATATATATTTATATACATAAACACACACACATATGTATAATCTCAATACCACACAGCAGTCTTGGCACTAAAGCTATAGTAAATTTAGAAACCAATAAGTGTCAGCCCTTCAAATTTGCTCTTCTTTTTCAATATTTTTTTTGTCTATTCTGAGTCCTTTCCATTTCCATACAAATTTTAGGCTAAGGTCATCCATGTCCACAAAAATATGTCTGGATTTTGGTAGATGTTACAGTGAACTGTAGACCAGTTTGGGCATGATGAGCTCAGAGTGACCAACCAGGTGGCAGTCTTAACTTCTAATTCTTTTTTTTTTTTTTAATTTTTAATGCCTTTATTTTCTTTTGAGAGAGAGAGAGACAGAGAGAGAGACAGAGAGTGAGTGGAGGAGGGACAGACAGAGAGGAAACACAGAGTCCAAAGCAGGCTCCAGGCTCTTAGCTGTCAGCACAGAGCCCAACGCAGGGTTCGAACCCACAGACTGTGAGATCATGACGTCAGCCAAAGTCTGACACTTAACCGACTGAGCCACCCAGGCGCCCCTTAACTTCCAATTCTTTTTTTTTTTTTTTTAATTTTTTAAATTTATTTCTAGGAGAGAGAGAGACAGCGTGAGCAGGGGAGGTCAGAGAGAGAGGGAGTCACAGACTGAAACAGGCTCCACGCTCTGAGCTGGCAGTCAGCACAGAGCCCGACGCAGGGCTCGAACCCACAAACCGCGAGATCATGACCTAAGCGAAAGTCGGACGCTTAACCGACTGAGCCACCCAGGCGCCCCTTAACTTCCAATTCTTAACAGTATTTAATCTTCCATTCTATGAACACTATTTAGGTGTCCTTTGATTGTTTTCAATGATGTTTCTATAGTTTTCTATGTGCAAGTTATGCACCTTAAAAATTATTGTTATGGATTTTTTCCCTTTTGTTGATGTTGTAAATGAAATTGTTTTCTAAAATACATTTTTTACTTGTTTATTTCAAGTTGATATGAATGCAGTTGATTTTATATCTATTAACAGATGATATGTTTTCTGAACTGGTTTATTAGCTCTGACAATATCTTTTTAGATTTCTTGGTATTTTCTATATACAAAATCAACCCATCTGCAAATGGAAATAGTTTTTCTTATTTTTTTATTTTTCTATATGGATGGCTTTTATTTCTTTTTCTTTTTTACTTACTTAGGCTAGAACCTCCAGTCCAATGTTGAATTGAAAGCAGTAAGAATAGACCGTTTCTTGATCTTGATTTAAGGAAGAAAACTTGCAGTCTTTCAGCATTAAGTATGATGTCGTCTATAGGTTTTGCATAGATACCCATTCTTAGGACAAGGTGATACTCTTCATTTCCTGTTTGGTTGACTGTTTTCATCTTGAAAGATGTTGGATATTTAGTTTATTTATTTTGAGAAAGAGATACAGCACACGAAAGTGAGTAGGGAGGAGGAAAAGGGGGGAAGAGAGAGAGAGACAGAGACAGAGAGAGAATATCTCAAGCAAGCTCTGCACTGTTAGTACAGAGCCTGATGCAGGGCTTGATCTCACAACCATGAGGCCATGACCTGAGCCAAAATAAAGAGTCTGACGCTCAACTGACAAATTCACCCAGGCATCCCAAAAGATATTGGATTTTTGTCTAATGCTTTTCTTCATCCATGGAGATGACCATGGGGTTTTATACTTTATTCTTATTACTGTGGCTTATTATAGTATTTGTTTATTTATGTAAATCTTCCCTTCCTGGCAAAAATCTCACTCAGTCATGCCATATATTCCCTTTTATATGTTGCTAGGTGTAGTTTTCTAGTACTGTAATTTTTTGCCTATATTCATAAGGGATATTGTCATCTAGGCTTCTTTTCTTGTGCTGGGTTCTTTTCTTTGTCTGGTTTTGGCATCAGAGCAATACTAGCATCATAAAATGAGTTGAGGGGTATTCTCTCCTCATCCATGTTTTTGAAAGATTGGTATTAATCTTTTAAATGCTTGGTAGAATTTACCAGTGAAGTCTATGTTTCTGAGTGTTTCCTCATGGGTAGTGTTTTGATTAGTAATTCAATCTCTTGTCTTATTATAGTGTTCTTCAGATTTTCCATTTCCTCTTGAGCCATGTACAGTAGTCTGTGTTTTTCCAGACATCTGTTTATTTCATCTAATAATATTATATGTTGACATACAGTCATTCATGGTATTCTTTATAATCTTTTTTATATTTTTGTAAGAATAATAATCATAATATCCCCTCTTTCATTGTTAACTTTAGTAATTTATTTTCTTGTTTGGTGTGTCTAAAGGCTTGCCAATTTTATTGACCTCTTCATAGAAACAACTTTTAATTTTTTTTTATATTTTTCAAATCTCTTCTTGTTGATCTTTTCTTTACTTGTTCTATCTATTATTAAAAAAGAGAGGTGCCAAGTCTCCAACCATTGTTGTTGAACTGTTCATTTCTCCCTTCAGTTCTTGCTTTGTGTATTTTGGGGCTTTGTTATTAAGCCTATAAATACTTACAGTTGTTATATCTTCTTGATTGATTGTCCTTTTTATTGTTAAGAATGTTCTTTATTCCCTCTAGTCACAACTTTTGTCTTAAAGTCTAGTATGGTAATTGGAGCAATCTAGCTTCTTTTGTTATTGTTTGTATTTTATACCTTTTTTTGGTCTTTTCACTTAAATTTTTTTTTCATAGTGGAATTTGAATTTCTTATTTGAAGACAGCATGTAGTTGAATTATGTTTATTTTATTCATTCTGTAAATTTCTATCTTTTAGTGGAGTGCTTAACCCATTTACATTTAATGTAATTATTGGTAAGATATGATTTATGTCTGTCATTGTCTATTAGGTCTTATATATCTTAAATTTTCACTCCTGTATTCCTTTATTACTATCTTCTTTTATGTCACCTAGATATTTTCTAGTGTATCACTTATGTTTGTCATTTCTTTTACTTAATTTTTGAGTTATTTTCTTAGTGGTTGCACTAAAGAATACTATTAGCATCTTAATTTATAAAAATTTAGTTTGGATTAATAACGACTTAATTTCAATAGCATAATAAAAACTTGCTTCTATATAGTTCCATTCTCTCCATTCCTTGTGTTTTAATGTCATAAAAATGAAATCTTGATACATTGGGAGCCCATCAACACAGTTATAATTATTGCTTTGTGCAGTTTATTTTTAAATTAGAAAATATTCATAAAATTAAAATACATTAATATTCTTTTTTGAATATATTTATATAGTTATCTCTATAATTGCTCTGAATTATTTCCTGTCGAGTTGAGTTACTCTTTTTATTTTTCATTGTTTATTTATTTACTTATTTATTTGAAAGAGTGAGAGAGCATGAATGGGGAAGAAGGGGAAGGCGAAGAGAGAGAGAGAAAGAGAGAATCTCAACCAGTCTCCATGCTCAGTGTAGAGCCCAATGTAGGACTCAATCCCACCACCCTGAGATCAAGATCTTAGCTGAAATCAAGAGTTGGATGGTCAACTGACTGAGCCACTCAAGATCTCCAAGTTACTTTGTTATTTCAACCCTGTAATATTCTTCCTTTAGTTTTCCATAGTTTCCTTTGAGAAATCAGCTATCAATCTTATTGAGGACTCATTGTATGTGATGAACCACTACTCCCCTGATGCTTTTTTTTTTTGAACTTCATTAATTTCAGTATATGTGTTTATGCATTTTTTGTGTTTATTCTGTTTGTAGTTTGCTGATTGGATATTCAGATTAATGCTTTAAAATTTTTTGAGAAGTTTTTGGTAATTATTTATTAAATACTTTTTCTATTTTTTCTTCTTTTTGAATCAATGAATATACATGACTTGTACTAGAAATCTAATGAGGGTGAAATTGTGAATTGATTGAAATGATATTTCCTTGTTGGAGGAAAAAGTCCATTGCCCAACTCAGGTGTCAAAAAGGATTTTCCTCCACATATGGACACATGTGAAAGTGTGCACAGAACATGTTTGTGGTTAGAGCTCGTGTAGTGTTGAAGACTGTGCTACCTGCGGACTCTTCCTTGGACAAGTGTCTCATGGCTTGACAACACTATAAGGGCTCCTGTTCTATCACTTCAACATGATACAACAAAATGGCAAAGGCCATGGAGAGGCATGAGTAGAAAAAATGCTTGGAATTTCAGAGGAAGAAAATCAAGGTTTCCCCTTGAGATTCTGAGAGGGCATTCTACAATCCTTGCCAGAATTTCAAGGATGGACATGGTAGCAAACTCCATTGTTCAAAGCTCCATGAGCAAATGTCACCTATAACTGTCCAATGATGACGAGTCGTGTTTGGAACATCAAGAGTACAAACATGAAAGTAACTTGCATAGGGTCTGAAGTTGAAGGTGTGGCTAATACACCGATACACATACACATTTGTGTAAACTTAATTTATGCGGAGAAGAGAGTGATACTACTCTCCTTTGTGTAAAAAGCAGCATTATTTCAAGTCACCAGGCATAGATTGTGTGAGAAGCATCTGAAGCTGAGAGCCTGAGTCCCAGAAGAAGGCTCTGTGGTCCCTGTCCTAAGGAGGGTAAAGCGCTGACATGCACTAGGCTTAATGGGAAAATATGGTAAAGTCCAACAAAATGTTGTCCTTCTGATGAGAACAGACTGATAGAGTAGCTAAGAAAACTGGGCTTTCTGATAGACTCTTCTGGTTTTGCCAATTACTGGTTGTGTGACCTGGGATTACTCAACTTCTCTCCCTTTGGTTGCCACCCCTGCACTGGAGATAATAATAGTTGTTGCTTCATTCAGAAGGTATGAGGATCACTGCACATAAGGTCCTTGGCTCAGTAAATGGCTGGAAGAGGAGGAGGGGAGAGTTGTTACTGGTATGGGGGAGTTTTTGCCTCCTACATCTTTCAGTACCAGTAAAAGGTTGTACTGATTCATGCACACGTGCATGTTCCTATGACCCTTGTGATACCTGATGGCTGCAGTGTAGGTAGACACCTGGTCATGGGACAGAGGCCACATACAGCAGATTACATATGGACTGAACCAGTGATCTGGGCTTCTTCAATAAGAGGATCTACCCTGATGCTCTGCTCAGCTTCAAAGTAGTGCATTCCAGTAATATTACAACAGTACACTAGGGTTGAAGATGAATTGCCTATCCCACCACGGATGCTGACAAATGGGTGGGGGTCTCAGGCATGGCACAAAGGGAGATGATCACCAGAAGTCTGAAAGCAAGTATCACATAGTCTCCTATTCTACATGAAGAAAAATTGATTTGACCATGATGGAGCTCCTTGTGTTTGGATTGGGCATGATTTCATATCTCTTCCTGTTGTAAAACAGAAAATTTGGTGGGAAGAGGCAGAGCCCCTCCATTCATTATCAATAGGTGGCTTTTTAAGCGACACCCCTTGCTCCACCCTGGTGGCCATGCCCGTTTGTCCTCATTGCCAACTTATTTGCCCTAGAACCTTTAGCAGAAATTAGAACATTTGGGCGCTAGAGGCTGCTTTTCCCAGGAAATAACTCAACATGTCCACATTCAGAACATCTGGCAAAGCATCTGGCAGCCAGCGAGAGCCAGGCAGGCAGCCTAGCGGTCCTAGAGCAACACAACAGGAGGTAGATTGCAGTGACAGCCCTTGTCAGTGTGCCTGCTAGGGAGGAAATGAGAGAGACCCAGTGCATGGAGGATGTCCCCGGAGATGCTCTCGTGTTGCGGCTGTGCCTGTGCTTTCCATGGGAGCCTGTGCCCTAATTGCTAAAGGAGTCACTCTGCTGGGGCGGTGTTTTCCATGACCCCTCTTCTGTCTTCATCCTCTCTGGGAAGCAAAGAAGCAAGAAACTGACCCGAAGGCCAAGAGCAACAGGAAGTTGTTCTCTCCACAGAATTTGACATTGTTGATCGCCAAATTCCATGTGCATTATTTTCCTCCGCAAGTTAACCATGACGTTAGCCTCTCTGCCTTTCTCCAAACAAACACTCTGATCACTCCCTCCTCTGTTTCCTTAATTGCATCCTCGTTTTCACCTTCCATGGAAAATGTGGTGTTGATTTTCTCTACACAACCCTCTTTCTCAGAGGCATGAGCCATGACAGCTGTCACCTCTTTGTAATGTGTTTGAGTTCATGCACTCACACTCATTATTTGTATGACACTCGTTTGTTCTCAGCTCTTGCAAGAAAGGTACGGAGTGAAGTAACTGGATGGCTCAGTCAATTAAGTGTCTAACTCTTGATTGCAGCTCAGGTCATGAGGTCAGGGTTCGTGGGTTTGAGTCCCATGTCAGGCTCTGCACTGGGCATGGACTCTGCTTGGCATTCTCTGTCTCCCTCTCTCAGTGCCCCTTCCCCACTCCCTCTCTAAATAAATAAATAAAACATTTTCAAAAAAGGAAGAAAGAAAGGCACTGAGGAAGGTAGTAAAACATGGTGCTGTTAGGAAGGTGACAGACCAGCATGGATATTCAGCTGTCCCCTTTCCCCCCAATATGGCTACATTGGTTAGTTATCTGTTCTAATCAGATGGTTTCTAAGTTTTATCAGTGGTTAAATATTTTGACTACTAGCTCTACCTATAAAAAGTATACACTAGTCCCCAGTTACCTGAGTTTCACTTTCTGTGTTTCAGTTATCCATGGGCAACCATCGTCCAGAAACAAATGACCCCCCTCTCATCTGTTGTCCAAAGGTCAGCGGTAGCTTAACGTTACCTCAGTGTCTACATCACTCATCTTACTTCATCTCATTCCAGAGGCATTTTATCATCTTGTATCATCACAAGAAAGAGAAGGGTGAGTACAACACAATAAGTTATTTTGTGAGAGAGGTAGACCACATTCACTTAACTCCTAATATGTTATATTCGGTTATATAACGGGATATTAGGTTATGATCTATTTTATTATCAATTATTCTTGTTAATCTCTTACTGTGCCTAGTGTATAAATTAAACTTTATCATAGGTATGTATATATAGGAAAAAATATAGTCTATATATAGAGGGTTCATGCTATCCGTGGTTTCAAACCACCACTGGGTCTTGGTCATCCACTGGGTCTTCGTCCTCCTGTGGAAAAGGAGGAACCACTCTATTAAACAATGGAGAAAGTTTACATCTAAAGCTGGCTTCTGTCTTGAGCTCTAATATCCATTTCTGTGGTTTAAAATTTCCTACTGATACCAAAAATACAAACAACTCATTTTAACCAATTCCCAGTTTAAGAAAAAAAAAAAAGTTCAGATCTCTTTCCTTTGAAAGCTTGCATCATGGACACTCACATGGGTTCAAAGGAACTTCAGAAAGCTGGCTGGCTTCGTATTGCACAAACAAGGAAGCATCCCTCAGCAGGGGCTGTGACTTGTCCAGTCATGCAGTTGACTAGAACCCAGATCCTCCAATTCGGAGTTCAGTGTGTCAGCAGTTTTGAGGCTTTGGAGGACTTTTTCAATTTCCTACCAGCTGCTCTGGCATGCAGACACACTATTAAGATTCTTTAGAGAAGACGTGTCAGTGCATTACCAAGAATGTGTGAAGACAGCTTGTGTAAGCGAGTGCATCCTTCATAATGGTCGGAAGGTTAGCATAACCACCGTGCCATTCTTGGGCCAAACCTTTATGCTGCCACGTGTTTAATCTGCATGTATTTGGTGCTTTTATTTGCCCTTCCCACATGGCACTTCAGCAAGGCCCTAGCTATTGTCAGTTTAGCTGTCATGACAACCGTATGCACAGATCTCTCAGGGACAGTACTGTTTCAAACAACATGTCCCAGAAATTCTTAATAGTCTGGCATCCAGAGACATGTTCCAAATCGCTCTGTGTGCACGCACGCACATACACGCACACACGATACAAATGTCTTTTGCTAGATCTCGTGTCTTGATATTTACTTGACAAAATATGGCCAGTGGACCGATTAGAAGCACAGCAGAGAACAGGAAACAGAAAGACGGACAGCAAAAAGTGACAGCTGACATTCTGATAGCGAGGGGGAAGGCCAAAAAAAGATAAAAACCATGGCAGTAATGGGCCAGTCTGGGTAGTGACAAATCGCTCAGCACATATCAACATCATAATGACAGTAGAGGCCAATAATGAGTATTAGTAATGAAAATTTTGAAACCCCAGTGAAAAATGTCATTGCCTTCTGTGTCTTTTATTTATAAATGTGAGACTATACCTCAGAGACCTTAGGAACACTTCTAATGAAAATGATCAAAATGTCTTATGGTGCCTTAAGGTAATAATCATATAATAATAATACTAATAATGGGGAGAAGGAGAAACATCTTTGTTTCTCTAAGGTTACTTTTTTTGTTTGTATTGTCTATTATCCTCAAATGAATTCAGCGAAATAGGTATTATCCTATTGTTGCGCAGGCAAGTAGTTGAGAGTACAAAAGGAGAAAACAATAATAGCCAGCAGAAGGGACTATAGAAATGACTCCTACTGGTGTGTCTCAAAATACATAGTGTGCACACTCATCTGTGATCTCCTAGGGCTGAGTCTCTGGGATGATTGTGCTGATGGACCTCACTGTGTGTGGGGTTTTCACTTACTGAGTGCTAAAGAACCCACTATAAAAATGCTCCTCTGTCATCCATTTGGGGTGATCTGGTCATTTCCCCAATCCGAGAGCCATAACCCTCTATGTCTCCTGCCTTCAGTGTCTTCCTGAAACTTCATGACACAGCAGTCTGTCTTAGCATGATTAAAGCTCCCTCCTTCTGACTGTGACATCCAGACCATTGTAGGGGCTGGGGGGTTGGGTGGGGATGGGAGCAGGAGTGGAGACCAAAGCAGACACGTTGGAGGACCTCTGTCAAGAAACTCTCCAGTTTCCATTCATGGCGTTCACGTCACCCCTTCACCTAACATCTGCACCTGTCCCACCTCTTTCCCTCTGCACTGCTGGGGCTGTTGAGGGGGTGACATTTGTTCTCTGTGCATCAGGGTTATTCACTGGGCTGGCTTTCAGCTCTGATGTATTCAGTCATCTGTCATTTCTAGCAAACTCCTTAGTACTTACAAATCAGACTCTGGAGTGGGCCTGGCCCATCAGCCCTCTAGATAGACCGTGATAGGTTTGAACTTGAGAAGGTCACAGTTCCAGCCTTTTATATGAGACCTCTCTTGTGACCCATGGGGAACCCTCTTGAGTTTAACTTGCTGCAACCACTTGGGGGTAGAGAGTCCTCAGCAGAGGGAAACCAGCTTCATGCAGGTATAAGAAGACAATGCCTTGCCCTAAACCAATGAATCAGTGCTTCCTTGTACATTCCCCGGCAGTCTGTTCTGAGATGGATTTCATTTAATTCTTTGGATGTCCCAACATAGTTCAGCATCAGTCCCTTGTGGCAGTAGCCGACTGGATAACCCAGCCATGTGTGGATTTCCCCTCCTATTATACTCCTCTTCCCTCTCTTCTGGGATCATGTCCCAAATAAACCATCTTGCCTAGAAGCCTTTGTTTAAAGCTTTGCTCTACATGGAAGGGTTGGTGGTATGTAGGGAGGAGGAAGTAGAGTCCAGACCAAAACATTCTTGCATCAGGCAAAAAAAATAAATAACAGCCAATATTTACTGAGACCACTTATCATGTGCCAAACACAGTTCAAAACACTGCATGTTCCAACAAATATAATGCAATGTGAGCATTTTACAAATGAGCAAAGGGACTTTGTATTGGAGCGACTTGACCTGAGTACCATGGATGGAAGAATTAGGCCATGGAGCTGGTTGGGTCTTCTGAACTGACATTCAGAGCTCTTTACACTATGTGCTCCTGATGGTCAGTCCCCAGCTGTTTAGAAGCCCTGGGGAAGCAGACAGCTCGTCTCTTAACTGCCAAAGATCATTCTAGTGTAAACAATGTTTGGGACAGTTTCTGGAAGCTTAGGGTATCTGTCATCTCCTGTCCACTGGTTAGAGGTGATGTGCTCAAACTCTCTGTGGTTTAGGGTCCAGTGTACTAAGTGCTAGTGTAGAAGACCTCACTGGGGAAGACTCGAGGACAGGCATGTACTTATCCCTCCACACCAGGAAAGGAAAGGATGCTCCCATGACTTGGTGCATCCTCAGTGGTCAGGAGCCTGATGGGCCCATGTGACGCTAACATTAGCCTCAATTGCACACACACGTATACACACATCTGCCTCCCTAAAACTACAGGTGGGAGGAAGTTCCAGCCTGCATACTTCAAGGGCTAATTGAGCCGCAAGTTTGGCTTTGTAAACCAAGGCACCAGGAACCCCCTCTCAGATGCAACCCAGTGTGGACGTCATGGCTCTAACCTACTCTATAGTCATCAGACCCTCCCTGTTGGAGACTGACTCGAAGTCTTCCACGAACCTCTGCTTAGACCTTCATGCCTCACGGCTCCAGGACTTCATGATGGGGACGGCCCACATCCCCAGAAGTGGTCTCACACCTCTGCTCAGAGAAAGCAGCTGGCCATGCCACTGACCAGTTTATGATACAATAGCTTCCTTGGAACGTGCTTATAAATATTTATAGCATCAAGTGAGCAGTAATGGGTTGCTATTCAAACACACCTGCTGGGGAAGAAAGAAATAAAGAAAAGGGAAAAAAAAAATCCACATACACTCTCACACATATTTATACCCACCATATGAAGGTCATTTAGGCGTTTAGACACCGAAAACATCTATACAGGGCTATCACAATAATTTCTGGTTTCCCAGGTTCTGTGGCCCAGGCAGGCAGTGTCCTCTCTGAGGAAGCAGGGCAAAGTCTTAATTTTGTTTTTAAATAATGCTCCCCACCCACCCCATCCTGATAATCAACACGTCTGTTGAACTACATTAGAAAAATACTGAACTGTACAAAGGATGAGAAAAATATGACCTATATATCTTACCTCCCAGAGGTAATTGTGTTAATATTTTAGAATTTTCCTTTCTATGCTATAAGAAATATATACTTTATATGCTCTTGTGGGCCTGCTTTATTACAGTTAATGCTATAGTGTCTTTAAACAGTTTGAAAATCTTTTCTAATCTGATAGTTGAAAATGATATTTTATTGTTCTAATTTGCATTGATTTGATTATCAGGAGCTGCTCATTAAGTCAATCAATACAAATTTATTCCAACAATACTGAATGTAAAGCCCCCAGCATCTCTGCCCCTCAGAGGCTTATAATCTGGTGGAACAGAAAAATACCTTCTCTTTCTAATATATAATAGCCATTATTACTTCTCCTTTTGTGACCTGTGTATTCTAGTTTTTTAATGGCTTGGTTTTTCATTTAATGAGGGAGGCAACATGGCAGGGAAGAGATGTTTTATTTCCATCCTCCGTCCAACCATCAATCCAGGGTTCAGAATAAAGAGGCCTATTTAACATTGCTTGTGGACTTTCCTTCAAAGAATTTGGAAAATTCTGCTTCCAGGATGCAGGTAGGAGTTCAGAGCAAATCGAACATTCTTTACATGCAGTGTTCTACCTTTATGAGTCTTGGGGCTAGCCTTTGGTAGCATAGTCAGTGTGCTTCAAATTGCCTTTTGTTTAATGATTTCCTGTGGATTTCCAGGTACCTGCTCTGTTGTCTTCTGCATTTAAGTAGTAAAAAGTTATAAATTGCAGAGGAAAGCCTCATTGAGTACATGTGGAGTGTCAGACTTAGAGCCTGAGTCCAGGGAATCTCAGAGATGGAAAAGTCATGTTGTTTCTACCCAAGGAACTTCCTTCCTCAGGGACCTAAGACTTGGACCTGCGATCCCTCTTGTTTCAGTGTTGTCTGCAAGGCAAGGGCTGTCCATAGTTACCAACACAGTAGGGAAAGATTGATGCAGATTAGACATTTGTGTGTTGCCTAAAGAATACTCTACACATGAACTTGCTCTTCACATAGGAAGCTTGCAGGTTTACAGTGGAAATGTCTGGTTGTCACAGAGTGATTAAACTCAGCATCACTGAGAGTAGGTCAGTCCAACATTATATGCCCCCTTAATGTGATGTGAAATGAAATTCAGCACTGCCCATGAACTCATCTTGCTTAAAATATTGAATCTGAAATTAATTAAGCCTTTACACTGCAGATTGCAGAAAGTACAGGGAATAGGTAAACAAGTTAAACATCACTATGCGGACACATTTGGACAGATCTAGAATGTGTAACAATATCAATGAAAGGCCTGGTCTCTTCATCAAGGTAATGTCATTAAAAAAGGAGGAAGTAAGCACTCTAGATTAAAAAAATTTAACAAACTTGATTATCAGATTAATGTGTGCATCTTGATTAGAGCCTGATTTTTAAAAATTCTCAAACTATACAAAACATTTTGGGAAGAAGTAGGGAAATTTGAATGTGAGCTGTTGGTTATATGACATTAGAAAAGCATTGTTAATTTTAGGAGGCATGAAAATAGTTATTTGGGCATGTCAGAGATGACCCTTGTTTTGGGAGATGTATGATGAGTTACTTAAAGATGAAGTGTCATGGTAGGTTATCAAAAATAGAAATAGATAATAGGTAGGCAGGTAGGTAGATACAGATAGTAGATGGATATGAAAGCAGAAGGAGAAGGTAGGTAGCTAAGCAAACATACCCAATTATTAAATATGCTGAATTTTGGTGGATATATGAGTAGTCATATACTAGAAGTTCTGCTGCTCTGTTTATTTACAAATTTTCATAACACAAAGTTTTATAAAAGTGCTGTCTCTGTCAGGTGACCTCAAAATCCCTAGGGAAATGAGAATTGCTCTTAGATTTCTTTTATGTCAGAATGGAAGTGGAGGGAGTTAATTCAGGTCACGTATTCAGAAGTGGAGAAGCAAGGATTAGTCATGGATTTTTCTGGGATGTCACAGGAGGCCTGGAGTTGGGACAAAATTTTACAGACTTTCCGGTGCTTCTCACCTGTGTTTCTTTTCCGTCAGTTATTTCACGGCTTGCGTTTCTTCTGTTCATGGTGGTGTGTTGAAGTAAATAGTGTGTTCGATTTCAAGCCATAAGTTGTGGGTTTGAATTCAGGTCTGTTACTTCTAGCTGCTGAGCCTGGGGAAGATTATTTAACCTCTTAATCTTACCTTTCTCAAATCATAAAATTCGAATGTTAAAATTATTGACTTCACACAGTTACCATGAGACTGGGAGAATGTTTTGTGGAGCCTCTGTCTCTGTTGTTATGAGGCAAAATATGTTCCCCTCCTCATCCCGAATTCATGTACTGAAGCCTTAACCTCCAGTACCTCAGAATGTGACTGTATTTGGAATACGGGGCCTTTCAACAAGTGATTAAAGGAAAATGAGCCCATTAGGATGGGTCCCCATTCAAAAGCACTGGTGGGCTTATAAGAAGAGGAAATTTGGACACACTGGGAGATACTATGGGTCCCCTGCACAAGGGAAGACCATGTGCAGACACATCAAAAAGATGGCCGTTTATAAACTAAGGAAGAGAGTCCTCCAAAGAAATTCACTTTGTCAACACCTTACCTTGATTTTGGATTTCTAGCCTTCAGAACTCTAAGGGAATGAACTTCTATGGCTTAAGCCACAATTTAAGTACTCAGTCTGTGGTACTTTGTTACTAGCAAATACATGTGTCCTCAGACATGCTGCCATTTTTATTTTCATGGTCTTTATAAAACTGCTGTGCCACAGTCTAACCTTCTGGGACCAGTATTTTCCATTGTTCCTGATACAGCTCTGTCCTGGACCGTATGTGTCCTTCTTACAGCCTTGTCTCAAAGGATCATTCTGTGACATGTATGCTTTTCAGGGATCCCTTACTCTGCTGATGGGACAAAAGTCATTAGATTCCATTCTCCCTGAAAGTACTTTTCAGTTTGTCAGTCATTTGCAAAAATTTGATAAGCTCCTACTATGTGCCAGGCTGTTAGAGGCACTTGAAGACTTGAGAGAAACCAAAACCAATGCTAAGTTATATTCTTCAGCTGTTATACAAAAATGTCTACAAAAGGGATTCCCTACTAAGCATTTTGGAAAAATAACATTCATTAGCTCGAATAGCCCTTCCCTCCCTCCCTCAAATGGTTCTACTTGTCACTAACATTTGAAACGTTGTGCAATTGATCTTATTTGGAGTGTCACTGGTTAGACGATGAACCAATTAATAAATTATTCAATCAACAAATATTAATTCCGGTGCCTTGTGGAACAAAAGCATTAGAGCCTTTGCCCTCAGGGAGCGCACACAAACTTTGAAAAGCTGCAAAACAGGAAAACAGAAGATATGTCACAAAGCAAGACGTGATTAACCACTGCTTGAGTAGATGGATGGTGGTAAGAGATCTTATGGATCGGTGTTAATAGGACAGAGGTGGAGGACAATGATCCTGCTGCCAATGGCAAGAGGAGGGGAGGATGGAGAGAGGGAGCAGGGGAGCAGGAGTTGGATAGTAAGAACCTAGGATGAACAAGGAAAAAGTAGCAGGGAGGTAATCAACCAAGATGGCACAAAATATACACCCATATTTCAAAACTGTGATGACTGATTTGAGAAAAGAAACTTGAAGTGGGAATGATTTAAAACAAAATTAGGCCAGGGGTGCCTGGGTGGCTCAGTCGGTTAAGGATCTGGCTCTTGATTTTGGCTCAAGTCATGATCTCAAGGTCCTGAGATTGAGCCCCACGTTGGGTTCTGTCTGGAGTGTTGAGCCTGCTTAGGATTCTCTCTCTCTCCCCCTCTCTGCCTGTCCCCAGCTTGCACTTTCTCTCTCTAAAACAAATATTAAAAAAAAAAAAAAAAAAAAAAAAGGCCAGAGTGACCCTGGGTGGGATAAGATGTTAGATGGGATTATATACTTGTCTTGGCGGCCAGAATCAGCCATGCAGGAGAAGGTCATGGGAGGGTGGGATGTTTGGAAATAAAGTTTCAAATAAGCATCGTTACTCAGTTTTGCCAAAGACAAGAGAAGGAAAGGCAGCTTCCAGAGGGGGCTGACAGAATCACTGCAAGGTGCATAATGGAAGCCACCAGGTTTTAGCTCAGGAATGGTGCATTCTGTTTTCGTTGTAGAGTATAACTGACATACAGTGTTGTGTTAGTTTCAGGTGGACACCATATGGACCCAACAATTCTGTGCAGTACTCGGTGCTTGCTCTGTTGAGTGTGGTCTCTCTCTGTTGCCATATAACGTTATTACAGTATTCTTGACTATGTTTCTTATGCTGTACTTTTAACATCTGTGACTTATTCATTTTATAGCTGGAAGTTGGTAACTCTTAATCCCTTTTATATATTTCTCCCATTCCCCACCCACCTGCCCTCTGGCAACCATCAGTTTGTTCTCCGTGTTTAAGAGACTGTTTGTTTTGCTTTGTGTTTAGATTCCACATATAACTGAAATCATGTGGTATTTGTATTTCTCTGACTGACCTGGTTTAGTTACATGATGCTCTCTAGATCCATTCATGTTGTTGCAAATGACAAGATCTTGTTCTTTTTTTATGGCTGAGTAATATTCTATTGTGGATAGATACCACGTCTTATTTAGCCATTTGTCTATTATATATGATAGCCAAGATAAGGAAGGAATATTTCATTCTTACTTAATTTAATTTAATTTCTATTAGAGAGAAAGAGTGTATGCAAACTGGTAAGAGGACTAGAGAGAGGGAGGGAGGGAGGGAGGGAGGGAGAGAAAAAGAGAGAGAGAGAGAGAGAGAGAGAGAGAGAGAGAATCTTAAGCAGACACCATGCTGAGCATAGAGCCTGATGTGGGGCTTGATCCCACAGCCCTTGTATCATGACCGGAGCCAAAATCAAGAGTCGGATGGGCATCTGAGTGAGCCACCCAGGCACCCCAGGAGTAGTTCAATTTTTAAAAAAAAATGATAGGAAGAGTTTGTGAATGGCTTATGATTTTGTATCCAAATTGGAATTTAGAAATGATGCACTGATTTTAATATTCACATGGTTGCAGACTATCAGAGTTGTGTGGCACTTTGGTTGACAATTTGGCATCAGAGTATAAGAGAAAGGGTAGGAGTACCTGGGTGGTTCAGTTGGTTAAGTGTCTGACTTCGGCTCAGATCATGTTTTCACAGTTTGAGGGTTTGAACCCTGCATCAGATTTTTCTGCTCTCAGCTCAGAGTCTGGAGCGTGGTTTGGATCCTCTGTCTCCCTCTCCCTCTGCTCTTCCCTTGCTTCCCTTGCTTTCTCTCTCTCTCTCTCAAAAGTATATAAGCACTGAACAAAAAATTTTTAAACAATTAAAAAGAAAAAAAGAAAAAGGGTAATCTCTGCTGGGGACTGTTAGGCTCTAAGGAGCAACAGAAGCTGAATCCAGAGTACACATTGTTCCTGGGCCTTGAGATGTTCCTGTGAAAGGAGAAGGGAATGAGAATGAGAGGGGAGGTGCCTTGGGGTGACCTCACACCCCATTCAAGGAGGCTCCATTCCAGTCTTCTATCTTTCTCTCTGTTCTCAATAGCGAGTTCCCTTTTTTGTACCTTTCTAACCGGTTTCTCTAGCCTCTCTATATAGCATGGTTTTCTCAGCCTACTGTTGCTTCTTGTGGCTCCAAATCATCAGTATATGTAGGGCTTTGATTTCCTTGTTGCTGATACAACCCTGATTGCATACAGCTGGCTGTGCAGGCAGTTCCCTGGCGATTTGGTTGCAAATCCCCAGGCAACGCTGGTAGAGTCACAGCTCCTGTATAGCCTCGGTTTAAAGTCTGCTTGCTAGACAAAATCTAGACTTAAAATCTCTTTGGAAGCAGTACATTGGAAAGTGATGTGTCATATCTCAGTTAGTCATGGTTTATTCTAAGACTTTGACTAGATTATGGTTTCTTTACTTGAGTACGAGATGAAGTTGATGATGTGCCTTTAGAAACCAAGCTTGGGGCACCTGGGTGGCTCAGTCAGTTAAGTGACTGACTTCAGCTGAGGTCATCTCACAATTCGAGCCCCACATCAGGCTCTGTGCTGACAGCTCAGAGCCTGGAGTCTGCTTCGGATTCTGTGTCTCCCTCTCTCTCTGCTCTACCCTGCTCATACTCTGTCTCTGTCTCAGAAATAAATATTAAAAAAAATTTTTTTAGAAGCCAAGCTTTACAAAACATGAGCATGGCCTCTTTTCAACATGAGCATGGCCCCTAGTTGTGTTAGATACTCACCCTCTCAGAGGCACTTAGGAAACAATACAGACTAGGGAGTCAGTAGATGCTTAGCAACTGTGTCGAGGTCCTTGAAGTCATATCTCCTCAATGAATGGAAAGGTGGCAGGAACCACTCATGCCATTGACATTATCTGTCTCTGTGTCTGTTTCTAGCTCCACCATCATGTACATATTTGAATTCTGTAGTGTGATATGAGTCTAATTCAGTGGACTCCACCCCTCTCATGGAGTCCACCCATGGGCAGAACAAAATGGAGATGAGTAAGATGAGGCAGGCAAACTATTTAGCAGGTGTTTCTAAGAGGGAAGTTTCCAGAGAAGATGGTGGTGGGGACCTGACCTAAACTTCCTAGAATAAACAATGCTAGGGAAGGTTTTTTATTTTCTTGTTTTCAGGGAACAGTGGAGTCTGACTCTATGAATGCTATGTGACAATTAGCAAATAGATCCTTCTGGAGTGGTGGGTTGGAAAGTGTAATTATTTTACTTGTTGTTAATCTTGAAACAGAGATAGTCGGGGTACTTACGTGTGGCTTCTTTACGATTTCTTGGAATTCAATGAAGTAACTATTTGTAAGTTTAGAGATGGATGGAGAGCCTCATGTAACTATTTGTAAGGTTAGAGATGAAGGAGAGCATCACGTAAGGCTATCTGACACAGTGCTTGTGAGTCCTGATATTGAGGTTGGATCACTGTGGGTCTTAATCCAAGCTCTGTCACAGTAGCTGAGGCTTTGGACACATTATTTAATATTTCTGATCTTCAGTTTCCTTGCCTGTAAAATGGACATAGTAAAACTGACCATTCTGAGGTCCTGAAAGGATTAAATAAGATCACGCACAATTCCTGGCACATCATAAATGATGGTGAGCATAAAAGTTCAAAATGATTCATTTGACCATGAACTTCTGTGATATCTTTGGAGAATAAGGATGAATGCAGGAGACAGGCAGAAGATATAGGAGCCAATGGGCAGGACCACCTTCATGAGCATGTACCCTGTGTGGTGTCACTGACCCTGTGCTCCAAAGGGCTCCACACCTGGACTGTCACTGTCCAGAAATTCTTAATAATTTTTGAATGAAGTGCCCCACTTCCTGATTTTGCATCAGTCCCGAACATGGTGTAGCTTGTCTCCTCCATGGGCCAAGTGAGCCATACCCACCTGAATGCGGCCAGTTGGCCAAAGAAAAGGAAGAAAGAGAATGCAGTCTTAGAATTTCCCAAGAGCACTTCTAGGTTCTATGATGCACTAGAAGGGCTCATGGAAGTCAGTAAAGTTATCATCCTCACAGTCATGGTTTATCACTTGCAAGGATATAGATTAAAATCAGCGACAGGAGAAGGAGCATAGGGCAGGGTAGAAGAGACCCGATGCAGAACTCCCATTGTGCTTTCCCAGTAGGCTTGTGCAAACAGGGCTTGCTTCTCTCAGCAATGACACATGGTGACATGTGACCCCAGGCCACCACCGTAAGTCACATTGCTGGCATAAGCTATTTGACTTGGCACAAGCTTCCTAGACAAACAAAGAAGGTCTTATCAGGTAAGGAATTCCAGGAGCTTAGAGGTTACCCACTCAGGGGCCTGTCAAGAGCCTCACCTTTGGGCAAGGTTAATCCTTCCCTGAACAGAAAGCCTACCGGAAAAATTGCAAAGGAGAAAAAAATGTGGCTTAGTGAATGATGGAGCTAAAAAGAGAGGAGGGGCTGTAACAGAAAAGCAGTGGATCTCCAAGAGCTCCAGGGAATTTGAAAACGGAGGCGTAATGAGCAGAAAGTGGGAAGCCCAGAGAGTTCTTCATTGTTTAAATAATGCAGAACTGGCATTTATTGTAATTGTAACAAAAGACATTAAATCAAATCACACATAGGTTATGAAAGGTGTTATTACAAAGACTGTACGTCCATTTACTGCCCTTGGAGGGTACGGTGGCCTCACCTTTTGCTCTGTCCTACTGGCCCCGGTGACCTGCTTAGAAGAGTTGAATAAGCCTCTCTGGGGTTTTACCTGAGTCTCCCATTTCTCACTAGTAATGTCCTACTACCCATTGTTTCCAGCTATCACCACACACCACTACACAGGCACCTGCTCACAGTACCACACACATACACATACATACCCGCACTCTCACTTGGGGCACTGCCTCGGTGGACTGTATTCATGTGGGCAAATCTTTCTGCAAAATTCTCATGGGAGTCCCTCTGACCTACGACATGTTTCCTTATACCAAATGGCATTTTCTTCATCAAATCTGGCCCCAACTCACCTTTAAATAAAATCTCCCTGGGTCTCGTCCAAAGCAGATGTCATTCACCTTTCCAGCCCCATGGCTGGGTGTTTTGTAGGTTGTTGGAACTTAATAAATATGAAATAGTTTGAATAAATCGATCCTTTATCTCCATTTATCAGAAACAGCTTGCCCTATCTTTCATTCTTCCCTTAAAAGGAAGGGGCTGCCATCCAGGTCTGCCAGATTCTCCTAGCAAGAAAAGCAAGGTCCCTGGAGATAATAAACAGTTCCAGAAGCTTCAGCTCTCACATGCCAGCTGCCCTCTTTGTGAGCGTAGACAAGAATAGAGAAGCAGCCCATTAATTCAGCAGTGATACAACATTTCCTTTTGCAATGTCCTTGATTTTATTTTGCAGTGATTCCTCAAAATCACAGTTTAAAGGGGCATGTTTGCAATGCAAATTGAGAAGAGAAAATTATTTGATCCCTCTCTTTCTTTGCTCTTTCAGAACCTCTTCTCTTCCCATTTGGCACTCATGGGTACCCAGACCACCCTTCCCCTCCATGGGCTCCTCTTTACCCATCCAGTGTATACTTTATGTGTGCCCTTGATGGATCCCTCTGCCTTGGCATTATTTCATGGCACTTGACTTTCCAAACACTTAAATATTCGTCATTCTCAACGTCTGAGACAGGGCAGGTGTATAATCATCATAGTCGTTGTCGTCATCATCAGCATAGCAACAGCTTTATTAATCTCAATCACTTTATGTTATGGAACCTGAGACCTAAGTAGTTTAAATGAATTGAACACGATGTAAACACACACTTCTGATCTAAACATTGTCATCATCCATTGCCTTGATCATTAATGCTGAATGCAGGGATGCCAAATGTATGGCTTCCTTGTTGCTCCTTCCACGCAGGTACTCACTCTAAGTATCCCAGTTCTTTTCTTCCTTCCTGAGGAGCCCACAATAGTTTAGGGACACTTGGAATAATGCTCTGGGCAATTGCTACCCAATGAACAGTGTTAGCAAATGAATTAACACACCATTTCCATTCTTGGCTAAGGTAACAACTTCCCAAACAGTACTGGGAGAGAAAATTCCTGGAGAGCAAAGCCCTTTGGTATTTCATGAAATGACTCTTCCTTGGAAAAGTTTCAGAGGCAAATGCAAGGAAGAGAACTAATTTTAATGGGTGCCTGTGATTTGCCAGGCTGCATTCATCCTCACGACAACTTGTTGAGGGAGGTACAAATGCCTTTTTCAATTGTCAGTTGAAGAAACTGAGTCTCAGTATTTAAGTCACATTACAAACATACAAGAATGCAAGAGACAGGCTGAGATTCAAGATCTAAGCCAGAAGCTCTGCCCTCATCCATTCTCCTCTCAGCCCTCCAGCTGAATCCTTTTCATCTCATTGTAATCATAGCATGCTTCTCAACATTGAAAGAGAATCTTCTAGAAAAACTAAGGGGTGGAGAATGGAGATAAGCACAGGAGTGATGCCAGGCTTTGCTCTATGTGATCTTGTGCATAAAGGTATGAATTGAGCACTAAGTCATTTCTTTTTACTGACTGTACATGTTTTATTATTCTGCACAAATATGTAAAATTTCAAACCCATTCCTCATTTCTCCATTTCCTTCAAGATACCCATGCATGTGTATATGGCCAGGTTTTTCTTTGCCGCTCTGCACTAAGTGGATCAGCATCAATGATTGTGGCAGGAGGAGGAATATAAAAGATTATGAAAGGCTCTATGAGCCAGGAAGTATTGATTGAACAATTTTTTTGTGTATCTCTCATTGTTCTAGACACTGGGGACCACAGAAAGAGTAAGACAGGGTCGCTCCTCTCTGAGACATTATAATGGGCCTAATTTCAAAGACCTTTATATCTGATAGAAAAATTAATATCTACCTTGGAATGTAATAGAATCACAAAGAGTTAGGATTTGAACATGACCTTACATTGCTCGCTGCTGCCTCCCTCGCGAATGGGTGGTTAGATGAGGTTGTGCTTACACAACCCCACCAATGGGGGGCGCACATCTTCCCTCTGTTACTTCTACCAGTGATTCAATTTCTGTCATCAGGGCAACTCAGAAAAACTCTCTTCCTTCTCAAGAGAGCTCTTGATACATTTAAGGGTATGTATCAACCGCTTCTTTCCTTAGCTGCTGCTTTTCGGAGATCTCCACTATTCCTTCAACATTTCTGCAGCCATGTACAGAGCCTTCACCCTCCCTTATTTGGGTTCCCCCTGGTTAGCCAGAGGGTTTCTTAAATGTGACTGGAAGAGGCAAGCACCATTCTTTAGGGGTGACTGGCTGGGGCACAAAATGCTGGGCCATTCACTTCCAGCTCCGCACACGACACCTCCTTCCATGCGCACTCCGTGTTAATATTTTGGCAGCTGCGTAACGCTATTGACACCTATTGAACACATGCTTCCTAAGCATCGTCAAGTCATTTTCTTAGGAACTGATGTCATGTAAAAGGCACTCTAGGGCAATTTTTTAAGTCTGTTAAAGGAGTTGGTCATGAGACTTGAGTGCTAATTCTGATTCCATTGCTGGTTGGCTGTGAATCCTTGGGGGATTGCCCCTACCTTTGTCTGAGCTGCAAGTTAACATCCCTTCCAAATAAGGCAGTTGAACTAGAGGATTTTTCAAGTTCCTTATGCTACTACATTTCTCAGGGTATGATATTCTATCTTCTAAGAGAGCAATTGGTGTTCTGAAACTACATGCAGAATGTCACATTTGTCCTAGTTAAATTTTCCCATTAATTCCAGTGTGTTTTGGCCCAGAGTTCCAGACTTTTAAGATCTTTTTGAATTACAACCCTGTAACTGGGTGCATTAGCTTTTGCGCATTACAATATTTCATCAGCAGCAGATCAGCCATTTCATAAGCTCTTTTCGAATATTGCCTGACCAACTTCCTTCCTGACCTTGGTCCTGCTCAGCCTTGATTCCTCAACTCAGTCCATTCCTTGCTACTGACACTTGCAACTTTTTAAGCTGGCAGTTTCCAGAATGAATACTTTGCTGCTTTTTGGGAATTAGGATTAAAATTATGTCTGCAGTCTATAAGCAAAGCTCTCCACTCTCCTCTGTTCCTCAGAGACTGCTATCAGGTGTACAAATTCTCTTAACATGTGTGATGGATGACTTGGTTTCATCTGTTCAGTATTCAACTGTGTCTTCTTTGGAGAACTCTTGTAGTGCACATCCAATTGGTAGATTGCAATACCGCAGCTCCCATAGTGGAAGCCAGAGAGGAGAGCTCTTTTCTCTTAGTGTAGAGAACTATCCAGCAGCCAGTGCAGAGGAACGTGACCTACGCTTGGCTAATCGTATACTTATCTTCAAGACTTTGATTTTGTAGGAGGTGATACAAACCTGAAGGGATGTTTAGGGTGAATTCCCAGCCACTGCTGAGTGGTGGCAGCTGTCTCTAATTTAAGAGTGTCTTTAGCAATTTTTTTTTTTTCTGTAACTCCTATGTTATAGTTCCTGACCATTGACCATCAAGGGTCTTGCCAGTTTCTAAGTCTGGACCTTCATCCTCTCAGGTTTATGCAATTCCTTATATTTCCAATGGATCTTTTTATAATTAAGATTGTCAAAGATTATAACTGTGTTTGCAACAAAGATCCCTGAGGAAAATAGTCCTGTAGACACTGCAGGATATAATCATTGCCAAGACTTGGCCTCTTGAAGCCATCTCTTTCTGGAGAGGATTAGAAGCACAGAACTCGGCGTTTATCTGCATATCCCATAGCCATGTGGACCTGACCTGTTCCTCCTGTGGGGCCTTGGCATTCCCTAGCCAATTCACCTCTGGCTTTTTCTTCTCATTCCCTTTTTTTTTTTTTTTTTTTTTGGATTGGTACACTCTTCCCTGTCTGTACTGTGATCTTGATATATACAATTCTTCCAAATTCCTCCTTTCTATTTCTCAGTTACTTTGCTTGCCTAGGAACAAGGATGTCACAACTCTCCACTTGGTCTGGATAAAGTCTCTTTCTGGGACTCTTTCCCTTGGCAACATTAGCAAGTTACATGGTTTTAAGTACGGACCCCTTGACCGTAACTTCCACATCTGCATCTGTAACTGTGAATTCCAGACTTCTCTTTCCAACTGCCTACTTGACATTTATAATTAGGTTTAAACCTCTCAATCCTGACATATCAAATGTTAAACTCCTGAGCTCTAATCCAGCTCCTACCACAGCTGCCTCTTCAGCAGTTTAATGACTCCTCTGTCCTTCCATTCTCTTAGGCCAAACACCTTGGGATTATTCTATTTTTTTTTTTTTAATTTTTTAAAATATTTTTATTTCTAGGAGAGAGAGAGAGAGAGAGAGAGCACGAGCAGGGGAGGGTCAGAGAGAGAGGGAGTCACAGACTGAAACAGGCTCAGGCTCTGAGCTGGCAGTCAGCACAGAGGCCGACGCGGGGCTTGAACCCACGAACCGCGAGATCATGACCTGAGCGAAAGTCGGACGCTCAACCGACTAAGCCACCCAGGCGCCCCACCTTGGGATTATTCTTGTCTGTCTTTGTTCTCCTACACCCCACATCCAATCTCTCTGGAAATTTTGTGGGATATATCTTTGAAATACATCCATAATTTAATTGGTGAACTTTACATGATAACTCTCTTAAAATGCTATTAGGTTTATTTCAGAAGTTAGACAACTTGATTATAAATTTACTTGGCAAAACAAATAAGCAAGGCAAGTTTTTATGAAAAAGCACACTGGAAGAGTAGCTCAAAAAGATATTAGAACATGTTATAAAGCCTCTGCATCCAAAACAATGGGGATTGGTGCATAAATAGCACAGAAGAACAATAAAATAGAAAATCCAGAAATAGGCCCTATTGTATATAACACATTTCTATGCAGTGAAATCAACACCTCAGATGAGTGGGGCAGAGAACAAAAGGCTGGAATGAACAGAGATAGAAGGTATACATTTATGAAAATGCTCTATTTTGTATTGATATCAGAACTAAAAAATAGTCTACATATTTATAAAATAAAACAAAGCCAAAATTATAATAAAAGAATCCCTAATGTTTAAAAGCATAATAAAAAGAATGAACCTAAAAATGTACTGCATTTTAGCATTTTTTGACATAATTGTACAGACTGGAATTATCTAACAAGAATTTAATACAACAGTTTGTGTGCTGTACCCAAATTACAAAACACAACTGCCAACATTCCCCAAATCTCAAACTGCTTTCAGCAATCATATTACTAGTAATAATATTGTATTGTTATTTTAAAACAAATACACACACTTTTACTCCTATAACAAAATGATAATCTTAAAACACCTTAACTGCACCAGAAAGCAGGAAAGCTATAAAATACAGCTAGGATAGTATTAAAAGGAGACAAAACTCAACCTGAAGATGCTTATTTTGACTGAATACTGAACTTGGAGAATCAAAGAATAATCAGACTTCTTCCTTTAGGAATGTATAGTAGATGCATTTTTCCCTATTCTGCTAGATACAACGAAAAGTTATGTGTGTATAAAACACACCTAAAAAGACTCTAGAAGGTAGAGAGAAGAAGGTAGACTGGTTGGATACCTTAAAACCAAAGGAATAATACTGTGGTAAGTCCTGCGGGGCTCCTTTCTGTCTCCTATATTCCGACCCCAGTTTCAAGTGAGTAACTTGAAAATGTCAGTGAGTACAGGCAAAAAAGTGTCCCCTCCTCTGCCAAAGCCTCTTTCCTTTAGTCAAAGGACCAAGAAGAAAGAAGCCTAGAAACATAGACAGCTTTTAAACAATAACCATTGTGCTGCTCTCAAATACCACAGGACAAAAAAATATGACTCTGTCCTTACATCAGCAAAGGCTAATGGGGAGCCTACACTTGCTCAATACCTCACTGGAATAGTGACAGAGAAATTCTAGTAAAAGAACTGGTACACTCATCCATACCAGGTGGAAATGAACCCTTTCTGCTTGTGCAGTAGTTCTGGAAAGACATGGGACTTCCACCCCCACCTGATAGTAATGAGGTCCCCACTTTCTTCCTGCTCATTGGGGTTGGATCAGAGGGAGTTTAGTAGAGAGTCAGAGGTCAGAGCTTTCACCACAGTGTAGTGGTGATGAAGTCAGCCTTACACTTAACCCATAAGGTTAATGGAGGCCACATGAGAATCACTTCTGCCCTCCACTGATATGCAGTGGAGATCAAGAACCCCCAAATCTTCCAGGAAGTACCAAGAAGCTCTTCTTGTGTGTCAACAGAGGCAGAGTGGGGAACCTGAACTTCTCTGCCCATATGGCAGCAATAAGAAACAACAAAGAGAAAATAGAATTTTAGAGAACAGTTTTCAGATACCTACGAGACTATAACAAAAGATGTGATGTTCATGTCCTTGGAATTGCAGAAGGAAAGGAGAAAAAAAAATGAGACTGAAAAAATACTTGAAGAAATGGTGGCTAAAATATCAAATTTGGCAAGAGTCATTCAAGATTCTGACATTCTACAGATTCAAGATACTGCACAGACTTTCAAACAATAAACCCAAAGAAATCCACACTACGACATATCTCAGTCAGTCTTCTGAACACTCCCTAACTACGAAGAAAATGTCTTGAAAGCAGCAAGAGAAGGGTAATGTCTTAGTTGTAAAGGAAAACCAATTTAAGTGGTAGTATTTTTTGAAATCTGAAACAATGGAAGGCCAAAATAAATGGCACTTTTTGCAAATGCCAAAGTAAAAGAACTATCAACGATGAGTTTTGTATCCAGCAGAAATATCCCTCAGGACCAAGAGGATATCAAAACATTCTCAGATGAGGGGAAACTGAAAGAACTGTTTTTGCTGTTCTGTAAAACAGCACATGCACTGTTAAAGAATGGCTAAAGAAAATGCTTAAAACAGAAAAATAATGAAGGGAGGAAAGAAAGAACAAAAGAAAGAGTAAAAATGTTAAATATACCTTTTCCTTCTCCTCTTGAGATTTCCAAATTATGTTTTGTGGTAGAAGTAAAAATGATAACACTGTCTGATATGCTTCTAAGAATATATAGAAAAAATGTTTAAGATACTTACACTGTAAGCATGACAAGGTCAAAAGATGTAATAGCCAGTGAAGTTTCTGTACTTCTCTCAAACTAGTAAAATGTCAACAAAGTAAACAATTATATATATTTATACATTTAACCTGGTATTTATCTAAATATATATTACTTGAAGCAAACACTAACACTGCTATAAAAAGAAATGCATTTAAAACACTTTAGAAACATCAACATGGGATTCTAAAAAATGTTCAAATAACCTATAGGAAGGCAGGAAAAAGAAGCAGTGAGATGAAAAATAGAGACAAAGAACAGAAAGACGAAAAAAAGATGGAAGATTTACAAATCAATGATTACACTAAATGTAAGTGTTGTAAGTATGTAATTAAAAGACAGATGGGCAGAGAAGAAAAATCACGGGACTAGATTGATTGATTGATGCAAAGTATATGACAAAATTCAGTGCCTATTCAAATAGAATTAGAATCTGATGATTAGAAGGATGGAAGGTATTTTATTCAACTCAATAAAGAATATCTGCAGAAAACCTAAGCAAGTGTTAGTTAATGGTGAAAGAATGCTTTCTTCCTAAGATCAGAAGGAAGGTAGCACTCTTGTACTGGAAGTTCTAGTTTGTTCTCTCTCTCTCTCTCTCCTTTCTCTCCTCTTTCCCTCCCTCCCTCCCTCCCTCCCTCCCTCCCTTCTTTCCTTCCTTCCTTCCCTCCTTCCTTCCAGAATCTCAAGCAGCTCTACACTCAGTGCAGAGCCTAACACAGGGCTTGATCCCATGACCCTGGGATCATAACCTGAGCTGAAATCAAGAGTCAAACATGCAACTGACTGCACCACCCAGATGTCCCTAGCCATTTTAATAGGCAAGAAAAAGAAGCAAAATCATGTAAGTTAGAAAGGAAATAGATGACATGATTATCTACATAGAAAATCTCAAAGAATCTATGAAAACCCCTGGAGCTAATAATGAGTTTATCAAAGTCACAAAATACAAGATAAGCAAAATTTAACCATATTTCTATATATTAGCAATGAACATGTTGACAGCAAAATTGAAAATTGAATTCCATTTAGATTTGCTCAAAAAAGGGAAAAAAAGGAAGAATACTTAGGTGTGAATCTAAAAAATATATATACTAGTATGTAGTATGCTAAAAACTACAACAATTTGGTGAAAGAAATTTTAAAAAATCTAAATAAATGGGGAGACATGCTTTTCTCATGGATTGAATGGCTCAACAGAGTGTAGATATCTTTCCTGAATTGCTATACAGATTGAATGCAAATACTATTTAAAATTTAGGGACTTTTTTTTTTTTTACAGCTATAAACATGATTATTCTAAATTTTATATGGAGGGCACCTCAGTGGCTCGGTTGGTTAAGCATCCAACTCTTGATTTTGGCCCAGGTCATGTTTTCCCAGTTTGTGAGATTGAGCCCTGTGTGACTGACTGTGCTGACAGTGTGGAGGCTGCTTGGGATTTTCTCTCTCCCTCTCTCTCTTCTCCT
Organism: Proteles cristata cristata; assembly: GCA_017311185.1. Lineage (NCBI taxonomy): Eukaryota > Metazoa > Chordata > Mammalia > Carnivora > Hyaenidae > Proteles > Proteles cristata. Next base: position 895,420 of record JAESUZ010000722.1, read on the forward strand.
CACCTACTCATGCTCTCTCTCTCTCCCTTTCAAATAAATAAGCATTAAAAAAGTTTATATGGAAGGTAAAGAGACTAGAAAAACTAAAACAATTTTGTAAAATAAAAATAACATGAATCAGCCTACCCAGGCTCAAGACTTATTATATAGCCATAATAATTAGTTCTTTGTGATATTGGGGGAGGAATAGACACATGGATGTATAGAACATCCACAAAATTCCCTCCACAAAATTCCCAACTGATATCTGACAATGGTGTAAAATTAGTACCATCATGGCAGAATAACTTTTCCAACAAATGGTCCTGGAGCAACTTAGAGATCTGTAGGTAAAAACCCAGAACAAAACAGAACAAATCAACCTCTACCTCACACATTGTACAAACAATAACTTAAATGGATCATAGACCTACATGTAAAATGTCAGCTTTTGAACTTAGTGGTTGTTGAGTTTTAGGAGGGAGTCAGAGAGAAGTGGATGTGGCCATAAAAGGCCAAACACAAGGGACCCTTGTGGTGATTGAAATGTTCTGTACCTTGACTGTATCAGTATCTCTTCTGATTGAGGTATTTTGCAATCTTGCCTAACTATAGTAATTTCATTGAGGAGAACTCAGTGAATAGTATATGGTATCTCTGTAGTATTTCTTACAATTGTGAATCTACAATTATCTAAAAAAGCTTAACTTAAAAAAGGAATAAGTATAATAATGTATTGAAATACACCAAATATTTTATTTTATCTCATTTTAAGTTTATTTTGAGAGAGAGAATAGTGTCCATGGGGGGTGGGGAGGGCAGAGAAAGAGGGAGAGAGAGAATCCTAAGTAGACTCCATGCCATCAGGGTGGAGCCCGATGTGGGGCTTGAACCCACAAATCATAAGATCATGACCTCAGCTGAAATCAACAGTTGGATGCTTAACCAACTGAGCCACTCTGGTGCCCTGAAATATACCAAATATCTGAAACCTATGAATTCATAATAATACAAAACATAAATCATATTGGTCACTTTTGGAGGATGCTGGGGAAATAACTCATTATTCTGAAAATGGGTAAGAGGCAGTTTAATATGGGGGTAGGGAGTTTTAAGGCAGATAAATATCCATCTGCATTTTCCATTTACATTATAACATCAAATACATCAAACACTTAATAAGGAAAATTTTAGGATTTTAAAGAAAATGGGCAAAAGAAAAGAATATTATTACATTATCACTAGTTTGAAATCCTGAATGGAATAATGGATCAATGCAATGCTTCTGATGTCTACTCAGAGCATCAAGTGCACAGCTATGGGAAAATCCATGCTGGATCAAGGTGACAACATCTGAAACTGTTGCTCAATTTTAACATAAGAAAAAAGAGGTAAAGTCAGACATTAAGTGCCTCTGATGAAAGGGCACATCACCATCAATGAAGTATTCTTGCAAAAAAAAAATCAAACATAATTTGTACCAAAACTAATTTCAATTGCCAGTTTATGTGACATCTAAGGGATGGATAAACAAGTCACAGAATATATTCAACAAGACCTAGGATGTGGGAAGTTCTACAGTACTAACAACTTAGTTTCTTCAAAAATATATTTAAGGAAAATACAGAAGGGGGAGAGAAATCTCTAGCTGTAAAACCTTGGGAGACATCAAAGAAATGCATTAAAGCATGGTTCTTACTGGAGCATCGACTACTAAAAGAAAATTGTAAACAAAAAATTATGAGATGGCAGCGTACATTTGATCGCTGATTAGATATTTGATGCTGCTAAGGAATTAATGTTAAATGTTTCAGATGTAAAAATGACAGTATGGCTATGTTTTTAACAAGAGTCTAACTTTTAATGATATCTACTGTATTATTTACGGGTTAGTATTTGCTTCTCACTAATGCAGTGGGAGCAAGAGTGACATACAAAGTGATATGTGCCATGAGCTGAAGTGTTTTGATGAGTTCTCACCATTTTTGTGTTTGGAGTTTCTTCATAATAAAATATAAAAAGATGTCCAGGAGCCTTTACTTCTATTTTCTCTACTGCTAACCACCTGGTCCAGTGGTACCACCATTTCTAACATGAAGCATTATGTTACAATCCTACCTGATCTCCTGGCTTCCACTGTTGCTTTCTTTCCATTTCTTTCTGTAGCCATGGTGATCTTCTTAACACCCAAGCCAAATCCTGCAGAGGAGGTCTACACAGAGTTTTGCCAGTGTCTCCTCCTAGGTTAGTATTATTAGCCTGCCATCTCAAGCAGGAGGCCCGTGGCCTCCTTGTTCAAGTGCTCACACCAGAAACAGCTTCAAAATCTCTGTCATTCGTAGCATTTTTGAGAGCATTCATATGCTGCCGTTTATCCCCTCACAAAGTGTCCCCATGGGGAGATTGTACCTCTGTTTTATCTTTCTCCTTGCTTATATGCCTTCCTATCCATGATTTTATGCTTGGTCTTTTGCAATCTGAGCTTTCCAGAAAGTTCCCTGTGACACTACATGTCATTCCTTAGCAGCATTTTCTCTTTCATTGGAATTGCTCATAATTATAGTATCATAATTTTACTTTTCAGAAATTCCCCATCTCATGTCAGCCATGCACCCTCTTGGCATCTCCTGCTATGGGAGACCCTTTATCGTTTCTTTGTGCTCTGTGACATTTCAAACTCCAGGGAAACAATTTAGTATTTTCTGAATATCTACTCTGTGCCAGGCACTAGGCTTGTTTGTGCTTATATATAATTTCATTTCATTTGAACAACAGTGCTACTTGTGAACACATCCATCTATATCTTCTTTAGAAATAAGGAAAATGAAATCCAGAAAGTTTTGGTAAATGTTTGAAGGTCATATATTGATCAGTTGATGGAATCAGAATTCAAACCTTAGGTCTGGGATGCAAACCATTAAGTGCTAAACTTGGAAAATGTATTTTTTTTCTATTCAAAAATTAAGATCTACAGCTACTTTCTTTGCTGTAATTTCCATATATTCAGGTAGGTCTTCCCATTAGACAATCCAGAATAGTAATTCCCGTTTTCCCCATCCCTACCATCTCCATGTTTCTTCTGAGAGAAGAAGCCAGTTATCAAGGCAACATGATGGAGATATAATGGAGACTTTAAAAGGCATCTGCTTCTAACATGTTTGGGCTCTGGCAGCTCTCAGGTATTTGGAATTCCTCCTTAATGCATTATGTCTATGAGATACTGTGTATTAGGAAGGAATCATCCATACCTTTGGCTGGGGCTAGAGCGTGGTATAGAGTTCTCACATGCTATTGAATCTGTTCTCCCTCATTTTATTTTATTTTATTTTTTATTTTTTTATTTTTTTAAATATTTTTATTTATTTCTAGGATAGAGAGAGACAGCATGAACAGGGGAGGGTCAGAGAGAGAGGGAGACACAGACTCTGAAACAGGCTCCAGGCTCTGAGCTGGCAGTCAGCACAGAGCCCGACGCGGGGCTCGAACCCACAAACCGCGAGATCATGACCTAAGCAAAAGCCGGACGCTTAACCGACTAAGCTACCCAGGTGCCCCTGTTCTCCCTCATTTTAAAGTAGAATGTAAGTCCTTGTCATATTCTCTATTTTGTGAATATCTACTCCGTAGCAGAACTCTTTGGTGCCTATTCTTACCACCTGTTGGATGAGAGTAGACTTAGATCCCAATTGCCAGTTAATTTTAACTTTAAAACAGATATCTTAAGTGGGACATCTTTACATTTATGTAAAGACTGTGAAGTTTGGAAAATCTGAATTCAATGAAAGTAGCTAAGGTTTACTTAGCACATACTAGGTATGACAGCCAGAACAGTAAGTACATTTCATCAATTATTTTATTTGACTCCCTCAACAACCAGAAAGAAATGCTTACATAAGACAAAGAGCTGCAGGATTGGAAGTGCTGGGTAATGTTCCAAATGCTGCGTAGTTCACGAGTAGTAAAGCTAAGAATCAGATCCCTGTGGTCTGGTGCTGGAAGCCAAGGTCTTAACCACCACTCCACTCTGCATTTCCCAGCTGTCATTACTACTCTGAGCTCTGAGGACATCACTGAACTGTCTTGATACCCTAATGTGGAGATAAGAGCAATTGTCTCACCAGCAGTGAACATGAAAACTCTGAGCACACTGACATCCCTTGTAAGTGTAATGGATTACCATCGCATGAAGCTGGCAGTGCCTATAATACCAACATTTATTTGAGACGCTATTGAAGCCACTATTACTTTTAGCATTTCATCTCGCATTTAATTATTATATAAACTGTATGGAGAAGATGTTATTCTTATAATCTTGGCAGACAAGAAAAACGGATAAAAAATATATATAACATAACATAACATAAAGCATAACATATACATATCAAACTATGTGCAAAAACATGTATGTTTTCTGAATGTCATATTTTTGACCATAAACCTTTAGAGAATCTTTAGTGGAAGGAAATTGTGTCGGCTCATCATTCATGCTTGGATGATGCCGTATGCTCATTATTTCCTTTTATTCGAAGAGGGTCACAGCAGCAGGTGAAAGAGCGAGAGTGACACGTGCCTCTTCCCCTAGCCAACTGCCACTCCACAAAGCTCTGTATGACCATCCACAATTGTCTCTTAAAACGTCAGACACGTGCTCTGTCATCTCTCCAGGAAGCTTTTTAGCCATTATTAGAGTTTGCTTTTGGTGACAGGACATAATGGACTTGGGCTTTTGTGAGGGGGTTGGAGCACTCTGAAAAATGTGCAGAGTTTTGTTTGAGCAAGAGGGATCTCAGACAAGAGATAGGATTTACTCAGTCAATGAAACAGAAGACTTCCAGAATCTGGGTTTTATCTTTATTTTTCCCTCCTATGCCCTGAAGAAATACCCTAAGGTATTAAAGAGTCTAGGAGGATGAGCAGGAAGGAGTGGGCTGGGGACACAGGCTAGCTCATGCAAGCAGGGATCTAGATGTCATTGGAGGCTATCTGCTTTCCCTGAGAAAGGGGTCTGCTCAGGGTCAGTAGCTCGGAATGATTAAGAGAAAAGTAACTTCTCTCTAACCTCCCAAAGTGCACATGGCCCGAGAGGGATTTCCAGTTTTCTGGTGAGACCTTATAACACCTCATCAAATCCTTTTGAAGACAAGGCAAATGACAAGAAAGGGGAACTTTGGTTTGGGTCCCATGGAAGTCAGGTGCACGGGGTTGGCATAATTGGAGGGTAAATGCATGTATATTACAGAAAGTGAACCTTTTTCATGGTGAGGAAAACAACACCTCCTTTTAGAGCCTGGCGGCGTTTTCCCCCTGCCCTTGGATTTTTTTCATCTTATAACTCACAGTCTTTCATTCAAAGCATTCAGTCATTCAATGCACTTCCATGTGAACCCTTATTTGAGTCCCTCCTTGCCGGAGGCTGGCTCCAGCAGGTCCAGGGGTCCCTGAAGGGTGGATGGTGTCAGCGAGGGAGGGATGAGAGAGCCACCAGAATCTTTCTGGTCACCAGGCAGGCATCTCTGCTCCGACTGGGGCTCAACTTTATTTTATAATTGTTTGGGGGAAGGCACAGAAGTGGCATTTGCCTTAGACAATGACTTCTGGTGACAAACTTCTTTGATATGTAAGAATTTCCCAGAACATAGATTTATAGAAGACTCCTGCATAACCTCTATCAATAGTAATTGAGGTAGGTGATTTAGATGCTTATCCTCCGGGGAAGGAAAGTATCTTTGGCATAGAAGACAAGGTTTTTAGCATAAAAAGGGTGAAGTTAGTTCTTTGTGAGCAGGGGTCAATAGCTTGTTTGTTTAAGGAAAAGTATTAAGAAAAACAGGAAGCAAAATGTTTGCTCCCATAATCACAGAAGAAGAAGTTCCTCAATAGGTTCCTTCACAGGGTGCAATCAGCATATTCAAGGCCAGAATAAGTCACTCTGAATACTGATCACAAATGCCTTAGGGGGCTGGTGCTCCAAGCAGAAACAATTGGTTGGGGGTGGATATCTGTCCTTAACTCTAAATTAGGCTCTTTGTCTCAGGGCCAGGCTCAATTATAACTCTTGTATTCTTAACCCCCTTTATTATCTAATTAGGTCTTGGATCTTGCAAGGCCCATAGGAAGAGCCTTTTGACAATCATCCACAATGCTTTCATTTAAAATCTCTTTTGAAAAGGCAGGAATATGCATTTCCTTATGAGGAATCTGTGTGGGAAATATTGGTCTGATTTGGAATATTGTGAGGCCTGGTCAATACCCGCAGGCTCATTTCCAACATGAGCTGGTAGTAGCAGAAGGAGATACCAGTTTTGGTTTCTCATGGTAGGAGCTGTGCCATTGCCTGGCTGTGACTGTCATCCAGCAAGGCCAGTGTGGTTCCCAGCACCTCTTCCAGGTTAGGGACTTCCCTTCCTTGCTTATGATATACTTTGTAATGAGTCTTGACTGCACTTCTCTTCACCTTTGGTGGTTTACATGCCTACTTGCCTCCTAGGACCCAGAAACCCTGAACAACATAGAAGGCTTCTCTCATCGTACATTTCAAGCATCTCGCCATTCCCGGAGACTCACAGTTGTGACATTCAATGGGGTTGAATGAATATTCAGTTTCAAAGCTCTTTAGGCACCAATGTCTTGGGAATCTTATGTAAGATGGCTTTCATGGTTTGTTCCTAAATTTAGTGGAGGTATCAGCAGCCCCTCAAAAGGGCGGGTCCCTAGGATCCACCTCCCTCTTGAAGTTGTAAATCATGTGACTGCCTACGTGGCTTCTCTCTTGCCCAGCACCTCTCTGTCTGCTTCGTTGCTACAAAGCGGGCACAGGAGCCCAGGCTTCTGCAAGGCCTTAATGACACCAGACGGGAGGGAGAAGCAGAGTACCCGAAGCTAGCTCTGTTTGTTCTGTTTCACTGTTCCACCATCTTGCTCCCTATCATTGATGCTGGTGGGGTGGAGGCTCAGGTCTTCACTGGGTTCTGCTGGTACCATGAAGGGAGGTGGCAGAATGTTGACTAGCTTGTCTGCCACCATCTTGTGTGTTTATTTGAAGACAGATGACGGTAGAGGCCCAGATCCACACAGGGCCACGCTGGTGCCTTGGGTGGAACATGGGATGTTCCATGAGAGGCCCTCATGGAATGGCCATATTCAGGTTCACTGATGTCTGGGGTGGAGGTGGGGTCTAGCTAGTCTCTGCTGGCCTCCCCTGGGGGTGGGGACAGAAGCTCAGCTCCCTTATGCTCTGTTGAGGGATTGCCATTTTTCTGGAGGAGTTTGACATGAGCAGAGAAATCATTGCCAAAGTTTTCTGTGGTTAGACCATCCATTTTTTCTGGCTCTATGACTCAGGGAAATGGGCTCTTCCTGGACCTTTTTTGGTTGGTGTGTGTTGGAGGTTTCAAGTGGGGGGCTTCTGAAGTGCCTGGCCTGGGGTATAGGAAAGGCAGCAAAGAAACCCAAAAACTTATCACTATCTTGCTCCTTGAGTCCCAAGGTCCATAGGCAGTCCGCCTTCTTCTGTGTACTGTCAGAATCTTATGAGCATTTGTAGAGTTAGGCTTCCATAGCTGTAAGGTGAAGGACTAGGAGAATGAGCATGTCGTATTGGCCAGAACTACTTCGTGCTGGCCATCCCAATGGCCCATAGATGGATATAATGACTTCACATCATGGCTCAGCCTTTCAAACTACCTCAGGTGGTATGAGAAAACACCAAACCAATTCAGCTATGGTTCTAATTCCATCAGGTGTTCGCCCTTAACCATCTACAAGACAGGGTTCCCTTAAGGACAGGCCTGTGTCTTACTCACCTCTGGATTTCCCATATCTGGCACTGTACTTCGCAGAGCCACACCAGTGGTTTTGAGTGAATACAAACAAAGGCTTCTTTGGTTAAACTGGAGAAGGCTTCATGTATACCATGTTTCCTTGCTGTGCCTTTACAATCTAGAATCTAGAGGACTTAGACCTTGCTTGCTCCCCAGTGGATGGACTATGTGGCAGCAAGAAGCCTGAGGCTCTCCTGCAGGTGACTGAAGACCTGGAAGCCCACATACCCCCTGGGTGGGTCCAAGCTGCAGCATTAACTCTTTCCCCACCATACAGTCCCCAGAAGTGGGGTTAATGCAGCAGGGCGAAGCGTTCTGTCCCAGCCTGCCCAGTTATTACCCATGTGAGGGCAGTGGGAGCTGCCCCATGCATTCGTGGTTGTATGGGGGCCTGGATGATGGTTTTCTAGAAGGGAGGCTCCTGGAATGATACTGCAGTTGACAGTAGGCATCATTAACAGGCTGCCTCACTAGGATGGAAGGGGCAGAGAAGGAGAGACCAAAAGGCAGAGAGACAGAGACAGAGACTGCAGAGAGAACATACAGAAGGACAGAGGGACAGAGCAAGGAGGAAGGATGGAAGAGAGGATGTGTGTCCTTTGCTTTACATTTTCTGCAATTGGCTTTCTCCGTGGCTCTGGTCAACTTTTCTCTGCAGACTGCAAAATATTTGACTACTTACGAATAAAACATAAAAACCCAACATGTAATTAGATGTAAGAAATATTGATGGAATGCCAGAAGCATTTCGGATGCCGCCGTGAGCAGAGGAGCTAGATTAGGGCAGACACGGTCAGGACACGGCACGGCTCAGCTCTGGCAGCTAACACGCCTGGCAACAGCATAGCGCTATTCACTCTATCGCTATTTGTATCAGTAAAAAGATTATTGATATCAACTACATAATGTTAGAAGAGACAATGAAGTCAGTGAAGACCTGATTTCAGCTGGTAATGAGACAATAGTCAGATTTAATAAAAAACAAATTGTCTTAGAATTAGTAAGAATTAACAAATCTAATTATGTTTGACTCTATGATCCTTGGGACTCTGGGCTGTCACTCAAATCTCAGTGCTTTTCTCTCCAGGAGGCAAGAACTTTGCCTCATCCCTCCTGCCTGCTGTGTGTGCTCTGAGCCTGGCTCTGGGAAGAGGCACACATGGCCCCTTCCAGTACTTACTTCTCCTCCTTCCACTGCTTCCTGCAAACTCATATCCAGGCCACTACTTCTTACTATTCCTTGCACAATTCTAGAAACTGCAGGAAACAGCACATGACTACATAGTGTCTGAGATCGCTTCCTAAATATTTTATGTACAGTGAAAAATGTTCAAGGGCAGATGGCTGTTTGGAGGGGTTTGGTGTGGCCTGCAGCGCCGGGTTCAGAGCTGGGCGCGCTGCGTGCTTGGAGGCGGATGGGGCTGACACCACCCACAGGAAAGGGCTCCCTGTGCCTCTGTCCTCCTCATGCTCATCTGTCCATTTCCCAGCCTTCAGTATCTCTGCATTCTGTGCCTTTTACAGGGCCAGATGGGCTTGCGTTTCCAGAAGAAGGGTGGCAGGAAATTAAAACCTGTCACCAGTCACTGCAACCCATGGCATGTCCTGGGTAAACGTGAGCACCGTTGCTCATGGTTACCGAGCAAGAGAGGTGGGGGCAGCCACCAGGTGTCAGGGTGCCTCTGTGACTCTTTGGTGGAGTAAAAAGACAGCGACAACCCAGCAGCTAGCCACAGGCTGGTGATTCCCCCAGAGGGGACACCCTAGTTTTGATGAGCAGTAGTAGAAGTACTTATAATTATTTGTAGGACAGGCAGTTGTTAGAGACTGAATGTTTGTGTCCCTCCAAATTTCATACGTTGAAATCTTATCCTCTGATGTTATGGTATTAGGACATGGGACTTTTGGGGGGTGACTAGGAGCAGATGAGTCCTCACGGATGAGATTAGTGTCCTCGTAAGAGTTGAGGGAGAGCTTGCTTCCTGTGTCTGCTCTCCGCCTGTCATGGAGGATACGAACAGAAAAGTTCGGGTCCGCAGCCTGGAAGAGGGCCCACCGGACCCTGACCATACTGGTGTCCTGATCTATGACTCCCCAGCCTTCAGCACCATGGGAAGTAAGCTTCTGTTCTCTAGAGGCGCCCCAGCGTAAGGTGCTTTATTATAGCAGCCTGAGCAAAGGCAACAGGGTTTACTGAGCCCTTGTTCTCAAGGAACTGGGGTCATCGTTCTATATTCAATGTCTTTGTTCCTGCTCATCACAAGTCTCTGAGTTCTTCACACTTTATGGATGATGGAATAAAGCTCCGAAAACTTTAGCAGTTTGTCCTGTGACTCAGGAGGCAGGGATATGGCCATCCACAAATCCAAAGTCATGCCCCTTAGTGCCCCTATTCTCTGGAGCAGGGGAGCCATCGGTGAAAATGGCAGAAGTCAAGATGGTGTAATTGAAACAGGGGAATGTTCCCGGGCAGGCTTATTCAGAGGGGGGCTACACCTTCTGGGGATTCAGGAAACCAGTTTAATGTTTTGATAAGGTGCGGATAATAATCACTGCACCTCTAGCATAGGCCAGGGTTTTAAAGTTATTATTAAGCATATATTGTCCAGGTAAACAGAATCTACAGGTTTGTGAAGAGGTGTCATCATTTTCCATATCACCATCAGAGAAGACTAGACTCCGTGAGGTTATGCACTGTGCCCTGGACCAGGCTGCTGGGAATAGCTGCTCATCCCTGGGCATCCCATTAAGCCAGCTCTGAAGATCTCTATGCTGATGCCCTTCCGGGGCTCTGCCTCCCGCGTGAATTGAAATTCCTAAGGATGACTGCCCTGGCTTTAGTTCAGCCTCCTCACATCCCCATCTCTAGCTTCATTTCCTTAGCTCTGCCTTTCATTTCCTCCAGCGGCTGTGCCCTGAGAAGCAGCCTCTGTGTCCCTTTGCCTCCTTGTCCCTAATTTGCATTAAGATTACTCTGCCACTTGAGTCTTGTTTCTGGAGTCCTCCCTGCTCTCACCTGTCACTGGGCCCCTCTTTGGGGATATGGGCAGCTTCCCATAGGGATGACAGCCCATCTTATTGGTGCAATACCACCCATCTTGTGGCAGGGTCAAGGGTAGTGCATTTTAGCTGAACTAGTCATTTCTGGAATAAACCAATAGTCTGACATTGGAATTAGATGATCTTGAATTCTCTAAGCCTGGGTCATGTATATCAGGCCACTAAGCACTGCCTACTTAACCAAAGCTATCTTGGGGCTGCCCAGACCAAACCTGGCAAGCTGGGTAGAGTCATGTGATAGACGAACTCAGGGCAGAGTTGCAGTGTTGTTCAAGTGTTTGTTGAATGCCTGATCTGCACTTGGCCTTGGGCTAGGTTCTCATTGGTTGAGTGACTGGGGATAAATAGAGTTTCTGAGACAATAATAGGAATTGTGACTTGTTTCTTGACTCTCTCAATGGAAAGGTAGAAAAAGAGAAGATTGTACAGTATCTTATAAGAAAATAGAACATCCCATAGATTTATTCATCTTCCAAATAAAATGATTTCCATACTGAGCATCAAAATAAAGACCTCCTTAGAAGAGCAGAATTGATCTTTTGGGAAGGCCTAAAACACAAACACACACACATACACATGCACGCACACATACATAGACATGTATACATAGGCATACTTCCTGCGCCACGGATGTGGGTAGAGCACACATGTCTGTGTGTGCACACACACATGTGCAAGCACACACAGGCACACATGCATGTACACACTCATGTGTACACATATAGACATGCACACGTGTCACCACTTGTGCGCGCGCACACACACACACACACACACACACACACACACACAGGTAGGCATACATTCATGCCCACATTGGAACACATGCACCTCCAAAGAGCTGTTTGGTCTGTCTGCTCCAGTAGAAGAGATTGCTGGAAGATGAAGAATTAGGACTGACCCCAGTATAGGCTGGGTACCTGATAACTATTTGTTGAATGAACGAATGAAACCCAGAAGGTGATGCATTGGAACGAACATCCATTGATGTGTAAATGTGTCCGTGTTGGGAATACGAGACGCCAGTCCTTCCTCCCGGTAGATCAGTGGCAGTGCTCCCAATGTATATTTTTCCGCTTCAATTTTATCCTGATGAAAAATCTGCAACTGTAATGAATACATCCTTGGTGGACATTTCAGAATTCTCATGGCTGGCTTTATATACTTTGGAGAATTTGAACCTTTTTTTTTTTTTTTTGGAGCATTCTCATATACTTCTGAAGGAAATATTTTCCTCTCTTCATTGAGCTTAGTAAGCACATGCTATTCTGCTACAATACTGAGAAGTTTCCAGAACAAGAACAAGGGACCTAGAAATTGGTTAGTACGAGTAGAAATGGCAATGGAACAAGACAAATGAGCAGATGCACAGAAAACAGACAAACCGACATACACATAAACCTTTCTTAGCAGGGAGTGGGCTTGAAGAGACATGGCTCATGCTCATGAGTCCTTAGTATACTTCCTAGATGCTAAACTTCCACACCTCATAACATCCCTGCCCATTGATACATTTAGTGTTATTTTATGGAAGAGAGAGACTCAGAGAGACTGATACCTTTCTCTAATCACACAACTAGTTAAGTGTCAGATCAGGAATTGAAACCTACGTGCTGTTCTTTTCGATCACTGGGACTTTCAGAGAGTGGCTATTACTTGGTGAGCATATCCGTATTTCATTTGGATATTTCAGGGGCAGCATTTCCATCTTCATGGCACCACATGTATCTTTTAACAACAGGGAGATGTGTATACTCATCTCCCATCTCTTAGGATCTCTAGCTCTGGGCACCTGGGTGCCTCAGCCAGTTAGGTGTCCAATTTCGGGTCAGGTCATAGTTTCATGGTTTGTGAGTTCAAGCCCCTTATTAGGTTCTATGCTGTCAGCACAAACCCACTTTGGATCCTCTGTCCTCTCTCTCTGCCTCTGTCTTTATCTCCCAATCTTAAAAATAAGATTTATTTAAATCTTTATTTAAACTTTAATATTTAATATTTTTAAATTTATTTCAAAATAAATGACATTAAAAAAAGAATCTCTAACTTCTGGAAGGCAGGGAGTTGGTCTGAGGAGGCCCTATATTCTGCCTCTGTTCCATTGCTGGGAACATGGTATAGCTTCTGACAGGAGTGTCCAATAACCATTTTGAATGAAAGAAGGATTCACTCAATCAATGGGTAAAATGGGAATGCAGTATCCTTAAACTGGGTTGAAACAGTGAATTATTCTCATAGGAATCGCATATTCTAATGAAAATCTTAGAACATAGAAAAGTAAGATTAAAAAAATTTTTTTAAGATGGGGAGAGGTGCCTGGGTGGCTCAGTCGGTTAAGCGTCCAACTTCAGCTCAGGTCATGATTTTATGGTTTGTGAGTTCCAGCCCCGCATCGGGCTGCATGCTGATGGCTCCTGGAGCCTGCTTTGGCTTCTGTGTCTCCTTCTCTGTCTGCTCCTCCCTTGCTCGTGCTCTGTCTCTCAAAAAATGAATAAACATTAAAACAAGTGGTATAAAAGCACGGTAAGGTGCTTGGTTCAAAGTGGGCACCAGAGAAAGCGAGAGTTTGGCTTGGAAATGGGATTAGGATGACATGGAATAGGCCTTGGGGTAGCAAGACGATGTTACATCAAGGTGGCAGTTGGATGTTATGCTCCATCTCTGCACTGGAGAATACGTGGGCGTTTTCATAATCCCCTTGCCTCCAAAATGGTAACCTGTGCCTTCTTGCTGCTTGGGGGCACTGAGGACAAATGGTATATAAGGCTCCTTCAGTCTTCTCAGGGCTGAGGCAAACCCTGGACAAGTACGGAATATAATCATGATTATGACACCATTATGATCGCCATTGGCTTTAACAAAATTCCCCATGGCAGTGCCTGCTTGAATTCGTGATTCATGAGAAAGAGGCTGCAGTCTACATGCTGCTGGGTACAAATGATGCATGTCAGTCAACAAGCAACCTCAAAAAAAAAAAAAAAAAGAATTACTACTTATAGTGTTAGAGCTAAGTACTAAGTGTGCTAAGTACAGAGTACTTAGTGATGTATGGAAGAAACCCAAATAATTAGGTAACATTTTATCTATATATAATTTATGAAGGAATGACACTAAATACAAAATCATATTATAGTCAACTTCCCAAGAACCCTACTGGACTCTCTAAATTTTGAGGTAGTTGGGGATTTTTTTGTCCTGGGTATCACTTTGAACAAATTAATCATAGCTAGCGATCGGAATTTTTCTTCTCTATTTTTACAAAGTGATTTTTCTTACCGTATTTGCCTTAACAGGATTTTATCTGTACAATAAACTGAAAGGATAAAAAAATGTTACAAGCAAAATTAAATTAATGTCTGGCATCTGGTGGCCCTAGTATGTGTGCAGAACGCCACGCATTCCCTGAGTCCTACAATGATGAAAGGTCTCATGATCTACATTCTGCAGGTGAGAACACTGCAGCCTGAGGGAGAGGACAACCTTAACTTGAGTCAGATAGCTAGGGAAGGAAGGAGCTGGAAAGAAAACCCAGGAATGTCCAAATCTAAACACTCTCTCTGCCACTCTTGGGATGGTGGTAATCAGTAAGTGTCTCTCGCAGGTGGTGAGCTTGAAGTTCTCTGCCTCCTTCCTTTCTTCAAGCAGTCAGTTCACAGCCTATTGGAAGATGGGGAGGCATTGTCATCCTGCTCTAAGGCCGTCTCAGAGGTCTGGAGAAATGCCCAGATCCACTGTGACCAGCCCCTACCCTTCAGAAACTCACCAGCCTTCCTGCCTGGGAGTCCTTACAGAGTGTCCCTGGGGGGCTCGGGGGGCTCAGGGAGACAAAGAGACAGATGAGCAGTGGGAGAGGTCAAAGGAGACTTTGACAGGTGACATTTAGGTCTGAAGAGAGGAGGAGGATTTGTAAGTCATCCAGGGTGAGAAGGGCACCCCGGGTGCAGGAAATAACTCGCACCCTGGAACAGAAATGCAAGAGAATTAGGGAACCACGCCTGGTGCAGGGGTCCCAGGGAGGGTAGATGGAGATGACAGATAAGAGAGACCCCAAGGGAAACAAGGAGACAGGGCCAGAGAATGGCATCCTTGTATTTCAGGAATAAGAAGCAGCCTGACTTCTTCCTGTAGGGATGCAGAGTGCAGACTCAATGTGGCTCTTTGCCCTCAAACACACCATCCGCTGGGTGCAAATTAATATTGCCAAATAGCCTTTCTTTTTAAAGCTTCCTTACTCTGGCATGATAACTAAGAGGGAGGCTGGCATCAAGGAGGAGCAAATTGATTCAGGAGCCATGTGCCTGTCTGCCCGAGCCAGGAAAGCAAGGCTGCTCTCCTCCCAAAGCCACGTGCTGGCAGTTCTGACAGCCCCTCCGTCACCACGATGGCATGCGGGGCTCGAGGAGTGAGCAATGAGCGGGACCGGCACCGGAGACAGAAACACACATACACCCAGGGAAGGTAAATGATGGTACACAGGACATTTATCTTGGAGGTTGTTCCCCCAGCAAAACCAATTACTGGGCTTTTCCTTGCAAACGTGCACAGGGTATCAACCGAGTGGGGGCTGGAGGGCAAAGGTGCTGTGATACGTCTTGGTGATATTCACGAGTCCGCTGAGAGTTGCAAAATGAAGGGTTTTGGGTTTGTGGGCTCCTGCAGGTGGGGGGTGGGGGGTGCAAGGTGCGTTTCAGAGGAGTCCTAGGCGGCGGGATGTTGGAACAGCACTCTCAGAGCAGATGAACTTAGGAAACGCAGGCAGAAGTTGGAGATGGGCTGGGAGAGGAGGAGCTGATCGCAGGAACGGGGCACGTGCTAGAGGGCGAATTCCCTGTCCTGAGATAGAACGGCAGGAGGACTTTTTGCTGAGCTCCTAAGCCTCAGTGTGTGTGTGTGTGTGTGTGTGTGTGTGTGTGTGAATGTCCTGGGGGAATGGGGGGCAGGCTACCTAGCATCACCATAGTAAACTGGGCCGTAGAGCCCTTTGTCCCAGGGTCGGGCAAGATCCACCTCCAGATCTGCCAGGCAAATGGTGCCAAAAAGTGTGTCCATGGCCTCTTAGGCCAGGCTTTGGTGTCACAAAGAACAATCTCTTCTTAGCTCTGCTGTCAAGAGGGAGACTGAGATGGTCATGGAGGCAGAGCTGATAGCTGTGACTTTATGCCGCCTCGTTGTCATTAAACATTTTCTGTCCACAAGTCTGGCCAGAGTGACAGGAATCTGGTGTTAGTGCAGGGCGCCTGCCCTCCATTCACATCCCCCCTCCCCCCCCCTTCCCCCGTATCCCTCAGGTTTCCCTGTGCAGGCATCTCCTGCCTTCCCTTCAGGACAGCTGTGATTGATGATGTGGGTTCTGTTCTTCCCAAAAGTGTCAGCCAAAAGGATCAGAAGGGTCTGAAGCCCAGCCAGAAGAACTCCATTGCAAAGCCATGTGCCTGTGGGAGGTATCTGCCCAGAGGGGCTGCTTTTCCCTAATATATTCATCGAGGCCCCCTATAGGCAGGTGCTGGTTTTGCATCTTGTCTCACTTCTCCAATGCTCACAGGGGCAGGGGAATTGAACAGGGCTGAGTGGGTTGGGCAGCTCTAGTGGGCAGAGGAGAATGGGGGGCAGGAGAGGAGAGCACATGGCCCCTGTCCCCGAGCCACACTCACAACCATTGACCTGCTTTCCAAGGGACCTGGTCAGAGCTCCTGGGGAGCACAATCAAGGCTCCTTGCTTACATACTCTTCCATTCTCCCCTTGATTCCAATGGCCTCATTCTCTCCCACAATCAAAGGGATGTACTGAATTCACATTCCCTTTTTTTAATGTTTTATTTATTTCTGAGAGAGATAGAGATAGAGAGAGAGAGAGAGAGAGAGAGAGAGAGAGAGACAGTGTGAGCAGGGAAGGGTCAGAGAGAGAGGGAGACACAGAATCTGAAGCAGGCTCCAGGCTCTGAGCTAGCTGTCAGCACAGAGCCCGACACGGGGCTCGAACCCACAATCCATGAGATCATGACCTGAGCCGAAGTCGGATGCCTAACCGACTGAGCCACCCAGGCACCCCCGCATTCCTTTTTAGAGCAAATATAATTAGCAGATCCACAGATTTGGGTTCTAACTGATGAAGGTCTCAGAGACTCCATCTCCTGGGAGTTGCAGACCAATAGCTGGCAATCATACTTATTTGCCACTCAGAGTATTTGTTATTTATTTGTTTTCAGGAGCTGGTTTCCCTAAAGGGCATGCTTCCCCCCAGGGTTCCACTTCCAACACCAGGCCTATTTTCTCTGACCATTTGCATAAACATTCTGGTCTCAGGAAAGCATCGGAATGTGTGATTCTTGTTTTTGTTCACTACCTTCGTTTCACAGGTGGGGAAATGGGGCTCTGAGAGGTAGGTGTTACACCCAGTATACAGAGACAGGCATTGGAAAGGTCAGTCTTGGAACTGCCCTCTTGACTTCTTTTCTTCACTTAGAGATGCTTTCCAAGTCTTGCCATGACCACATTGCTTTTAGTCCAGTTTGATCTTGACCTTAACTACCTCTGTGGTCTCACTTGACCCTGTCAGACTGCCTTCCTTCCCTTGCAAAGGGGAAATAACAGAGAGAGCACACATCTAGCCCCTTCTTTCATGTCTCCTGAAGGTCTGGAGTGATACACAATTAGAGTGAGTTGTGAGCGATATTAAGTCCGCCTCCTTCACTTTGAATACATCTCTTCCTAGCCTCAGCCAAATCCCTCCCTGCTCTGCCTCTGTCTTCTTTGACCCCTTTTCTGCCCTACTCAGCTTCCCCTCTTCTGGAAGATTCTTCTAGTTTCCAATCTTGCTCAGTCTGTAGTATGTTGAGCAGCTGATATTTCTTCCTAGCTGATCCAGTTCCCAGAAGTGGATTCTTGGGGTCCATACACTGTTCCCAACCTCTTAGTCACTGTTCTTCCTACTGCCAACCTGTAGCTCACTTCCCCTGGATGTCTACATTTGTTTCGTCTTTACCCCCCACCCCCGGGACTTTCTGGATCATATAGTTTTAAGAGCAGAAATGTGCTTCAAATAATGCCCCTCATAATTTTCCATTCATAAGGGTTTTGAACCTTATATGCCACATGGCCTATAGTGAGACAGGCAGAAGGAGACTATTCTTCTAGGTTTGATGATTCTCTGTGATTCAGGAATGTTCCCCTGCTTCACTAACTGATTGCCAAAGTGTTTATGGTACTACTACTGCATGGCCTTCTGAAGGAACTCCCAAACAAATAAACATCCATCCATCCAGTAAATGATATACTACAAAAATAGTGAACAAATCACCACCAATCTCTACATACATGCATTTTACATCTTGGTGGAGGGAGACAGATAATAAGCAAACAAATAAATGAAGAAGATAATTTTTAAGCACATTACATGCTATGGAAAACTATAAAACCAGGGGATGTGATAGAAAGTGATGGCTTTGGGAGGCTTCTTTAGACTGATTGGTCAAGAAAGTCCTCCCTAAGAGGGGATTTTTGAGCTGACATGTACAAAGCTTCAAATGTGAAGCCTTGAAGCAAAGTGTTTCCTGCTCTGAAGCAGAGAACCACATATGCAAAAGCCCTGGGGCTGAAATAAGTTTGGCAATGTAGGGGAAGGGAAAGAAGGTGGGGTGGTGAAGCACAAGTATAAAGTTGGAGATGGTAAAGATTGAGGTCAGGGAGCGAGAGAAGGCCTAGAACATGGGTACCTGGTAAAGAATATGGATTTTTTTCTTTAAATGTTATGAGAGGCCATTAGAGAGTTTTAAATAGGGGAGTGATTTGATCTAATTAATGTTGTAAATGCATCACTAAGACTGCAAGATGGAAAATGGATACCAGTGTTATTTGCATTCTTTCCCTTGCTGGCTTTGACAAAGTTGTCATGATGAGGGGAACCACATGGTAAGGAATGGATGGGCACTTTTACCCAACACAAAAATAGAAATTGAGGCCCTCAGTCCAACAGCTCCCCCCAAACAAGCTTGCCATTCACCACATGAATAAGTCACAGATCCTTCCCTAGTCCAGCCTGCAGATGAGACGCAAACCCTGGCAAACAGCTTGACTGTAGTCTTACGAGACACCCAGAACAGAGGACCCAACTCTATTTTGTGCCCAAGCCCCTGGCCCACAGGAACTAGGAGATAACAAATGTCTGTGGTTTGAAGCTTGTGTTGCTACATTTGTGACAGTTTGTCATGCACCAGCATAGAATTAATAAATGTTTGTTTGTCTAGTTAACTCTGGATGTCAGAAGCCAACATAAATGGGCAAAACAGTGTCTCAGATATTGGGAGGGTCACAATCTCAGAATGAATCCCAGTGGATTCTTTTAGTGATCATAGTGTTATAATTAGCCTCTAGGACATAATTCATAGTCAGAATATATCAGTAGTACACAAGAAGCTAGGCAGAGGTTATGGTTTACTTAAGGCTGGTCCCCATGAATTCTTGTTACTCTTCTGGTCATTAGGGCACTGATGCCTTTGAAGGACCTGACTTCAAGGATAAAGCACTGTTAAAACTAAAAGGATAAACTGCCAAATCTACCACTGATATTAAAAAAATTCAAAGTTTTTGAGGCCCCAAAAAACTATTTCTCCAATGGTGGAAATTTAAGAAATGAGAGGTGGGAAGATCTATTAAGGAGAGCGAGTATTTTCAACCAGCCTCTTATTGTCTTTATTCATAAAATCCTAGCCATGAGGTATGCAATAGCTTTTGTGGAATAGATCTCATGGAAACAATGAGGGGCTTAATTTTAGGGTTAAAAGTTCTGGACCCAGGGGTGCTTGGGTGGCCCAGTCGGTTAAGCATTTGACTCTTGGTTTCTGCTTAGGTCGTGATCTCATGGCTCATGAGTTCAAGACCTGCATTGGGCTCTGTGCTGACAGCATGGAGCCTGCTTGGGTTTCTCTCTTTCTCCCACCCCCGCCACCCTGCCCCTCACCTGTTCTCTCTTTCTCTTTTGAAATAAATAAACTGAAAAAATAATAAAAGTTCTGGACCCAATTCTAGTGTGGCGGGGAGGGATTTCCCCAAAGCACCAAGTAATTTTCCAACACCAATTGGGTGTCCTACAATTTAACTCAATATGACACTATCCACTGGTGATAGTACCAGATCCCACATGCTATGGGCTCAGTTCCACAAGATGGCACATTTCCCCTAACCTTTAGATTCCAGTCACCAGCCCAGTTGTTTACTGTACTTATGTTACAGGATGTCACTCAGTTAAATTTCTAGAGAAGTTCACAGAAATCTCGAAACATGTTTGCTCACTAGATTACTGATTTATTACCAAGGATACAAATCAACAACCAGATGAAGATATATGCATGGGGCAGGGTTCCCAAACAAGGGAGCTTCTGTTCATGTGCAGTTTGAGGCCAGGCATATGCTGCTGGGCATACAACAGCATTCTGGTAAGCTCTTTGATTCCCCTTCTTTTGGACTTTTATGGAGGCTTCATCACATGGACATGATTGACTGTATCATTGGCCATTGCTAATTGATTCAACTTCCAGCCTCCTCTCTCCTCCCAGAAGTCAGACTGGGGTGGGGACTGAAATTATTACCCCTGTATTTACGGTTGGTTCCCCTGACAATTGGTCTCCATCCTTAGGTGCTTTCTAAAAGTTACCTAATTAACATAAACTCAGTCATGGTAGAAAGGGGCTTGTTATGCATAACAAGATACTCATTTACCTTTAAGTAATTTCAAGGAATTGAGTATAAGACACTGAATAGCTGCCTTGCATATGTTTGCCTTTTTTAAGTCCCCAGATAACTTTGTAAGGCTAAGTGCTATACCAAAAAACCTTGGTTTTCCTGGGCTTAATAGAGAAAATATTCATTTTCTTTCTTGTGTAAAAATTTCAATGCCCATGTACCAGTGTGACTGTTCTGAGAATCCAATGACTCAAAGACCCAGCCTTCTCCATTCTTAGGACACTGTCACCTTTGATGCCTTGTGAACTCCATGATTGCCAGAGACGAAGAGAGTATTGGGAAGACATATAATTATTTATGCATTTCATCCTGGAAGTGATAAGGATTAATTATGATCACGTTTCATTAGCCAGAACCGGTCATGTGATGCCCCTGCCATGCAAGGCAGGCTGGGAAATGGAGTCCCTGGCTTGGCAGTCACTCCTCAGCCATAGTTCTACATGAGTCTTCCAGGGTCCACTGATTGTCCCTGCCACAGGCTTCTAGTGAGAAAGCTGGGGGTCAGAGAAGCTGCTTAAGATGTTGCTCAGAGAAATTAAACTTTGTAAATGGCAAAGGCATCCTTGGAACATTGGAGAGAAGACTGTCACAAAATGGTGATCTGATGTGACAACTTCCCTGAGACTTTTGGATTTCCTGGTCTTCCATTTGTCAGGCAGATCTGCTAACAGGGAGGAGCTCTCAAGTCAGAATGTCTTGTTTTCCAGCCTGGTGCCACAACTTACTACCTACACGATGACGGGCAAGTTACTTCTCCTCTCCTAGGCTCAGTTTCCTCAGTTATAAAGTGGACTCAATAACTGTATCCACACCAAATGCTTTTTGTGGGAATTGAATGATTTCTTGCCTGTGAAGGGCTTAGGTTGGTACGTGGCATGGAGTCAGCATTGGGTGTTAGCTGTTGCTTGCTGTTGCTGTTGTGATCTATCGGTTCCATTTTGGGTCAATTGGCCTTAGTCTCAGAGCCCTGAATCCACCACTTCCTACTCATTCATGATACACTGCTGAGTTCCGCCCACTCCTACAGCACAGCCTTCTCTCTTCTCCCTGAGCTTCAGGCCACTAGTTTCCTTCTCCCCAGGAATATTTGTAATATTTAGCAACCCAAATGACCAACCTCTTTCTTCCCTTGGAAGAGAGTGGTATCTTGAGCCATAATTATCTCATCATCTTTACAACAAGGACTTTCTCATGGTGTCTTCTCTGAAATAATTATACAGGATTGTTGTATAATCTGCATGTATTTTATTCCACAAGTGGCTGCATTTTAAGAGTAATCAAACCAATACTGCTATTTATTAACACGGTAAAATACATTGGGATTCAGGCATACCTGAAGACAGCTAGAATAAGCAAATCCAATTTGTACCAAGGAGTTCAGGTTAATAAAAAAGAAAAGAGAGTCTCCTTTTGACCACTAATCCAGTGGCTGTTTAGGAGGATAATGGGCAACAGACACTTTATTTGCTCCCGTCACCTCTCCTGGGTAGAAAAGACCTAGTGTTGAACTTTGAAATGTTAAAGAGGTCATTCATAATTAACTTGCATGCCTGGAATTTTCCAAGTGAATGTCACATGCTTCCAGTGTCACTGACCTACTTCCTCTGTGTCTACATACCCCAACGAACACACAATGGCCCAGCCACTAAATGGACACCATGGGGCCATGCAGTAACCTTTACGCATGGTCGCCCTTGCTATGGGGCATTGCGTGCCATCCATTGTGGGCTCACAACACTGGGCCATTGTGGGTTATGCACAGAGCCCGCTTCTTGGATTCAAAGGTCAGTCCTGAATGACACTGGGACCTCTTCCCAAATTCAAGGGCTCATGAACACCCATGTCACTCACATGCTTACTAAGGAACTAGAGTCCAGAATCTGGACTCTCATTACAGTGCTCTTTCCCCTAACCCAAATTTTCTTCCTTACTGGGTAGTTTTGGTGATACTGTGGCTTACACAGTCCTTAAAACTTTAGTGCTAGAAGTGGCTTATGAATCACCTAATCCAAATTCCCCATCCTACAAATGCAGAGGCTCTAGTTTTCTTTATGAATTAATTGGCAGAACGAAACACCCTCTGATATCATTATGACGTAAAAGGCAACCCTAAAGCAAAGCACAAATATTATTGGACACTTGTGTTTTGGGAGAGCAGCTTAGCACTATATGTGAGAATATAAGAAGGTACACACACATTAATCAGTAATTAAACTTCTAGAGATTTCCTTATACCCTATATCATCTTTCAAAATAGTGGAAACACCCAATGGCTATTGTATTGTCCCTCATTATGACAATGGTTAAATAAATCATGGCATATCCTTACAATGGCATATTCTCCAGCTATTGACAAAGTCATTATGGGGAAAATTTCTTTTTTTTTTAAGTTTTTTCATTTTTTAAATTTATTTCTAAGAGAGAGAGAGAAGAACAGTGTGAGCAGGAGAGGGTCAGAGAGAGAGGGAGACACAGAATTTGAAGCAGGCTCCAGGCTCTAACCTAGCTGTCATCACGGAGCCCGACACGGGACTCAAACCCACAAACTGCAAGATTGTGATCTTAGCTGAAGTCAGACGCTTTTCCTCAAGGTGCCCCTGGGGAAAATTTCTTATGCACAAGAAAATTTTAGTAAAGATTCTGGTGTGAAGAGAAAATGAAGACAGAGGAAGGACATATTAGGGAAGATTTCATTTTTTATACTTTTTATACTGTTTTGCTTTATTCACATTGTAAAGACTTTTCATTTAAAAAATCAGCAAGGATTATCTAGTGGAGATATGTGCCATTTTTTCATTTTATGCCTACATATATATTTTAAAAACCAAATAAATTGTTATTTTTATAAATTGAAACACGTAATTCATTGTAGATGCCTTTGAAAATACAGATATTCACTCATAAGTCTGCCACCCACTGCTTACATTGTGTCATATGCCTGTTCAACCTTTTCATTACGCATAATTTTATATATTAACATACCATGACTTTTTTTCAATGAAAATATCACATTGTAAATATCTTTTTACAACTTAAAAGATCAACTTTCCATGACATAATTTTAATGATTGCAAGAGATTCAACTTTCCCAATATCTTTTTTAAAGTTTATTAATTTATTTTGAGAGGGAGAGACAGAGAGAGAGAGATGAAGGGGGAGGGAGAGAGAGGGAGAGAATGAGAGAGGGAGAGACTGACAGTCCTAAGTGGGCTCTATGCTCATGCTCAGTGTGGAGCTCCATGCAGGGCTCAAACTTACCAACCATGAGAACATGACCTGAGTGAAATTAAGAGTCGGAAGCTTAACTGACTGAGCCACCCAGGCATTCCAAGATAGCTTATTACCCAGATCCTAGCTATTGTATATTCAAATTGTTTTTCAGAATTTTTGTATTTATTTAATTTTTGTTATAAGTATATATTCATATGGTTTATGCCCCCCCCCAGGATAAAATCTTAGAAGTAGATGTAATGATCTTTGCATATTTTTTAAGTTTCTGGTAATTATTGCCAACAAATTCCAAAGAATTCCAAATTCTCTTGAGTTACACACTGGCAGCAAAGGAGAATTTTCACTCACCATAATCCACACTACACAGTACAATGGCTGCGCCCAACAATCGTGAGAATACCTAAAAATTCAGTTACATTTGCAAGACTGTGTATCATAAGATATGAAAATTGACTCCTATCTACCATTAAGAATGCAGTAAATTCTGGAAAAGACAAGGAGGCAAAGTTAGGAAAAGCCCCATGCTTTTCATGTGACGGTGACCTGACTGAGAGTGGGGGCAGTTGAGACGGGTGGACAAAAGCATGGAGTCAAGATCCCTCCTGCAGACACAAGTGATAGCACATGGCTGGGGCACCTGGGTGACTCAGTCGGTTAAGCATCCGACTTCGGTTGAGGTCATGATCCTGTAGATCATGAGCTCGAACCCCACATCGGGCTCTGTGCTGATAGCTCAGAGCCTGGAGGCTGCTTCAGATTCTGTGTCTCCCTCTCTCTCTGCCCCTCCTCCACTTGCACTCTGACTGTCTCTCTCAAAAATAAACATTAAAAAAGGTTGGAAAAAAAAGAAGTCATAGCACATGGCAATATATGGAACATGAGAGTCAGAGAAAAGGAAACTTGGGTTTCCTGAGAAACTGGTTTAATGAAGTAGCTATTTAACTGTGGAGTGAGAAGGGTGGGGGTGGCAGCTTTGACAGTGGATTTGGGGAGTGAAAATTCTTGTTCCAGATGTGATAAGTCTGGTATTCTTCTTAAACATACAAATTCAAGTGCCACGTTGACAGTAGGAATTCAGAAACCATATAAGGCATGGTGATCGGAGAGGATATTTAAAGCCATGGGTCTAGATGAGACCATCAGGGAAGAGAGGAGGTAGAGGAGAGGAGAGAAGAGCAGATGGGAAGGAAGGAGATCATGGGGGTAGGCACAAGGTTGAGTCCTGGGCTGCACCAAGATTGAGTGGAGCAGAGGAATGAGATGAGAAGGAACAGCTCGTGGCAGAAGAGGAGACATTGGTACCATGGAGAACTCAGGAGACCACATGTCAAGGAGGAGGGAGTGGGTCCCCCCGCCTGCGGCAATGCTCTCATCTTCACCTACTGGAGCAAGCCTTCCTTTGGGACCATGGAAGAAGGAAGTGCAGCCAGCAGGGAAGGGCTAGGTAGAGGACAGGCCAGCACGCTGAAATCGTAAGCCAAAATTTGGAAAGGGACGTGAGGCTGGATCCAGGGCACCTGCAATAGTCAGCTGGGGAATGTGCCGGTTAGTGGTATAGTTTGGCCATTAGCTTTCTGCAAACCTCAACAGGCACAGTGGAGTCAGGAATAGGAAGTGGCGATGTGTGCACTTGAACAAACGGTTATGAAGCAAATACCTAACATCCATGTAAGTCACGATCTAGAACGGCACCAGCACCCAGAATCCCTGTGATGTGCCTCTCTCTTCCATGTAGAGGTACCCACCCTCATGACCCAGGGACTGTCATTTCCTTGTTTTCCTTTATACTTTATCACAATGCGTGTATCCTTAAACAATATGGCCTAGTTTTACCTCAATTTGAACAATAACTAAAAGCAATTGCGCTGTATATATTTTGGAGACTTATGTCTGCCTGGATATTATATTTGGAATGTTTATCTTGCTGCAGGTAATTGTAGCTTGGTCATCTTCATTGTTGTATAGTATCTGGTTGTGTGGAGTGGTGATTTTAGTTTGAGGCAGTTATTTGAGCAGTGCTATTATGGGTATTTCTGTACATATGCATGTGTTTCTCCAGGGTATGTGCCTGAGATTTGAATGACTGTATCATAGAACATGTGTGCCTTTAGCTGTAGAAGTCAGTGCCATATTGTTTTGAAAGAGATTTTTTCTGGGGCACCTGGGGGGCTCAGTTGGTTAAGCATCCAACTCTTAATCTCAGCTCAGGTCATGATCTCGCAATTCGTGGGAGCAAGCCCTGTGTTGGTCTCTGTGCTGACAGCATGTAGCCTGCTTGGGATTCTCTCTCTCCCTCTCTCTCTGCCCCTCCCTTGCTCACACTGCCTCTCTCTGTGTCTCAAAAATAAACAAAAATTTTAAAAAGTTGTTTAAAAAAAAAGATTCTAGGGGCGCCTGGGTGGCTTAGTCGGTTAAGCGTCCGACTTTCGCTTAGGTCATGATCTCGCGGTACGCGGGTTCGAGCCCCGCGTCGGGCTCTGTGCTGACTGCCAGCTCGGAGCCTGGAGCCTATTTCAGAGTCTGTGTCTCCCTCTCTCTCTGACCCTCCCCTGCTCATGCTGTCTCTCTCTCTCCTAGAAATAAATAAAAATATATTAAAAAAGATTTTACTAATTTACATTCCCACCAACAGTGTATGAGAACTTGTTCCATAATTTTATCCACTTGGTATCAATGGATTATCTTTTTTTTTTTTTTTTTTTTGCCATCAGGTGTTCAAAGATATGTTATTGTGGATTTATCTTCCATTTTGAAATCTTTAATGTTGATTTGTTGGCCACTTGGATTTTCATTTTCCCTTCCTTCCTTCCTTCCTTCCTTCCTTCCTTCCTTCCTTCCTTCCTTCCTTCCTCTCTCTCTCTCTCTCTCTCTCTCGGTGATACCCCTGGTCTAGTCTCTGTCAATTTTCCTATTAGTTGTCTGTCTTTTTTATGTTAATATTTTGGCTATTCTTTATATATTCTGGTTGCTAATCTTTTGTCGATTATGTGCTTTAAAATTTTTATATTGTGTTTTCACTTTTTCTAGGGTATCTTTTAATGACAGGTTTACACTTGTACCCTTTTAAATAAAATCGCTCTAAATAGAGAAAATGCATGCCCGAGAAAGCCCATCTTATGGTGCCGGTACCTTTGGAGTCCTTAAGTCTTTGGAGTACCCTAGAAAACCATAAAATGAGAAAAGGGAAGGACTTGAGGGTGTCCCATTTAAGAATGGGGAAGCCACCTTTGCTGTCTGGATCTGAAGCCCTGTGCTAAGGAGGACGCCCCTGCAGATTGCAGAATTGGGAAAGCTCATCTTAACAATGACATGCTTGGAGGTTGCTCCTGTTGTGCACTGAGGAAAAAGGAGGGAGGGAGGCTAAGATGCAAAGTAGTTACCCTAGCAAAAAAATTATACAGGTTTGCCTTTTCCTCTCCTCTGGAGAGAACCTTTGAAGATACAGACTGTGGGAGAGAGGAAAGAGCCCCTCCCTCAGAAATGTCAACAGTTATCGGGAGGCTTTAGTCAAAGATAAAGTCTCTGAAGGAGGCGTGGGAGGGGTGCTCCGCAGGCCCGCTCTGTCGCCTGTTCATTTTGAATCATGAACCACAACCCTCATTATCATTTCTCAGTCTCTCTGACCAAATCCAAACCTATTTCCTCCCACTTCCAAATCACTGCCTGCCATTCAAACCCATGTAGGCGCACTCCAGTTGGCATTTGGTTCTGAATTAATACATATTAATGGGTGGTAATACATTTCTACCAGTGCATATATTTACTTGAAATACAATTTTCCATCTAATGCATTTTATTCACATCACTGCATGGTAACTGCATCCAGAATAATATCTTTAGTGATTATTCATTACTGAAATAATATATCGGCGCCAAACAGCAGCTTTTAAGTGGCTTCAGGTTTTTTTTTTTGCTTTAAATTGAACATGTTATTATTACACAGATAGAATAATCCCATTATCCCCACTAACAGAAGACTACAGCTTCAGGAGGCTATTTCACAAAGCCTCATTCAGGTGTGACCCAGGGCCTTTCTCTGATAGGGAGGAGAGGGGAAATAGTGAGTGATTTCAGTAAAGGTGCTGCTTCAGATGTGAGTACAGATGTGTATGAGCAGATGTGACAGAGAGCAGGTGAGTACGTGGAATATGGCCCAAGGCAAAGTGTGTGTGCATGTGTGGTGTCTGGTACAGAGTGAGGGTAAGAGCAGATGTGTCTTTTGAAAGCTATGAATAATGAGTGTGGGTGTGTGTGTGTGTGTGAGAGAGACAGAGACAGAGACAGAGAGACAGAAGAGAGAAATAGCAACAATCAACACAAGAAAGCCCTAGAATTACAGAGTGAGGTAATAAAGCATTGCACTTCATGCAGAAACTTCGGGATAAACTACAATGACCTGTGGAAAGCCAATATCCTGTCTTAGACATGAGAGGGAAACATGAAACATTTACTGAGTGACATTTCTATCATAAAACTCATTTGTTTTCCCTAAGTGATAGTTATTATTGCTCCCCACTTTCTCAACTTAGGAAACTGAGGAGCAGAGAGATTAAATGTAATTGTCCACAGTCTGTACCTAACAGGTGCTACAAAGATAATTTGGCCACAAATCCATGTAATGCTAAATGGGGCGTTCCTTCTGCCCTGTGCGAGACTGAGCAGTAGTTAAGGGTGTTAGCTCTTCAAAGACCAGCCTCATTGCTCACACTTGCAAGATGTAGGGCCTTGGGCGGATTGCTTGATTTGATGAAAGTCATTTTCCTAGAGGAATTTTGCGAGGATTCATTGAGATTGAGCATGTGGAGAGGCCGGGATCATATAGCATTTTTCAGCTACTGGAAATCCGTTCTTTCTTCCCACTCCATGATCTTGCAACAAATTATTGGGTGCTTTGAAGCTGCAACCAGACAGGAGCCCCCCATTGCCCCATGACCTCAGTGAACCCATATCTCCTCTGGTCCCTGGCTGTGTGCCCTGAGACCCAGTCAGGCCTAGAACTGAACTAGACCCGCAGCCTTGGTTGTACCTCCCATCAACCAAGCATGATAATGGCAGTGACTTTGACTGGCTCCTAAACTTCACAGAAGCAACCTAAACCATATTCATTTTGTTTGTTTGCCTATTTGTTTATTTTAAGTTAACAGCCATGTATTGAGCTCTTGATTCTGAGAGTGAATTCATGTTGGCTTGGGCTGGGTCATTCTCCGCTGGCCTAAGCTGGACTCACTCATTTTACCTGCGGTCAGCTTCTGGGCAACTCAGTACCTTGTTTTGGGAAGTTGACAAGATGACAGCTGGGTCACATGGGCCACTGGGCCACATGCCCTTTCTCAAACATCTCATGATGACATGATGACAACATGTTTCAAAAGCAGCTACAACAGGTGCTCTTTGGGTCCATGCATGCTTTATAATTGCCAACTGGCCATTGGCTGAGGCCAGTCATGTCAGTACAGACTGAATGAGGAATGGAGAATTCCATGTCTTAATGGAGGAGAAAAACTCATTTTTGCAGTCTCTCATAATCTTCCCTCTGGCAGTAATTCTTCACAATCCTTTCACACACAAATCGTATTCACTCTGTCCTGAAGCTGAAAATTCTCATCCACACTTGGGGTCCAGGATCAGGTGGTCTTTATCAAGTCCCAGCATAGCTCACTTCATCCAGGAAAGTCTATCTGCTTCCCATTTCTCTGAGTAGATTAATAACTCTACCCATGCACAATGCCTCTGTGCCTTTTTTTTTTCTTCTTTTAACTGAAGGATAATTGACATATAATATTGTGTTCGTTTCAGGTACACATCATAGCAATTTGATATTTATATGCATGACAAAATGTTCACCAAGGGCACCCTGGGGGCTCAGTAGGTTAAACATCTGACTTCAGCTTAGGGCATGATCTCATGGTTTGGGGGTTCGAGCCCTGGGAGGAGCTCTGTGCTGACAGCTCAGAGCCTGGAGCCTGCTTCAGATTCTGTGTCTCCCTCTCTCTCTGCCCTTCTCCTGTTCATTCTCTCTCTCTCTCTCTCTTTCTCTCTCTCAAAAATGAATAAACGTTACAAAAAATGGCGACTGAAATAGGTCTAGTTTCCATCTGCCACCATATAAAGTTGTCACAGTATTGTTGACTATATGCCCTATGCTGTACATTACATCCCTGTACCTTATATATTTTATAACTGGAAGACTATACCTCTTAATCCCCTTTACCTGTCTATCCTCCCTCCTCTCCCCTCTGGCAACCATCAGTTTGTTCACTGTATTTATCAGTGTGTTTCTGTTTTGTTTTCTTTGTTTCTTTGTTATCTTCATTGCTCCAGAGTGCTTTTGACATTAGGCTCATCCGAGTAATACTCAACAAATAGGATGTTGAGGGGCTCAATCTAGGAGATGACAGCCCCAAGGTGTTGAGATTTTCTAAACCAGGCGATTATAATATTCTACTACGTCACCGGGGCTGATTCCACCCGTTTAGAGATTGTTGGCAAAACAATGAGGCAAACCTTAGGAGCTAATGGATAATGGGGATGGAAAATTGAGTGAAACCCTAAATCTAGTCTTTGCCCACGTGGTTCTGAGTCCCTGACCCAGATGAAAGCTGTTTTGCCATAGCTAGGTGTCATGTTGGAAGCTGAGAACTGGGGAATGGTCATTAATTGTCCAATATTGCCAAGAGGGACCCCAAGACATTGTGATTTTCTTTTCCCCCTCTTCTTTTAGCAATTTAAAAACAAATAATAATTACACTCAACATGGGGCTCAAACTCTACCCCAAGATCTTCTGACTGAGCCAGCGGGGCGCTCCTGTGATTTTCTTTTCTCTTTTTGACCTAGTTTTTTCTTTCCTTTCTTCCTATTTCCTATGTAAATTCTTAAAAGTTATTTTTAGTTTTAACATGATCCTCTGGTAAAGTTGACCTTTTTTGGCTGCACGTTATAAAAATCTTAACATGTACAAATCCGTGTGAGTCCCACAACTGCAATACAGAATGGTTACCCAAAGAACCTGCCTTGTGATATCCATTTTTAGTTGCATCTGCAACAACCTTAACTCTGGTGACCACTGATAAGCTGTCCATCACTGTGGGTTTTCTTTTTCTTTTCTTTTTTTTTGAGAATGTTAAATGGAAGTACAATGTACATAACCTTTCAAAACTAGCTTCTTGCACTCAGTATAATGTCTGTGTGATCCATCCAAATATTTTGTGTATCAGTGGTTTATTCCTTTTTAATGCTAAATAGTACCCCATTCTATGAATGTTATTATGTGAATGTACCACATTTTATTTATCCATTCATGAACTGAAGGACATTTGGGTTGCCTCCAATTTTTGGCAGTTTTGAATACAGTTGCTATAAAGCTTTGTGTGCAAGTTTTTGTGTGAGCATGAGTTTATTTTCTAGGGTCATATGGTAAGTGCATATTTACCTTTGCAAGAAACTGACAGTTTAACAAAGTGGCTGTATCATTGTGTATTCACAGGTGCAAGGTAGAGAGTTCTATTTGTCACCTACCCTCTCAAATGCTTGCTGTTTTAGTTTCCCGTTAGCTGTAGGGAGTCTAAGGGATTGTGCACATAGGGGGATCTCATCATGGTTTTAGTTGGTATTTTTGTAATGGCTAAAGGTGTTGGAAATCTTTTCATACACTTATATCATGCTTAAATAATCTCTGGGGAAGTCTCTGTTCAAGTCTTTTGAATCTTTTTAAAATTGGCTTTGTTTTCTTACAATTGAATGTTGAGTGTTCCTTAGATATTCTAAATACAAGCCCTTTGATGTGTGATTTGCAAATATTTCCTCCCAGTCTATGGCTTGTCTTCTCCTTCTCTTTCTAGTGCCTTCCACTAACATGATTTTCTTAATTTTTAGGAAGATCAATTTATCAGTTTTTCTTCTATGGATTATGTTTGTGGTATCATAATGTATGACATTTTTTATTCTATGACTTTACTAGGCTCACTTATCAATTCTAAGAGGTGTTTTTGTTTGTGTTCTGTAAAGTCCTTAAAATTTTCTAAACAGAAAATCATGTTGAATTCAAAGAGGGAGTTTTCATTTTTGATTCCTCATCTGTAGGCCATTTATTTATTTATTTATTTATTTATTTATTATTTATTTATTTATTTATTTATTTATTTTCTCATTGCACTAGTGATGAATCCCAGTGCTATGCTAAATAAGACCAGTAGGCTAGGAAATCCTCTTCTTCTCAATCTTAGGAGGGAAGTATTGAATCTGTCACAAGTGAGTATAATGACATTTATGCTTTATGTGTTTTTTTGTTAGGTTGAAGAAGTTCCCTTTTATTTCTAATCTGCTGAGGGTTTTTATCATGCCTGGATATATTTAATTAACAATTTTTGCTCTTGGGTGCCTGTGTGACTCTGTCTGTTAAGCATCCGACTCTTGATTTAGGCTCAGGTCATGATTCCAGGGTCATGGGATCAAGCCCTGTTATCAGGCTATACTCTGACAACATGGAGGCTGCCTGGGATTCCCTCTCTCCCTCTTTCTCTGAGCCTCCCCCCCAGCCCCTAAAATAAATAAATAAACTTAAAACAAAAAAGAAAACAATTTTTTATTTTCCTGCATTGATGGATATGATCCTGTGGTTCATCTTTAGACCATTTTTACAGTAAATAGCGAATTAACATTCATAGGCTTTACCACACTGATGTAGTCTTACATTCCCGGGATAAGCATTACTTGTCTGTGATTTTTATTATTTGTATATACTGACCTATTGATTTGCTTATATGTTGTTAGCACTATTTTGAATCTGTACTCATCAGGGATATTGATATATATTGTTCCATTTTGACACTGGCTTTGGCTTTTGTTTCAGAGTCTCATGTTTTACTTATAAAAGGAGATATAAAGTGATCTGTCCTCTTCAATTTTCTGAATTGGTTGTAGAGAAAAGGTATTATATCATCTTTAAATTTGGGGTAGAATTTTCCAGTAATTATCTGGGTCCAAAGATTTCATCTTTGGAAGGCTTTTCACTCCAAATTCAAATTATTTCATAGCGATAGGAATTTTAGGTTATCTGTTTCATCTTGGGTGAGTTTGGTACTTCATGCTTTTTGAGGAATTGGTTCATCTTATCTCATTTCTCAAATATATGTACATAGAGTTGATTATAGATTCTGATTCCCTTATGTATTGTTCTTTTAATGTCTGCAGTATTGTGTGGTGATATCTGCTCTTTCACTTCAAATTTCTTGGTAATTTGTGTCTTTTTTTTCCCTTTGTAAATCTCAGTAAAGTTTTATCAATTTTATTGATCTTTTGAAGAAACCAGCTTTTGGTTGCATTTATATTCTTTATTGCTTTTATGTTTCGATTTCATTTGTTTCTGTTTTTTTGTTTTTTAAATTTTACTTTCTTCTCTCTGCTGCTTGGGTTTAATTGTCTCTTTGTGTCTAGTTTTGTAATGTGGAAGCTTAGTTTATAGATTCGAGCCCATTCTTATTTTTTTTTAAGTAAGCATTTTGTGCTATAAATTTCCCTATAAGCACCGCTTTAGGTGAATCCCATATATTTCGCTAGGCTGCGTTTCCAATTCTGTTCTTGTTTGTAGATTTTTATGTCCTGTTTTTTCTGAACCTTACTACATTTTAAACTGTTAGGATCCATAAGGGGCTCTCTAACTGTGAGTTTGCCAACATAAGTGAGGTCGGCATTTACCACTACTGGCAAATTTATGCCTCCTCATTCACTCACTCCTTCATTCCCTAGACAGATAAACATTACTGGGTGGTGCCCATAATTTAGGCACTGTTCTAAGCACTTCAGATAGAGCACTGAACAAAACTGATGAAAATTCCTGCCCATTTGGAGCTTAAATCTTAGTGGGAAGTTAGATAATAAACAAAGATATAGTACAATTGTAGGTAGTGATGTGTGCTATAAAGAAACTTATAAAGTTTCATTATCCCATTTGGTAAGAGTCATATTTTAGATAGAGATCAGAAAAGACTGTGGATGTGCCACTTGAACAGAGACCTGAATGAAACAAGGGGGCTATGCTTGGTCCTGTGGCAGAGAGCCTGGAGACAGAGGTAACAGGTGCAAAAGCCTAGGGGCAGGGTGTTAGATATAAATAAAATAATACTAAAGAGTGAAACAACAAAGAGGTATGGTACTAATTAGGGAGTATATTTCTGAATTGTTTGGTATAACCACCAGCAGCCAGTTCTCCCCCACTCTCCCCCACACTAAACCAAGTGGGTCTCAATCTCTCTAGGAAGCTTATTAAACGTTGCTGAGTTTGGTCCCTAATAATTCCAATACAGGCAGGTCTAGTTGGTACCCAGTTTTCTGAATTTCAGTCATGCCTTCCAGGTGAGTCTGGTGTAGGGAAGTTCTTGAAAGTCACTGGGCATAATCCAGTTTCTCAACTTCACTCTGTCTTTTGGAGTTTCTAAAGGCCCAGATGGCAGGGTGGTGTGACGTGGTCATAAGACTGAGACAGCAGTAGCCACTTCGTGCAGCCAGAGAGGCCCATGACATCCCCATCTTCACCGCCCGGAAGGTCCAGCCTCACACATCATGGCAGCTCTCACCCCACAGCCTCCCCACCCCCGGGGGCAGGGGGGAGGTCATCTGACACCCCCATCAGGGTTTTCACCTTCTGGAAGTATTGGCCATTTATGTGAATCACCGGGTCTCATCTGAAGGGAACGAAATGTGTCTCTCGGAAGGGAACTAAAAACAAACAAATAAATAGACAAGTGCAGACAGTAATTAGTTAGTAGCAAAATAATTAGTAACAAAACCGCCTCCGGACGGGAGCTGGAGCAAACCTCTTCATTCCTATGTCGAGGCGCTGACCCCACTAAATGCTTATTATTCCTTGTTTTCCAGGAGCCTCACTGATACTGCACTACCAAGACCTCGGGGACCTGTGATAGCTATTTCCCCACAATTTTACAGGGAGAACGGAGCCCAGTTGCTTGGGAGATTAATTAACTTGTCAAACAATTAAGCAGACAGGCAGTAATCGAGGTTTCCATTTCATAATTGATTTATCACTCTGTAGCTTCTTGAGTCCCAGGGCTCAGAACGGAAGGACCGCTGTGCGGGGAAAACCTTTTGGAGAAGGGCAGGAGGCTGCGGGAGGCCAGGAGGTGAGGCCCTCGGGGTCCTGTGAAATGCCCAGAATTCGAGAGAACCCCAAAAACAGACCACCAGAGACCAGAGTCAAAGCCAAGCGGCAAGGGTTGTTTATTTGCAGGTTCGAACCCGGTCCTCCGCGCAGTCACTCGTTGCCGGTGACGGTGAGAGGCCCTGAACAAAGCCTCTGCAGCCTTTTTATAGACAGAAGTAAACAAGTCATGGGGAGGGACAGATTTCCATGGTTACAAATTTGCCATTGGTTAACATTCAAATGTGAACATATACCGTATCTGATTGGTTCCCGCCATCAGGTTTGGCTGGATCTAATTACAACATTTGGGATACCTTTGAATTCAGTCTATCATAGAGCGAGTTTTAAGTCTTGTTTGGCGACTAACAGGTTAACATCTCTCTCTCCAGGCCCTTCTCTCAGCAAGGTGGGGGTGGCTGCTGGCCTTTTGGGAGTGGCTGCCCCCAGGGGGCTAGTCCCTTGGGCAATCCGGCGGCGGGGAAGCGATCCTTAAGCTTTGTTACAGAAGCAGAGAGAGCTGGTTAGGTGTTAGCTTCCCGCAGCGCAGGCATTTGCTCAGAAGTGGAAAAGCTGGTTAAGTTTGTTTAGGCCTGGGGCTATGTGCAGCCCGAGGTTTCTTTTAATGGAGGACTTAATTTTTGGCTCTACACCTGCACCCACTGCCTGGTTTCTTACGGACCTCCCGACGCAGGGAGGATTGCATTTTCCCCTTGCGGTAACCCTGGCCAGCGAGTCCCTGTTGATCATGGCCTGAGCGAAAGTAGGACACTTAATCAACTGAGCCACCCAGGGTCCCAGCAATTTTTTTCTTATAAAGACTTACAGATAGGATATTGCAGAGGTCGGCTTCTCCCCATTCCCACTGTCCTCCCTCTCTGCCCAGCCACAGCCACTGTCCTGAAGCTGATGTGCCGCAGATCCGTCTCAACCATGTTTTGTTCGTTTACCTCTTATGTACGTACATCATAAGCCACTGTTGTGCTTATACCTATAGATAAGGACAGACAGGTAGCTTTTCCAGCATCCCTACCAAAACTTAATATTGTCAAATGCTGCTGATTTCTACCAACTACAGGTTTCATCTTTCCTACCCAGCCAGAGTCAGGAGGGAATCATAGGCTATTCCTTTCACCAGCTTTTCACAGAAGGACCTAGGCTTCACTGATAACACACAAAATTAAGGAATGAGATGAATTTAAACTTAAGGAGCTCAGGTCCCCAAGAATATGTTCTAAAAGCACAACAAAACTCCACTTATAGAGCTCTCCTGAAAAAGCATACAAATCAGGGGTGTGTGGGTGGTTCAGTTGGTTAAGCGTCTGTCTCTTGATTTCGGCTCTGGTCATGATCTCACAGTTGTGAGATTGAGCCCCATGTCAGGCCCATTGCTGAGCATGGAGCCTACTTGGGATTCTCTCTCTCTCTCTGTCTCTCTGCCCCCTGTCCTTCTTGCTCTCTCTCTCCCAAAATAAATAAACTTAACATTTTTTAAAACTTTTTTTCATTTTTGAGAGAGAGAGACTGAGCACAAGTAGGGGTGGAGTAGAGAGAGAGGAGACACAGAATTTGAAGCAGGCTCCAGGCTCTGAGCTGTCACCCAGAGCCTGACACAGGGCTTGAGCTCACAAAACCATGAGATCATGATCTGAGCCAACGTTGCAGGCTTAACAGACTGAGCCACCCAGCCACCCCAATCTTAAACTTTTTTAAGAAAACACACAGATCAGTTAAAAAGCAAAAAATAAGACCTAGAGTCTATTTGACTGCAACAGTTTCAGCCAATGGCAGATGAATATACTACAGGTTTCTGGGTCCCAAGTCTCCCAAATCCTTTGATTCTGGGTATATGTGAGGCATAAACATAGGTCAGGTCATTTGTACACGGTGCTTGCCTTCTATGGGCCCTACTGGAATTTTAGGTACCCTGTAATGCATTGCCCTCCATTTCACTGTCACTGTGTTGCTTAACCAATCTTATACCATGACTGTCCCTCCCACACACTTTATTGTTTTTTCACCGAACATGCGAAGATAAACTTGAGGCCAGTGCTCATTTGAATGATTATGCTGTCTGCACTTGAGAAGCCTATATTAATGAGGACTTGTAGAAACTGAATAATTGATGCATGTGTATTTCTGAGCTTAATTATCAGCAAAAGTTATTCCCTTCTCTCTCTCTTTCCATGTTGGATTGGTAGATATTGTCTTTGTGGCTGTTCTGAAGGTCACACCGGCAGGCTAGTCACAGGAAGACCTAGACTGTAGGACTCACCTGGGCATCCTGTCCCCCAAAGTTAACTAACAATGTCCAGATGTGTATCTGGAGGAAATTCAACCAGTTACCAATCCTCTCTTGTAAGAAAAGCACCGGGTTACAACCAGACTTATGCAAAGCTCATGAAAATGATACCTCTCTCCTCTAGGTGTTCACAACCTAGTAAGAGCGACAGGGCGCACGTAAATAACTCTAATACCAGCAAGATAGATATTGAATAAAAAGTGAACCAAGAGGCTCTAACAAAATTGAAACTGTCCTCAATTCTCTGAAGAGGAAAATTTGAATTTAAAGCCTGTGAAAGCCCTTTGTAATATGCAGAGTACTAAATGAATGCAAAATGGTATGTGTCCACAGAGAGACAAGGTAAAAATGCAGCAATGCAGACTGTCAGACCTCACTCCCCCATAACGGACTTGGAATCTCTGATCGGGGCCTGATGATTCATATTTTTAGCCAGTTTTCCTAGATCCCTGTTTCTCCAGCTTTACAAACATCAGAACCACCTGGAGGGCTTCGGGGAACACCAATCGCCGGGTCCCAGCCCACTGTCTGATATAGAGGTCTTCAGTGGAGCTTGAAAATCTACATTTCTAGTAAAAGTTCTCAGATGCTGCTGATGCTACTGGTCAGGTGCTTAGAAACCTAGCAGAAGTGAGGAAAATCCCAATGCTTAACCAGATTGCATGTGATACAGAATTCATACTACCCTTGGAGTTTCTGAGGAAAGAAGACATATTTGCTTAGTCTCTAAAGAGTTATAATCTCATGGATGCCTTCGTAAATAGACTAATAACTTGGAAGTGACAGAAACATAGAAATATGCCAGAGGCTTGCCACATAAGCTTCATCATCCCAATGGAAGCACCTTGTAATCTTGCCATGGGATATATACAAGGGAGTCTCTTGGACGACAGGTGGAATTGTATACTTGGGTCTTGTTGCAGTGAGGTTCTAGTCTAGAGAGACTTTATGCTGAGAGCCTGTGCTGCAGATTGAGAGGTCCAGGTGGAGAGCATGACAGTCACATTATTCCCAGACGTTTGTGTTAATGACAGATGTCCTTAGGGCTGAGAGGAATGACAGACGTGATCTCGTCCATTATTTAATGGATTGGGATGCAGAAATGGAAAAGGAAAGTAACTTACTCAAGTTCAAGGGAGAATTGATAAATTCCTAAACACGTGAGAAAGAATATTGAGGAAAGGGAAGCACGAATTTTGGCAAAAAGTAAGGACAGACCTGGGAAAGGTGGCAGAGTACATGCTGTTAAGGAATGGCAGGGGCAGACCCCCCGCTTGGTGGTGGGAATGGATTATATGATGTGGAAAAAGAAGAAAGAGGAAGGGACGAACAGGAGGCAGGGAAAGAACAGTGGTAGCCCTCAACATGCAATCATTTCACAGAATTAACACATAATGAAGAAGTTACACTTGGAAGGGAAATTGGACATGACTTCCTGGAGAGGTGCTTATTTCTCTAAGCCTGACCTGTTGGCAAACTCTGTCAGAACCTGTAGATATTGCAAATTCCAATTCCCTGGCCTCCATGTACCAAGGGTCTATATTTTCCACACTCCCTGCATGGTTCTTATGTAAAATTTTGAACTGGGGTTGTCATTCATTCGATAAAGACTCCGTTTCTTCTCATCTTGCTCAATTCCCAGAAAAATGCATCATCTCCTCTGGATTCCTGAGACTGGTCTACCTTGGATGCCTCCAGGGACAGGAAGCTCATTCTCTCAAGGGTGGGCCATTCTGTTGTCACATAAATCTGTCTTGGGTGATCTTCTCTCACAGAAGGGCAATGTAACATGGTTGGGGCGGGGGGTAGGAGCCACAGTGTGACTTCTGGGGAAAATCTTTGTGAGAGCCTGACCTCTCTCGGGTTCCTGCCTTAACTTCTCTGCTAATTGTTTCTTTATCTGTCATTTGGAGATAATGCTAGTTCTCACCTTGCAGAGCTATTTGGTCTTATTTTATTTAGTTAATACGTGTCAAGCACTTAGAGTGGACGCTTGGGAGCAACCCATGCTGGCAACGCTCAGCTCAGTAGGGCCATGTGTTTGGTTTCTTGCTAGACGCACAAATTTCTGAACCAGCCCTCCCCTTCCTCGCATTTTTCTTTTACATGAGGCCCTGGAAACTATGTAGTAGGTCCTGGGAAGAGTCTGGTGTACATTAACACTTATCAGTTGGCATGATTATGTTAACATTTTTAAAAAATCTTTTTAAATGTTTTTTATTTATTTCTAGGAGAGAGAGAGAGACAACGTGAGCAGGGGAGGGTCATAGAGGGAGTCACAGACTGAAACAGGCTCCAGGCTCTGAGCTGGCAGTCAGCACAGAGCCCGACGCGGGGCCCGAACCCATGAACCACGAGATCATGACCTAAGCGAAAGTCAGACGCTTAACCGACTAAGCCCCTGATTATGTTAACATTTTGAAAAGTTTGATTCATTGCATGTTCTTTTCTTTTCTTGCCTTCTTCTTCTTCTTCTTTTTTTTTTTTAATACAATCTTGGCTCCAGAACAATGTGCACGCCCATGGGAAGTCTTGGGTCTGTCCCTCCCCCAGCAGCTCAGGCTTCCTCTTCCCACAGCGGGAGGGTCTCTCTAAGTTCTATCCCCGAAAGGGGTTCTACTAAGGGCAGCTATGTCACTGCTCTCATTTCTGGCCATCCCCAGGGCTGGTGCTGAGCCCAGCCCTTGTCTGGCATGGATGGCTCCTGTGTCCAGGGCATTCCCCAGTTCACTTCCTTTTCAGATATGGTCCCAGTTTGAGATGTCAACTCCATGGGGCAGGCTAGGCTCTGATACATTTCAACAATCGTCACCAGCTGCCCACCATCACCCGCCTTACATGTTTGGAGTACATTGCCTTGAACTCAAGATCACTAGCCTAGACTCTCTCGGTCCAGTAATTTTATCATGGAGTCCTGTTACTGCTCTCTGCACGGTGCACCCCATACATATTCTTCCTTCAAACCTCGTGAGCCAGTTTTGGGACAGCAGATCTTCCCCTCCCGGAAGCTCTTTATGAGAATTCGTCCACCTTCCTCCCAGGGACCAGATCCACACACCAGTGTCCTCAATCAGAGGGAGGCTTGATAGAGTAAAGAGAGTTTTTATCACACTCTCATCTCCTGCTGGTCTACATTCATTTAAAATATGGCCCCCTGGGTGGGGTGTCTGGGTGGCTCAGCTGATTGAGGGTCTGACACTTGATTTTGACTCAGGTCATGATCTCACAGTTCCTGGGGTAGAGCCCTGAGTCAGGCTCTATGCTGACTGTGGAGACTGCTTGGGTACTCTCTCTCTTTCTCTCTCAATAAATAAATAGACATTAAAAAAAACATGGCCACTGGCTCAACCATCTGTGGGGCAAAGAAGTCACCTCAACATAGGTCAAATCCTTCTCCCCATGCTTCACCTACTGTTCTGACTTCTGGCTAAATTCTTCTCCAAGTTGAATCTCCTTCAAGACCGTAAAGGCAGCAGGTGTTGGGTGCAGAAGACTCTGCGTCTTCCAAGACAGCAGTATGGTAAATGGCAGAATGAGCCAATGCCCAGAAGGGTCTCACCAGTTGTGATATGCCTTGGAAGAAGTTCTCAGAGGAAGCAGAGTCAGCCTTCCTGACCTTGAGCCCCTAACCCCCTATCGTCCTCCAGAAGATGTTCTTTCCTCTCTCTGGGCTTCTTGTAACAATTCCTAATTTTCTCCCATTCTCTGAGCTGGCCTGGGCAGTTGACAGAGAGACCACATATTGTTGGCATGGGTCTGGGTAGAAAGTGTACTTGGTTTTCATTTATTTTTAATTGTAAATAGCTTGAAATGAACATGCCGTGGAGCCTGATTTCAGCCCTCTAGAGGGGGCCAGACAGCACCCTCCCCTCTCCAAGCCTTCAGGTGGTCGCTGTGGATTCCAGAAAATGAATCCCAGAGGCAGATCCGAGACCATTTATTCTTAAGTGTGAATTCATATCAGCCATTTAGTAGAATTTAGTTAAAGATAAATAATAGCTACACACCTTTCTTCTCCTTTAAAGAAGACAAAGTGATGCTTTCTGGTCCCGACCCATCTTGTAGCCATCACACTGCTGTGGCTCACTGTGACATGAGCTGCCCTATTCAGGGGGTTTTCCAGTACGTCTTCATCTCCTGTGCCCAGAAAGGGCTTTACTCAGCCGGCTCATAGCGTGGACATCCCCCTGGGGTCCACGGATCCTGCCCACACTCAGTCTGGGCAGCAGACAGTGCCTCTCATTTTTATTCAAGATGCATCAGAAACGAAGGCAAAGTGGGCTGAAGGGAGAATCTTATTTTTCTCTTCTCCACATGCTCTTCACTTGCTAATGAGGTGGTTTGCACTCAAGGGCTGTCCGTTCTGAAAGGACTCTAAGAATCACACTGACTCCATAAATCTCTGTTGGAGAAAGAGCAAGAGAGTGAGCATGCAAAGGCGAGACCAAGACAAGATTTTTCGCTTTCTCCTGTATATTGTGGGCCAATGAAAGGTGAAAAGTGAACAGAGTCTTGCTTTTCTTCCAGGGTGTTTGTGACTTTCCTTTATGTTTCCTCTTTTGACAGCATCACTTCTCCTCAGGGGATGTTCTCTCTAGGGGTGCGGCACCTAGAACTTTCTTTAGGAAATGCTCATGTAAGATTATGTTAATACCGTCCTTCCGACATGACTCCATTTTTTAGCACATTGGATTTGGCCCAAGAGTGCAGGTCACAGGCTCACAAAAATAACAGGCTTCTGACCACATCTGGACCACATCTGGACCACATCTGGACCATGTCTGAACCGACCCAGTGCCAGCCCTAATGCATGTGCTGTATCTCCAATCAAGCCTTAATATTTCGACCGTGACTTTGTGTGCAGTTCACAATATCCTACCCTTTCCCAGCATGTTTGAGAATTCCATCATGTTACGGTTAGCCAGGTGTCTGATCCAGCCGTCTCTCTAAATCGGTGTTCTCAGACAGCTCAGTTAGGTAGCCTCCCAAGGCCTCCAGATTTCAGCCAAACTCCCTGCAACTTCCTTACCCCAGCACCCCCCCCATCTCTCTCTCCATGTGTCTGGGAGGAAAATACTCTAATGGGGCCAAGACAAAATAGAGTCTTCAGGATGACACAATCAGGTTGTGATCACGAAGTCTAGGGGTTTTAATTAAAGGACTAAATAATAAGGGGCAATGAATGCCTCCTTCACAAAGCTGGTGGGCAGGAGAGGGCTGCTCCTTGAGCTAACCTCATGGGTGCAAAGGAAGCACTCATGGTGGTAAGGCCGACAGTCACAGACTTCAAGGAAGAAAACCTCTTTTCCTTTGTTCTTCCTTATTTCCTCCTCTCACCTTCAGAGAGGCTATGTCCAGAAGGTGAATCACACTGGAGGACTTTGGGGATCTGGAAACTGGATCATGACCCTTGTTGTCTGGGTCTCAAGCACAAAATACAGGGAGCCTTTCCTCAACTAGCTAGGACTAGTTTCCCTTGCCTGGTCCTGCTCACTCCAGGTACAGAACTGTTTGAAATGTCTGAGCTGGTAACAAAGAAGGCTTTCAGCTCAGCACTAAATATGCCACAAAAAGAAACACTTTGACCATTGCATGTGTCTATTGGGAACCTACCATGGCCGAATAAGATGGTAGCTATCTTCCTGGGTTCTCAATGGCTCATTGTATGCTAGGCTCTGTGCTCTGATTTGCTTGTGTTATCTCATCTATGAGTTGGGGATCACTATTACTCCCATTTTACACATGGTCAATATAGGATATACAGCAATTAAGTACTTGTTGATGTTTATTCAGACTATTTTAGTATGATATCCAGGGCACACGTAGAGGCAGGATTTGAACCCAGCACTCTCCAACTCCTGAGCCCTTGCTGTCAACCACAGCACTATGCTGTATAGACGTGCACTGTATAGGTTCATTCAACAAGCTGGTGTTATTCAAATGGACAGTGGGCTGGGTCATGGGGACATTGAGATGGAATAGGACATGGGGTCTGCCATCAATCCTCATGGTCTAATGAGGGGACATAAAGTATGCTTCCCCTGTGGGTCCCTCCATTGCCACCTTTGTGTCGTCTGTGACTGTCCTCCCCATCTGCCAGACTCAGTTAAATTTCCTAGTCTCGGCCACCTAAGCCTCCCGCCCTCATCCCTCTGACTGTCATTTTGGTGTCATGGCCAGATGGAATACAAGAAGAGCCTGTCAGTGGGTGCAGGGTGAGGAGAGGAAGGAGGGGATGTGCCACAAAGGTGGAATCTGTCCGACAAACGATGTGACAGCAAACACGGCGAGGGTGACAGCTGGAAAATAGCAGTTAATAGCCCCTGCCCGGGCTGTGCACAGAGAGATGGCATGCTGAGCAACATCATAATGGCTTGTGGAAATGTTGCTCAGAGCGCACAGAGGCTGCTGCAAGACACGCAGCCCAGTGCACTTGTCGCATTTACAAAGCTCACTCTTTTGGAAACAGACTCTGCGCTTGCCCCCACTCCGTAGTACATTCGGGAAGCGCCATGCTGATACAACCAGTGGAGCCTGGTATCTACTTAGCCGGGGCCCTTGCTAGTAAACACGTGGCAGTAGTGATTGGCAGAGACTTGGGCTTTAGGCAAGGCTCACAGGGCTGCGCTGCTCTTACTCCCGTAGACAATCATAAAGATAACGCCGGTTAAACTATCTAATGTTTTATTCAATATTTTGGTGAGTTTCAATTACTCCCAATTATAATTCAACACCTTTTCTATTTAAAACAATTATTGCCCTTTGCAATGAGCTCTGGAGCAAATAAATTGTCTGCCATGATTAGTCACTGCCTCTGCCAAAAGGTTTCTCTCTCAACCCTGCTACCTTTCAATTTGTGGCTAACTAGCATTAGCTTCTGGTGAACCTTTTGGCTGCTCCCAGTGTTAGCAACCAAGCTAGCTTACATACTGGGGGAAGAAAAAAACACTAGCTTCAGTAACCCTTGAGACAATTAGACTCATTAAAAATCAATGGGATCCAATTACTAGCTGCCGGACTCTGACTTAGTTTAAAATGTATCGAACACCAGTTCCCAGCCAAGGGACAGACTGCACGCACGTCATCAGGATCTGACAGCTGTGTCAGGAAAGAAGACACTTTGACTCACTTCTGTGATTGCATTCAGAGCCATCCCCAGCTCATCATTATCGTCATCTTGTGTTTATTGTGTAAATTCCTTCTATGCTAAGTGTTAAATTAGGAGCGGGGGAGGTTGCGAAGAATAAGGATTACCCACTCAGATAGAGCTGTAATTAGAAAAAGAAGTCAGAGCCTATAGAAATGTGTGACTGTCATTATAAAAGGAGCACAAGCTGGAAGAAACAAGTCGAAGCCCAAAGTGTCTGGCAGAGCTCTCAGGGAGGGTACTGTTCAGTAACACATTTTTCTTGACTCCTGCTCTTTACCTAGGAACTCAGAGAAGATTAAGATTGCACTTGCCCTCAAAGAATGTGCTATGTAAATTATGGTTTGTGGTTTCATT
Organism: Proteles cristata cristata; assembly: GCA_017311185.1. NCBI lineage: Eukaryota > Metazoa > Chordata > Mammalia > Carnivora > Hyaenidae > Proteles > Proteles cristata. The sequence goes on from JAESUZ010000722.1 coordinate 940,204, forward strand.
ATATGCGAATCAGTTACTTGCTTAACAATAGATTAAATAAGGGCGTTATTTATAAAATCCTAGAATAATACAATTTGAGTCAATTATTGGTATTAGTGTTGGTAAACATTGGTAACATACAGTGTCTTTGATACTTGGTGATACATACATTATGTCTGTTACAGCTAAACTGGAATACAAACTTGAAGGACATGAAATCTACACATTGGTCTGAGTAATATGGGTATTTTAATAAAACATTAGTTTTCTTATCCATGAACACGGGATACCTTTCTATTTATTTGTTTTCCTTCAGTGTCTTTCATACATGTCCTATAGTCTTCAATGTACAGATCTTTCACTTCCTTGATTAAGTTTATTCCTAAATATTTTGTTCTTGATGCTATTGTACATAGGATTTTTTTCTTTTTCTATCCAGTGTTTCGTTGTTAGTGTATGTAAATATAACTGATTTTTGTTTGCTGGTTTTGTGTCCTGCAACTATACCAAATTTATTAGTTCTAACAATGTGGGTTTCAGCATTTTCTTTCTTTTATTAAAAAAATTTATTATTGTTTATTTATTTTTGCGAGAGAGAGCGAGAGAGAGTGAGAGAGAGAGTGTGAGCGTGCAGGGCAGGGGCAGAAAGAAAGGAAAGCAAGCTCCAGATTCCGAGCTATGAGCACAGAGGCTTGAACTCAAAGCTTGAGATCATGACCTGAACCAAAGTCACACGCTTAACAGACTGAGCCACCCAGGCACCCCAGGGTTTTCTATATATGATTATATAATCTGTAAAGAGAGACAATTTGAGATGCTTTTGTTTCTCTTTGTTGGCTAAACTCTGGCTCGGTCTTCTAGTAAAATGGTGAATAAGAGTAGTGAGATTGTGCACCTTCGTCTTATTTCTGATTTTTAGAAGAAAATCCTTTGGATTTTCATTGTTGAGTATGATGGTAGTACTGAATTTTTCATATATGGTCTTTATTACGTTATGATATGTTTCTTCTATACTAAATCTGCTGAGAGACTTTTATCATAAAAGGACATTAAGTTTTTTCAAATGTTTTTCTGCATCTATTGAGATCATATGATTTTAATCTACTATTCTAGTAATGTGGTGTAACATGTGTACTGATTTCCATATGTTGAATAATCCTTGCATTCCAGGGATAAAACCCACTTGATTACAGCGTATGATTCTTTTAATGTGCTGTTGAATTTGGTTTTCTAGAAATTTGTTCAGAATTTTTACATCTATATTAATCAGGAATGTTGGTCAGTAGTTTTCTTGTAATGTCTGACTTTGGCATAAGGGTAAAGCTGGCCTCTTAAATGAGTTTGGAAGTGTTCCTTCCTCTTTTTTGGAAGAATTTGAGAAGGGTTGACATTAATTCTTCTGTAAATGTTTGGTAGGATTCACCTGTTAAACCATCTGATCCTGGACATTTCTTTGTTGAGAGACTTTTGTTTTTAAATTTTTTAAAGTTCATTTATTTTGAGAGAGAGAGAGAGAGAGAGAGAGAAAGCACTAGTGGCAGAGGGGCAGAGAGGGAGGCAAGAGTGAGAATCCCAAGCAGTCTCTGTGATGTCAGCACAGAGCCCACATGTGGGGCTCAAACCCAGGGACCATGAGATCATGACCTGAGCCTAAGTCAGACATTTAACCAACTGAGCCACCCAGGCATCCCTGGGAGGCTTTTAAAAAATGTTTACTGATTTATTTTTATTGAGAGAGAGCAAGAGAGACAGCATGCATTAACAGATGTGGGGGGCAAAGAGAGAGGGAGAGAGAATCCCAAACAGCCTCTGTGCTGTCAGCATGGAGCCCAATGTGGGGCTCTATCTCACAAACCATGAGATCATGACCTGAGCTGAAATCAAGAGTTGGATGCTGAACTGACTGAGCCCCCCAGACACCCTTGTTGGGAAGTTTTTGATTACTGCTTTGATCTTCTTAGTCATTATTGATCTGTTCATATTTTATTTTTTAAAATTAATATATTTATGTATTTATGAGAGAGTGAGAGCACCAGCAGGGGAGAGGGGCAGGGAGAGTGAGAGAGAATCTTAAGCTCCATGCTGAGCACCATGGGGTTTGATCCCCTGAACCCTGGGATCCCCTGTGAGCTCTGGGATCATGACCTGAGCCAGAATCAAGAGTTGGATGCTCAACCCAGTGCCCTGGTCTGTTTATATTTTTTTATTTCTTCATGATTTAGTCTTAGTAGATTCTGTGTTTCTAGGAATTTATCCATTTCTTTTAGGTAATCAAAAAATTTTTTGGCATACAATTGCTTACAATAGCTTCTTATGATCCTTTGTATTTCTGTGGTTCCAGTTGTAATATACCCTCCTCATTTATAATTATGTTTGAGTCCTTCCTCTTTTTTATCATGGTTAGTCTAGTGAAAGTTACTTTGTTTATGTTTTCAGGAAAGCCAACTCTTAGTTTTATTGATTTTTTCCCATTGACTTTGTAGTTTTTATTTCATTTATTTTAAGTGTTGCTTTTCATGTTGGCAGCTGGCACCATGAAACTCTGTAGGATATGTAGAATATATATGTATTTTTTCCTGTGAATATGTTCCTCATCAACTCTCAGTTCAATAGAGTGAATTGCAAATAACAAATGCTATACATTTTATTAACTTGGAATGAAAAATAAAGTGAAGAAAAAGAATTTTCATTTCCATGCATTTAAAAAATATTTATAGAGGTGGATAAAAAGAATGAGTCTTCCTGGTAGATTGATAGTACAGGGTGAGCCAGAAGAAGTCACGAATGAATCCCTGATATCTGAATTGATCATCTGGATGGGGGAAGACTTAGAGAAAAATATATTTGGGTGAAAAATTCTGGTGTTCTGACCTGTTGATATTAATCTTGGGGTACTTCTTCAACATCTATGCATATTGTCAAATATGCAACTGTGTTTAAAATCTTAGAGCTCATTTGGAGAACTTACATCTGGAGATATAAACTTGGGAATCACAAGCAATGAAGCCTTGGGGGGGATAAACTCATCTTGCAAAAGAGGGTATATAGGGAGCAGCTGATGGCTTTGATCAAGCCTGAAGGCACTGTGATATTTTGAGTTTGATCCAAGGACACATGGTGAGAAAACTAATCATTGAGGGAAGGGGAAACTAGAATAGTGTGTTGCTTTAGAACCCAAGAAAAGTAGATGTTTCAAAATAAGGCAGTGGTCTTCTTGCCAATGCTACAGAATAGTCCAGAAAAGTAAAGTCTGAGAAGTACCTTTGAGTTTTATAATAAAGGAGTGCTTGGTTTAGTGAGGTTATTGTGAGAAAGGTTTGATTGGAACAGGCTACAAGGCAGTAGGAGAGTGAACTGACAGAAGAAACTTGGGCTTAGGTATACAGGAACTGAAGTCAAAAGGTTTTCTTGTTTTTATTTTATTTTGTTGTATTTTAAGGTAGGAGATAGGAGAGCACATATGTTTGCTTATGAGATACTCCAGTAAAAATGAAGACCTTGATGCTGCTTCAGAAAGCATCTAATTGCACTAGCAAATTCCTTGAGAAAGAACGTATAGTGGAGACCTAGAACACAAGTGAAGAACTCAGGTTACTAGCTGGTTGTGCAAACCATGAATTCCAGGATCTTAGAGTGTTTGAGTTGACAAGGGCAGTAGAGGTCATCTAGTACAGTCATTCATTTGCTGATTCATTCCTTCAGGTAATAAGTTTTGGATCTCTTCTATGCAGCAGGCATGACTGAAATAGAAACTGTGCCCTTAACAAATAAAGATAGCGTCCTCTTTTTTATAGACAAGAAAAATTGAGACAGGGTGGAGTATCTTGCATAAAGTTATAGCCCCCCCACCCTTTTTTCCCCAGCTAGCACAACAGTGAAAATCCATGACTCTCTACTATCAATGTATGGTTCTTGAAAAAACAAAAAACAAACTCCTGGGGCTCCTGGGTGGCTTAGAGGGTTAAGTGTTCGACTTCAGCTCAGCTCATGATCTCATGGTTTGTGAGTTTCAGCTGCAAGTCGAGCTCTGTGCTGACATCTTGGAGCCTGCTTTGGATTCTGTGTCTCCCTCTCTCTCTCTCTCCCCCTTCCCCGCTCGTGCTTTGTCTCGCTCTTTCAAAAATAAATAATACACATTAAAAAAAAAACTCCCCTCCAAAACAAACACCCCAAACAAAAGCCCTTTCTTTCTTTCTTTCTTTCTTTCTTTCTTTCTTTCTTTCTTTCTTTCTTTCTTTCTTTCTTTCTAGCTTATTGTCAAACAGGCAACCAATGGAATGGGAAAAGATAGTTGCAAATGACATATCAGATTAAAGGGCTAGTATCCAAAATCTATAAAAAAAAATACTTTATTTTTAAAGGAGTTTAAATTCATAGCAAAAATTAAAAGGAAGAGATTTCCCATATACCCTCTACCCCCACACATACATAACCTCTTCCATTGTCAACATCTTTGATAAGAGAGGTACATTTTTTATATAATTGGCCAGTCTGTAGTTCATGTTATGATTCGCTTTTGGTGTTGCACATTCTATGGGTTAGGACATAAACTTAGTAACATGTATCCATCATTATAGTATAATACATTATAATACTGTAATACAGTGTAGTATAGTATAGAGTGCTTTCACTGCCTTACACATCTTCTGTATTCTGCCTATTCATCCCTCCCCTTACCTGCCCTCTGCAACCACTACTCTGCTTACTCTCTCCATAGTTTTGCCTTTTCTAAACTGTCATACTGTTGGAATCATATGCTGTGTAATCTTTTTAGAGTGGCTTCTTTCACTTAGCAATATATTTTTAAGTTTCCTACATGTCTTTTCAATGCCATTGTTCTTTTCAGTTTACCGCCCAACCACTTAACTCTGGGTCCAATTTCCTTACTTATTACTTGGCATACAAGACAATGATAACTGATTGAGTAAGTTCTATGCTGATTTACAAAAAAATGAATAAGATACCCATAAACTCATTCTCATGAGGGAGATTCTGTTCATACCTCAAAGGATTCTTTTTAAGATTGAATGAGAAAAAGTGTGTGATATCTCCCAAGTGTAAGACTGTCATATAAGTTATGTGCTATGTTACTGTTATGTGGACACAGGAACGCAGGCTCAAGGGTGGCCATACAATAGAGTTCATCTTGATTTGCCTAAAACCCAAAAAGAAAAACTGAAAGAAAACAAAAAGAAAAACTTTTTTATCACAAACATTTATAAAATAGACAGAAATGTAGCCACGAGGGAGGTAGAGCAGCTGAACAAGTGTAGCAGGTAAAAATATTAAAAGATCACAGAATACATATGTGTTCCAGGTGATTTTTATTGGAAAAGCTATTATATTTGAAAAGTCACAACTCAGATTATTGAGGTCCTTTCCCGACTCTTTTGGTGTTTGGGGAAGCAAGTAAATGTCTACCTTGCCTTCATCATTGAGCCAATCAAATCTATCCCTATGACTGATACACCTGTCAGTCTATTTAGTCTGGTCACCATGCACCCAGAGATGCTCACAGAAGGTGTTAAAGCTTCGGCAGCCATTTGGTCACACACAATATTGCTTGATCGTCTGTCCACCCACTCCTGGCTTCAGATGCTTGGCTCTCCAGTCCTGAAACCAATTCTCTTCCATGTTTTCTAAATTTGTCATTTACACCTGATTTCTTCAGCTTTATGCTAAGGTCTTACTGTGGGTGGCCCTCCTGAGCCCAGTCAACCCACAGATTTATGAGAGATGACAACCCATTTTTGTTTAAAACCGTTACATTCTGGGGATGTTTCTCAACCAAGGGTGATTTTATTCCCCTCCCCAAATAGGAGACCTTTAAAAAAAAGTCTGGAGACATTTTTGGCTTTCACACCTAGCGGGAGTGCTAGTGTCATTTAGTGGGTAGAGTCTGGGAATGGTGCCTGGCATCTCATGACATAGATAGCATCCTTCCATAACACAGAATTATTAGGCCCCAAATATCAATAATGTTGAGGTGAGAATCTTTGTAAGTGAGAATCACAACCACTTCCTTTAAACATGCATTGAAGTTAAGTCATATGTTCATTTTTTAAAAAGTTTTGAGCACCTCCTACGCCCTCCTATGTCCTATTCCCAAAATCCTTCCTCTTTTCTGTCTCCTAAAAGCTTGTAAATCCGTACTCTAATCTCTCATCCATAGGAGAGTTCCCTGACATCTCTCTCCTTTGGCTGTAGTAAAATACTAACATATTACACACTGCTAATTTCTTTTCTGGCATTTATTCACATTCTTGGGTATATTAATCTGGTGTGGTTGGAAACCCCTCAAAGTCGAATATCAAACTGCATACTATCTTCCAACAACTCCAAGTGCAAGCACAGAACCTATCATAAAAAGTGGCTAGAGATGGACTATATTCACTTCTTATTTTTTTTAATGTTTATTTATTTATTTTGAGAGAAATAGAGTAGGGGAAGGACAGAGAGAGAGAGAGAGAGAGAGAGAGAGAATCTCAAGCAGTCTCTATACTAAGTGCTGATCCTGATGTGGGGTTTGATCTCAAAAGATTCTGACCTGAGCTGAAATCAAGAGTGGAACACTTAACTGACTAAGTCACCCAGGTGTCCCTGACTATATAAACTTTTTATGTTCATGCAATTTTATGAAACACTGTTAGAATTTTATACTATTTGTCATATACTATTATATATGTATGTTATATTGTGATATTTACTGTATACTGTATACTTACTATATGTTTATAATATGTATATAGTGTAATATAGTAAATATATTTATGTTTACTATGTATCTTTATAGCATTTACTATATATTTATAGTGCATACTATATGTAGTATATTTGGTATGTATTTTTAATATATAGTTATAGTGTAGTATGGTAAATATATTTATATTTAGGTATAATTTTATAATATTTATACATATTTATATTATGTTATATCATATATATAGTATGTTTATACTATATATTCTATATATTTATATATTATATTTATATTACCATATATTTACTGTATATTATCTTACTAAATTTGCTATGTACTATTACATATAGTATACTTTTAGACTATAAAATTGTGATTTATAACAAGAAATGTATTGGTCTTTGACCTCATTTCTGGCACAGAACTCCTAAAACCTTGGATTTCCTAAGTGTGGAGAATGCTGAAAGATGCTTTTGTTGCATTAATGAGGTGACTTTCGGGAAGCCTCTAAGGATGAGAACCCATTGCCAGGGGAAGCAGCCATGGGATTAGAAGATTGGGACTTCCAGTTCCGCTCCCAGACCTATGGGTTGGGGAGAGAGGTTGGAGGCTGAGATCAATCACCAATGGCCAATGAGTTAATCAAATGTGCTTATGTAAAGGAATCTCTATTAAAACCTCAAATGAGAGTGTTCAGAGCACTTCCAGATTGCTGACTCATGGAGGAACGGGGAGAATGGCATGCCACACCCTTTCCCCATACCTTGCCCTAGGTGTCTCTTCTATCTGTCTGTTCTTGAGTCATATTCTTTTATAATAAGCTGGTGACCTAATAAGTGAAATGTTTCTCTGAGTTTTGTGAGTCATGCTAGCAAATTAATCAAACCAAAAGAGGGTGTCATTGGAACCTCTAGGCTAACTGGTTGGTCAGAAGCAAAGTTAACAACCTGGGCTTGTGACTCACCTCTGAATTGGGGAGAGGGGAAGTCTTGTGGGACTGAGCCCTTAACCTGTGAGATCTGACACTATTACAAGTAGATAATATTAGAATTGAGTTAAACTGTAGGACACTCATCTGGTGTCACAGAGAATTGCATGTTGTGGGGGAAATGTCTCCACATATTTACTGACCAGAAGTGTCAGAAGTGAAGTGTTTTTTGTTTGTTTGTTTTGTTTTATGTTTTTTGAATGGTTGAGGGAGACTAACAGGAAGGAAACACACAATGGAGAAGAACTATAGATTTTTCCATTTCATAGACTTTTCTTAGGAACACTGACATTTCACACAATCTAAGTATAAGATGTCTTGTTGATGTTAATCACACTTGATCTAACAAATGATGAATCAGCAGAACCTAACTCCATAGACTCAGCAAAGATATATCAGAAAAGGCAGCTGATGTCCCCAACAGCTCAGGTGACCATGCCTCCCCCTTCCCCTAGACTCTGACCCACTAACAACCAGTCTTCCCATACATGAGCTGTTGGTCCAGTGAAAGAAATCCCATCCAACGTCCAGCATTCTCCCCACAAAATAGAAGTTATGAGGAGCCCATGAAGGTGAGAAACTCTAGAACAGGTAGTCTGTTGGGTCAGAGACTAGAAGAGAGGTAAGGGAAATTGTGGCAGCCAAGGTTAAGGAGAGATTAGCTGCAACTAATATTGTAGACTGTCATGTATACCAGATCAAGGATAGAAGGTGTGTAATCCATCAAACGTTTCTAAAATGATAATATGGTCCTAGCTGGGCTTTAAGAAGATTAATCTGCCATCCATGTGAGGAGTGGTTTGGAAAGAGACAAAACTCGTAGTCTAAGAAGCTACTAGAGAGAGTAACATTAACAGAGTCAGAACCTTCATTAATCTTCTCTTCCAGTGAATCAAGGGGGACAGTGGCAAAAATTGTCAGAATTAAGTTTTTCAGAACTCTGAAAATTAACCAAAGGCTTGAAGCATTCTGGGAGACTATTTTTAAAAAAAGTTTCAGGGGCATCGGGGAGGCTCAGTTGGTTAAGCATCCTACTCTTGATTTCCTCTCAGGTCATGATCTCAGTTTGTGGGTTTGAGCCCCATGTCAGGCTACATGCTGACAGTGAATGCTTGGGATTCTCTCTCTCCTCCACCCCATCCTCCTCTCCCCCCTCCACTTGCATGCATGCTCTCTTTCTCTCTCTCTCTAAATAAACAAAAAAAATTTTGAATGGGCATAGAATAAGTTTTGTGGTTTCACTTTCCATGTTTCCATCCTCTTATTCCCAGATCCAGGATAGCTTTGAGGATCAAGATCCTGCAATATTAGTGAAAAACAGAAGCCTGGTAGTCACTGGGGGGGTGGGGGGCACAGAATGTGAGGGTTGGAGCTTCTTCTAAGCCCCATTCCCAGAGAATTTTCATTATTTAACCCATTTGCTGGTTCTCTGGAAGACTTCACTGATGGGGATGCTTTTGTTGGCCTGACTCAGAATTTGTTCATAGCAAACAGCTTTCCCCTGGGGTAGTCATTAAAACAATCACACACAAATATTTAACATTGTAGTTGTGGATAAAAATTGGGGCAAGCAGTAGGTTAACCAGAAATCTGGAAAGATCTGGAGAATGAGCTATCTATCAGGGCTTTGAAAAGCTCTGGCATATTCTTGGAAATCTAGAAGACCACATGCATGCACATAGGTGCATGCTCAGGAAAGACATGAGAAAGTCCTAAGCTCTCACCTTTCACTAACCTTGAGGCTTTGAGCAAATAGGAAGCGAAGCAAGAGTGGCATTGTGCTGAAGTCATCTCCCAACACACACAAAGAACCACTTGGCAAAGACTGGAAAACACTGATTTCAGATGTTTAAGGAAATCTCTATCCAATCATCAAACTAGCTGATCATTAAAGTAACCAATAAGAAACTTCAGAAACCATGCAACACAAAGAATATAGACTGCAGAATTACCTCAGAAAAGTAACCAATCAAACAATAACAGAAACAAAGTATGGCTTATGTACTGGAAAAAATAAAACAATCAGTAAAAATTGTCCCTGTGGAAGAGCAGATGTTGGACTTAGTAGACAAAACTATTTTGAGCCTATTCAGAGAACTAAGGGAAAGTATGTCTAAAGAATTAAAAGAAAGAGAGTAATGCATCACCAAATACAAAATATCAATAAAAAGACATAAATTACTTCAAAAATAATGAAGTAGAAATCTGAGGTTATGTAAATTTTAAAATTTATAATTTAAAAAAATTTAGTTATTATATAACAATTTTTATATAAAATTTATAAATTTACAATTTAAAAATTTTTAGTTATTATATAAAAATTTTAGTTATTAAAATTTTAATAACTAAATGAAATAATAACTAATAATAAATATTTAGTTTAATAACTAATGAAAATATTACTAGAAGGGGCTCAATGTCAGATGTGACTTGGCAAAATAAAAGAATCAACACACTTGAAGGTAGGTCAAATGAGATCATTGAACCTGAGAAAAGAAACAAATCACAATGAAGAATATTAACAGAGCCTCGGAACCTTACAGGGACTAAGAGATATTGACATACTTACAATGGGGTTCAAGAAAAACAGGAGAGAGAGAAAAGGGCAGACAATATAATTGAAGATGTGATAATTGAAACTTTGTAAATTTTATGAAAAACATAAATCTACACATCCAAGAAACTCAACGAACTCCAATTAAGATACGTTTTAAAAGATCTATTCCTAGACACATAAGCAATCCATCAGAGCCAAAGACAAAGAGAACATTGAAAGCAGCAAGGAGAAACAACTCATACATACAAGGGATCCTTGGTTAGATGAAAAGATGATTTCACAATGGAAACTGTAGAGGCATAAGGCAGTGGAATAACATTCTAAGCGGTGAAAAAAGACTTAACCAAGAATTCCATAGCTAACAAAACTATCCATCAAAAAAGAAAGAGTAATTAAGACATTAAAAAAAAAACAAACCCAGGGTGCCTGGGTGGCTCAGTCAGTTAAGTGTCCAACTTCGGCTCAGGTCATGACCTCACGGTTCGTGGGTTCGAGCCCCGCATTGGACTCTGTGCTGACAGCTAGCTCAGAGCCTGGAACTTATTTCAGATTCCATATCTTCTTCTGACTGACCCTCCTCTGTTCATGCTATTTCTCTCTCTCTCAGAAAGAAATTTAAAAAAGAAACATGAAGTAGACAAACCCAAAAACAAACCAAAAAAAGGAGAGAATTTGTCACTAGCAGATTTACCTAGAAGAAATATTAAAGGGAGGCTTTTAGAATGAAATGAAAGGACACAAGACAGTAACTGGAATCAAAAAGAAGAAATAAAAGACACTGGTAAAGGCTTATACATAAATACAAAACACAGTATCAAAGCGTTTTTAAATTATTTTACTCTTTCCTTTTCTATCTGATTTAAAAGACAATGGTATAAAGCTATAATTATAAATCTTAGCTTATGGGCATGTAATGCATGAAGATGCACTTTGTATGACAATAAGCACACAATAGAGAGAGAGGAAATAACACTACATAGAAGCAAAAGTTTTGCAGACTGTTTTTTTTTAAGTTTATTTAGATTTGACATGGGACTCAATTTCATGAACTGTGAGATCATGACCTGAATCAAAATCAAGAGTCAGACACTCAACTGACTGAGCCACCCAAGCATCCTTAGACTATTGATATTAAGTTGTATTTATCTGAATTAAATTGTTAAAGCTTAATATGTCAATTTCAACCCACAGGGAAGTTACAAAGAAAACTCAAAAAATATAGCAAGATAAATGACAGGAGAATTATAATCGTATACTAGATAATATTTATTTAATACAAAAGAGGGTAATATTGGCAGAATAGGGGAATAATAAAGATATCTGATGGGCAGAAAACAGCAAAATTTCAGACAAAATTCCCTCCTTTTCATTAAGTATATTAAATGTAAATAAATGAAATTCTCCAGTTAAATGACAAGGATTGGAAGAAGGTTTAAAAAAAAAAAAAACATCAAAACTCAGAAAACAAACATTAGGCAACTACATGTTGCTGAGAATAGGTACCCATCATACTCAAAGACAAGTAGATTTAAAAATATGGAAAAAAAAACACCATGTAATCATTAACCAAAAAGGAATTGGAATGTCTATAGTAATCAGACAATATTGCCTTAGGAGAAAAATTGTTACTAGAGACAAGGAAAAACATTTTATAATGATAAAAGAGTCATCCATAACAAGATATAAAAATTATAAGCTTATGTACACTTACAAATAGACCCCAAAACGTAGTTGGATATGTCAACATTCTACTATCATTTTTTTAATTAAAAAATTTTTTAAATGTTTATTTTTGAGAGAGAGACAGACAGCATGATCAGGGAAGTGGCAGAGAGAGAGGGAGACATAGAATCCAAAGCAGGCTCCAGGCTCTGAGCTGTTGGCACAGAGCCCAACATAGGGCTCAAACTAACACTCTACTTTCAATATTGAGGGGAAGAAACCTAGACAGTAGATCAACAAAGAAATAGAAAGATTTGAAGAACACTATGCAAAACTAGACCTGAAAGACACCTGTTAAATCCTCCACCCGACGACAACCACAAACACATTCTTGTCAAGTGCGTTCAGAATATTCCTTAGGATAGACCATAGCTTTTAAGTCACCAAGAAAGTCTCAAGAAATATAAACTGGTTGTTATCATACAGAGCACTTTCTTTGGACATCATGTAATAGAGTTACAAACAATAAGTTAAGGAAATTTGGAAGATCCAGAAATTTATAGAAATTAAACTCCTAAATAACCAGTGGATCAAAGAGAAGACACAGGAAAATTAGAAAATATTGTATGATAATTGAAAATAAAAACATAGCATGTGATACAGTGAAAACAGTGCAGAGAGAGAAACTTATCAAAGTGGGTGCCTGCATTTGCAAAGAAGAATATCAAATTAGTAAGTCAGCGTTAAGAAACTGGGAAATGAAGACAAACTCAAAAACAAAGAAATAATAAATATTAGAATGGGAATAAATAAAATAAAAGACTAGAAAAACAGTAGAATCAGGGACACAAAAGTTGGTGTTTTGAAAACGTCAACAAAATTGGCAAATTAAAAAAAATTTTTTAATGTTTTTATTTTTTTCTGAGAGAGAGAGAGAGACAGAGACAGCGTGAGCAGGGGAGGGTCAGAGAGAGAGGGAGACACAGAATCTGAAGCAGGTTCCAGGCTCTGAGGTGTCAGCGCAGAGCCCGATGCAGGGCTTGAACCCACGAACCACGAGATCATGACCTGAGCCGAAGTTGGACGCTTAACTGACTGAGCCACCCAGGTGCCCCCCAAATTGATAAATTTTAACTAGGCTGACCAAAAGAAAAAGAGAGAAGACCCAAATTAATAAATCAAAAATAAAAGTAAGGATGTTACTACTCACTTTAAAGGAATAAAGACGATCAGAAGAACTGTCTTTACTGGTGAATTCTACCAAACTTTAAAAGAATAAATATGAACCCTTAGTAGTCCCAAAACAACTATTTTTCCAACTTCCATATTTCAAAACCCACTACAAAGCTAAAGAGGCTAATACTACCCTGATACTTTAACCATACAAAGACATCACAAGAAAACTACAGACTAATATCCCTCATGAATATAGATGCAAAAATCTTCACCAAAATTTTAACAATCTGCCATATGTAAGAAGGATTATACATTATCCAGTGGATTTAACCCAGGAGTGCAAACTTGGTTCAATTATTAAAAAAAAAAAAATCACTGTGATAACTACATTAATTGACTAACGAAAAAAACCGCTCATCTCCATAGAGAAAGCATTTGACAAAACGCAGCATCTTTTCATCATAAAAATATTCAACAGATGAGGGATGGAAGGGAATGTCCTCAATCTCAGAGAGTGCATCTATGCAAAACTCCCAGGGCCTCCTCACTGCTAAAGATGGAAAGTTTGAAAACCATGTTTGTTCATGGAACTTCTTTTCAACATTGCACAGAACATTTTAGCCAAGGAAGTCAGAAAGGAAAAAGAAATAAAAGATATCCAGATTTGAAAGGAAGAAATAAAATAATCTCTACTTGCAGATTGCATGATGTTAACATAGAGATCCTAAGGACTTGTGTTTCCCTGACAATGAGTGATATTGAGCATCTTCTCATGTGTCTGTTAGCTACCTGGATGTCTTCAGAAAAATGTCTATTTAGGTCTTTTGCCCATTTTTAAACTGGATTATTTGTTTTTTGGGTTTTCAGTTTCATAAATTCTTTATATTTTTTTATTACTAACCCTTTATCAGAAACTCACACACACACACACACAATATTTGAACTAATAAATGAGTTCAGTTAAGAATCTTGTAGGATACAAGATCAGTGTATAAAAATAAACTGTGTTTCTATACACTCTCAATGAACTGTACACCAATAACATTAAGTGAACAATTCCATTTGAAATACTATCAAAAGAGTAAAATATTTAGGAGTAAATTTGACAAAAGTATAAGATTTGTATACTTAAAAGCACAGACACTATTGAAAGAAACTGAACACATTCTGTGTTCATTAGTAGACCCAGTATTTTTTAAAAAATTTTTAATATTAATTTTGAGAGAGAGAGAGAGAGCCAGGGAGGGGTAGAGAGAAAGGGAGAAAGAGAATCCCAAGCTATCAGCACAGTTTGACAACAGGGCTCTGTCTCACAAACTGTGAGATCATGACCTGAGCCAAAATCAAGAGACAGCCGCTTAACCGACTGAGGCACTCAGGCACCCCTAAAAGAGACCCAGTGTTTTAAAGAAGGCAGTACTACCCAAATTGATCTACATACAATTCCTATCAAAAATTCTAGCTGCCTTTTTGGCACATATTGAAAAGTTGATAATTCACATGGAAATTCAAGGTGCCTAGAAGAGTTAAAGCAATCTTGAAAAAGAAGAACAAAGTTGGAGTATTTGCTCTTCCATATTTCAATACCCACTACAAAGCTACAGCAAACAAGATGATACAGTCCTGGCATAAAGATATACTTTTAGATCAATGGAATGGAATCGAGAGTCTAAAAACAACTGGTTCAATTGATTTTTGAGAAGAGTGCCAAGACAATTCAATAAGGGAGAAAAACAGTCTTTTCACAAATGGTGTTGGGTTGGCTGGATACCCACATGAAGGCCAATGAATTTGGAAACACAACTTAGTCTATATACACAACTTAACTCAAATGGATCGATGACCAAAAAGTGAAATGTATATGACTCTTAGAAGAAAACTTAATTTGTACCTTTATGACAGGATTAGGCAATGGCTTCTTGAATATGATACCATAAGCACCAGCAAACAAACCATTTAAAAATGGAGCTTCATTAAAGGTAAATCTTTCATACTCCGAAGGATATAATCAACAAAGCGAAAACACAATTCACAGAATGGGAAAAATATTTACAAAGCATATATCTGATAAGTCTGCTGTCCAGAATACACCAGTACTTCCATATCAACAATAAAAAGACCCATAACCCAATTAAAAATAGCCAAATTATTTTAGTGCCCGTTTCTGCAATGAAGATACACAAATTGCTAATTACCATATGAAAAGATGATCAGTTCAACACCTTTAGCCAGTAGGTATATCTAAATCAAAACCTCAGTTATGGAGTGCCTGGGTGGCTCAGTCGGTTAGACATCTGATTGTGGCTCAGGTCATGATCTCAAGGGTTGGGAGTCCAATTCCTGCATCAGGCTCTGTGCTAAAAGCTCAGAGCCTGGAGCCTGCTTAGGATTCTGCATCTCCCTCTCTCTCTTTGACCCTCCCCTGCTAGAGCTCTGGCTCTTCCTCTCAAAAAGAAATATATATTTAAAAAAATTAAAAGTAAACTCAGATACTACTTCACCCCCACCAGGATGGCTATATTCATAAAGATAGACAACAAGAAGTATTGGTAGGATATGGGAAAGGGGAGCCCTCAAAAATGGCTGAGGAGAGTGCAAAATGGTGCAGTGGCTTTGGTAAACAGTCTGTCAATTCCTCAAAGGTTAACCAGTTTTAGCATATGACCAAGCAATTCCATGCCTACCTATATGTCAAGGAAAAATAACACATACCTACATAAAACCTTAGAAACAAGTGTTCATAGTAGCATCATTCATAAAAGGCAAAAGGTGGAAACGATCCAAACGTCCATCCGGTGATAAATGGAGAAACAAAATGTGGTGTAGTTCTACAATGGTGTATTACTCAGCCTTAAAAAGAAATGAATTTTATGATATGTAAATTCTGTCTCAATAAAAAAAGAAACTGAATTGATTTTAGCAGCAAGCCTGAAATGAAATGGAAATGATTGGAGCCCACATATGCCCTTCTCATGGTAGGAAATAGTGGGTTTTCCCCGATATGCTTCTTAATGTGAATACAGTGGTGTGTAATTTATTCAGGAGACTTTCAGCTACCTGAATGGGGAAGTTGATAATAATTAGAACCTGAGCAACTGGGGTTTGGGGACAAATGACAGCATTAAAGCAGACGGCAGATAGGAGGAAGAGGTATCTACAGTGCAGCCTTGGGAAAGATAAAGAAACTGCATTCTAACCTGTTGGGGAAGAGAAAGCTGAAATGTAGGTAAAAAAGCACTAATAAAACTAAATCAGTGTGCTTTGCTATACTCTGGCATGAAATTATTATAGGCTATTTAATCCTGAGTCTAAATTGGGAAGGGTCTTAGAAAATCCCAGCATGGACTCCTAGGGAATTTTCCTTTAACCAGGCCAAATTAAATAAGTCCGTGTTCCTTAGAGAAGAAGTTAAGACTCATAAGTCAAGAGGAAGCTTTCTTTTCATTTATTTTCCAATTAGAAGTCCAGGTATTCTAGGTATATGGGCACTTTCAAGAGATGACAATAAAAATATTAATTGATAGAATAAATAATTCCATTTAGGAAGTGATATCCCAAGGTAATATTGACTGCCTAAGCCCTTTTCTCCTTAGGGATGGGGAAAGTGTTAAAGCAATTTCTTTTTAATGTTAGCAACATCATAGTTTACATATGGAGGGAGGAGCTTGGAAACAACCCAAATTTCCCACAAAAGGGAATCAGCTATGCAAACTCTCTCACAAATTATGGCTTCTTTAAGCATATTAAATTGATAATATGTGGCAATTTCAATATGTGAAAAGCTCTAAACTATGAAGCAAATTAACAAAACACAAAATTGTATATCAACTGATTGCAACATTTTATATATTATAAAATATATGTGTGCGTTATAGAAAAAAATGTAAGAGGATATGGGAAAAAAAGGAAGAAGCAGAGCCACCAGATTACCTGTGAGTTATTTTCATATAATCCTGTGAATGACTTGATGAGGGTGGTAACATTTCCCCAATTTTATGGATGAGAAATTAACATACAGAACAATTTATATAATTTGTCCAGGGACACCCGACTGATAAGGGCAGAGACAAGATTATAACTCAGCTCTGTTAATGCTCAAATTCATTGATCCACAACCCAGTGAAATAGAATTTCATAGCTTTTTCTTTTCTGGGGTTAGGAACTCATTGAAGTCTGAAAGTGGTGAGGTACAAATATGAGGTGTTTTTTTTTTCCCTACTCATGTCCTCATGTTGAATCTGCCCTTCCCATCTCTTAATGATGACAGATCTCATAGGTATCTATCACTTGGCATCATTAAAAAGTCCAGTCTAATCCAATTTCATTTAGTTTCAAACCCCAGCCTCACACCCTCATTAAATGTTTATCATCTCCCCTTTCTCTGAGAGCTATCAGATTTCAGCCCAAGAAATGTTCAAGAGAGAGGCTGTGAGTGGCATATGGGACATTGTCTCATTTGTTTCTCTTCTGATTCCCATGATGTAAACTTGGAGAAGGGGAGCCTGAAAGAGACCAGAAATGATTTTACATAGCTAGCAACACATTGGTGGTCTTCTGGCTTCTTTGTCAAGTGCTACAGTATCCAAACATTGTTTTTCTTGGTGGAATGTATGTGTGAGCTATCCAGGGGTTACTAGAGATATCCTTATTATTAAGATTCCCTAATGGGCGATCTGCTCCAGCTTCACCCCGTCTCTTCCCCCCACCACTTCTCAGCTTCTCCCTGGAGGGGTCCACCTAACGGGTTGCTGTATTCCTTTTCCCCATCATGCCAGCCTTCATGGGTGGGCTACTAGCAAGCCAGCCCAGGTCAGGCCTGCCTCACATGGTGTTCCTTGGCTTGTTCACAGGAAACTCTGGCCTCCTTGCCATAACAAACAGCAGGAGTCAAGAGCATTTTGGTGTCACACCCTGTTTCTTGGCCTCTCCTGTGTTTCCGTGTACTTCTGTTCAAACGGGTTCAGAGAACAATTAGCAGGTCCACCACATAATCAAATATCCCAGTAAACAAATAAGATGCAATTCTTCCTTTCCCGTGGCACACTAACCTCATAATCTCTACAAATTGTTCTCCTGGAGACCCTCTAGCTTGATATGTGGGAAGGAAGCATCCACCCTCCCCATGGCAGGGGGAGCATGTGCACACTCACTCCCCCAGGTTAATAAGTCATGTCTCTGACAATTTTCCGGTTCTCCCCCTTCCTTGCCCCATTCATCAGACTTGGGTGGTGGTGGAGGCTCAGTTATAATTACATAGCAAAGTAATTTATTCCCCCCCACACTTTGCCCCCCTCCACACACACTATAAAGCCCTGGAAGGGATTTTTGCCCCTGAACATTTGGATCTTATTTTAGAGTGCAGAGTAATTGATTTAAATGTCCGAGTTGTGTGTCTTGGTCCAGAGGATCAGAGAAGGCGAAGGCCACCTCAGAATGCTATTACACTGATTAAATCACCAAAGTGCAAAATAGTGTTTGGAAAAGGCAGCACATGCCTAATCAGATGGTACATTAGCACTTTGGACGGCTCCTTGTCACTCCCCTGATGGCCAATGCATAGTAAGAAAAATAGAAAATAGCTCATCGGTCAAAATAATTTAACTTCCTGAGAAGTATATCTTTAGAATAAAGGAAGGGGAATCTAAGGGAAAACTTAAATTCCCTATAAAGAAGTTAAATGAGGGGTGCCTGGGTGGCTCGGTCAGTTAAGCATCTGACTTCAGCTCAGGTCATGATCTCATGGTTCGTGTGTTCGAGCCCCATATCGGGCTGTGCTGACAGCTCAGAGCCTGGAGCCTGCTTTAGATTCTGTGTCTTTGTCTCTCTCTCTGCCTCTCCCCCACTTGTGCTCTGTCTGTCTCTCAAAGATGAATAAATGTTAAAAAAAAAAAAAAAAACTTAAGTGGGAGAATGAACAAAGAAATATAAATCCCACCTCTGCTCTCCTACCTACAAAAGCAGGAAGAACTCTGTTCCCTAGCTGGATGTTACCCGTGGGTTTGGGTAGCATGTTGTGAAAGTTAAGACAACATCCCTCATTACTAGTGATTAAAATGCTCTAAATGTCTATTCACCAACTTATGTTTCTGTCTAAGCATTACTTAGAATTACCATACTTCGGGGGCAAACCACTCTTATGGCAAAATTAAATCACTATGTCTCCTTCAGAATATTCGAGCTAACTGGGCCCCCTCCCCATTCCCAAGCAGGTCTGAAAGATTCCTGCTTCTTTGCTTCTCTTTATTCCTCTTCTGCCCTGGGAAGCTCTCTCTTCACATGTCTACTTAAAATTCCATTCATTGTTGGAAATTCTGCTTGGAACCCACTTTCTCCTTCCTGCTACGGAGACTTTTCTATCTTGCTCTTTTTTTTTTTCTTCTGGAAAATGTATTGTCTTGAGTTGTTGTGAGCATTTCTCAGCATGAATCTGTGTGTCCCTGGGGTGTCTGATGACATAGTCCCTAATTTATCCATTTTTATTTGTATTGTTTTGGTATGTTTGAGAGAAAGGAGAAGGGTTTAAATGTTCTCACCTTGATGATTATCTAAAAAATTAGTAAGCATGTGTTTGATCAGCTGGACGATGAACAAATAATTGAACACCCCCTCCCGCCCCCACCGTTTCACTCGGCAAGTCTACATGTGCCCTTGTGATCCCACTGGCAAAAGATTTTCTCGAAGAATACTAGAGCAGGGCTCAACTAAATATATCAGTGAGGAGAGGGGTTCATGGCAAGTGAAACTCAGGTGATTTAGGAGATGCTGTGAGACAGATGGCTTTTCTATGAAAAAAAAATAAATAAATAAATTGAGGTGCCTGGGTGGCTCAGTCAGTTGGGCAGCCGACTTCAGCTCAGGTCATGATCTTGTGGTCTATGGGTTCAATCCCTGCATTGGGCTCTGTGATGGCAGCTCAGAGCCTGCAGCCTGCTTCCAATTCTGTGTCTCCGTCTCTCTCTGCTCCTCCCCTGCTTGCTCTCTCTCTCTCTCTCAAAAATAATAAAAAACAATTAAAAAATATATATGTATTTAAAGAATTAGGGGAACATAAGTGGCGGTATCCCCCAGTGTTATGGAAAGAGAAATTCAAAAGAACTTTCATGGAAACCCTGGGCACTATACTCAGGTTGAATGTACAAGTTTAGTTTCAATACAGTAACACCATCCATGTAACAGATTAGTATTACTGATTTAAATGTTACCGGTTTTTGTAGTTTTGTTGTTAAATTTGATTAGGTTTTATAGCTTTATAAGTGCACTAAACATCAGAGATTTGCACGTAAGCTTAGGTGTACACATATTTAAGTAATATTTGCATTATAGTATAACAAAATTTGATGTTGATGCTGAGGAATCTTTGACTTAAAAAAAAAAGGTTGTGGAATACTATTCAGTTTTGAAAAACTGTGTTTTAGCATTGAATGTCCATCATGGTTCAAAGAAACGTCTTTTTTATTTAAGTTTATTTCTTTATTTTGAGAGACGGAGACAGCACGAGTGGGGAAGGGGAAGAGAGAGAGAGAGAGAGAGAGAGAGAGAGAATCTTGAGCAGGCTCTGCACTGGCAGTACAGAGCTCGATGTGGGGTGTGAACCCACAAACCCAGGAGATCATGATATGAGCCAAAACCGGGTCAGACTCTTAACTGATGGAACCACCCAGGAACTCTGAAACATGTCTTTTTTTTTTAAAACACTGTGTCAATTCTTACAGATCAGAGATTATATTTGTTTTCTGTGTCTCCCACAGCACCTAGCTGAGCGTCTTACATATAACCATTGTTCAAGAAAATTTGTTGATCCTGATTATACTGATAAACTCTTGGTGAAAGATGAAGTTCTCAGAATTTTAATTTTTTGCATGTAACATGAAGTTGATCCCTTAAGATTTGACTTGTACATTCCCTGCCTACTCTGATATTCTGAACAGTTTACCAGAAAATCAGATTATATGCATGCTAAGGATAAATCTGGTGATGAGAAGCGGTTTTTGCAAAATTAAAGACACCTAGTAATTGTATCCACGGGGAAGAAGCATCTCTTCAAATTTTTTGTTTTTCTAAAGAGTCGAGGGGGGGTGAATCTCTTTTTTCAATTCGTGTAACTCATGGGACTCCATGTTCCTGAAAATGAGATATGGTTATAGGACTACAGTTTTTCCTCTGCCTTTTTCTTTATTGAAGGGAGCAAGGCAATTTCTTCCCTTTTGGAGAGAGGCAGAGATGAAAAGTGGTTGCATTTCCTTTGCTCCCTGGAAGTTTCCTGAAGGCCTCAATTGGCAGACTCATCAGGGAAGCAAATATAACCTACAGTTTGTGACGTAGGTGGAAGATTACTATCAGCCTAGAAGGACATGATGGGTTACATAAAACTTCAGCCCAAATGAAACTAGAAACCCCAGGAAAAGAGTGTGGAGACAGACAGACTCACCCTCACCTTACACTAACCACACTCTGACATGTGGGTTGGTTTTGAAATCTGCAGATTCTTGACCAAAGTACTGAAACTTTTTTATTTGATTCTCAAGAGCGTCCAGTCCAGTTAATCCAAAGTGTTACTGTGTTTTTCTTTTTTTTTTCTCACGTGGACTTAAATGTCAGAGGACTTTGAGTTAGAATCAGAGGCCTGACCAAATTCCTGAACTTTTCCTTTTCTAAAAAAAAAAGTAATGTTTATTTATTTCTGAGAGAGAGACAACGTGAGTAGAGGAGGGTCAGAGAGAGAGGGAGATACACAGAATCTGAAACAGGCTCCAGGCTCTGAGCTAGCTGTCAGCACAGAGCTCGATGTGGGGCTCGAACCCACAAACTGTGAGATCATGACCTGAGCCAAAGTCAGTCTTTTAACCGACTGAGCCACCCAGGTGCCCCCTGAACTTTTCTTAAGATCAGTTTCTTCATTTGTAAGATGGTGACAACATTGATTGATTTCCAAATATATTATGACAATTGTGAGATTCTCTATATAAAACCTCTAGCTTTAGATTAATGACCTGATAAATTGAAATTTATTCCTATTAATTTCTAAGAAGAGATCCACCCAGTGCTCTCTGAGCTCACAGAGAGGTCCTCTATTCTGAAGACTCATCAGAATCACCATGGAGAATTTGAAACACAAATAGTACTAGGCTCCACACTGATTGAGAGGATCTGAGGTAGGGTCTGAGAATCTATACTTCAAAAAGCCATCTATCAGATTCAAGAATCACTATCCTAGGGAGCAGTGTCAATGTGTTACTTATATTTTAGATCTTTAATTCCTAGAAAAGGGTCTGGCACAAAGACAGTGTACAGAGAAAATCTGTTAAATGAATTATAAACAAATCTCTATCACCCATGAGGGATGGCATTGATTTTGGTGTTCAAACTGACCATTTAGAAGATGTATTATTGGGGGCGCCTGGGTGGCTTAGTCGGTTAAGCATCCGACTTTCGCTTAGGTCATGATCTCGCGGTTCGTGGGTTCGAGCCCCGCATCAGGCTCTGTGCTGACTGCCGGGTCAGAGCCTGGAGCCTGTTTCCGTCTGTGACTCCCTCTCTCTCTGACCCTCCCCTGCTCACGCTGTCTCTCTCTCTCTCTCCTAGAAATAAATAAAACATTAAAAAAAAATAGAAGATGTATTATTGGACTCATTGTGGCTGGTTCAATTAGGGAAAAGTACTAGTACAAAGCACCCAAAGTAAAATTAATTTAGCTATACCATGTTACATGGTGCAGGGTAAATGTTTTTTCTTTATAACATAAAACCCATGACTTAGTGTGTTTCTTTTGTTAGATACTTATAACAGACCATGGTTTTCTATGGCCGGTTCCTGTATTTACCCAGATAAAGGACGGCCATGCCATTTTTGCTATTACTTGCAGAGGCATTGCATATAAGACATGGGATTGGCTACAAAAGGTCATATTGTTATCTTTTTTTTCCATTTCTTCTTCCCTCATTGAATGGTGCAGAGCTTTGAATAATGTAAGCAGTAGTGCTTTGTAGCCATTTGTAGACAAATGTTCAATATGGCCTAGCTTGAGTAATCCAAGGGCTACCAAAATACCTAAGAACACCTGATGGCTTCTCCTTCCAAAGCAATTTTAGATATTCTGGCTAAGATTTTGTCATTGTTGGGAAGTGAGGAATTTAAAAATAAATAATAAAGTATTAGAAAAATAGAGAAAATAGAAATTCATATTTATCAGCTCTCTACAGGAGACCTTTTACCTTTCAATGAAAGAACAATGAAAGAGCTCACAAAGATATGACTGTAAATATGTAAATGAATTAAGTCTAAATTAAAGGGTAAAAAGCAAACTAGGAAAAATATTCACAGAAGGAATGAAAATATTGCAGAAGGAATGAATATTTTATATACATAAAAAGATTATTCAAATTGTTACAATAGTGAGACCTTGTAAATGAATAGGCAAGAAAAGTAGCATCAGTTAACTCACAAAAAAGTTCAACAGCTTAATATGATCATATACAAAAATTCAGTTTATAAACAAAAATAGAAACTGAAAGTAAGATTTTATGTTGTTTTCTCCTATCAAATTTGCAAGACTTGATTCTGTTAAAAAATCACAATACCCTCTGAAAGGTGGGAAAGGACTTATATAATGCCTATGGAAGTATAAATTTACACAAGCCTTTCATGGAAAGAAATTTAGTAATATTTTTCAAGAGATGTAAAAACAATCTGACCTATTGACCTAATAATTCTACTTCTGGAAAATACTCCGAAAACAGTGAACAGACAAACAAGAAATAAATCTCATATTTGCAAGAGAAGACATGTTTATTGTGTCTACTATACAAATTTGGAAACAAGCCAAGAGTCTAAAGATAAAAATGTTAGGTTAATTGTGATACATTTATCCAATGGAATACTATATGGATGTTAAAAATGTATATAGATAACTTGTAATAATATACAATATGTTACTATGTTTCAGCAAACACAGGATACAACATCATATACCAAATGATCAAAATCATGATTAAGTTTAACCCTCTACACCCAAAAAATAGGGGGGGAAAAGACAAGGACCTTTTCATAGAAGAAGCACATCAGCATGTTATTCCATGAATTGGTTTGCAATTGAGTGGTTTTATTGCCAGTGTTTTTAAAATTATATTCCTTTGGCTCTATTTACATTGTTTCCAATTACCATGTAGAGTTGGAAAAGTAATAACTTACTGGAAAGAATGCCCTCTAGCACTTGCAAACTCTGTAGTAGGAATCCATCCTATACTTTCTTTTTTTTTTTTTTTTTGTAAATTCTTTAAGGTTTATTTATTTTTGAGAGAGACAGAGCATGAGTGGGTGATAGGCAGAGAGAGAGAGAGAGAGAGAGAGAGAGAATTTGAAGCAGGCTCCAGGCTCTGAGCTGTCAGCACAGAGCCCAATGTGGGGCTCAAACTCACAGACCATGAGATCATGACCTGAGCTGAAGTCAGACACTTAACTGACTGAGCCACCCAGGTGCCCACATTCTATACTTTCAGAGGTGTGAAAGGTGACACATTCATTCTGCATGAAAAGTGTCATAGAGAGCCAAAGAGCCTTAGAAGACCTTCCCACTTATCTTCAGGAGCAAATGAAGAAACATGTATTGGGCTGAGAACAAATGAGTAACAATGAATAGGAAAAAAATAGAAAAGTATCGAAATTAACACATACTGCCTCTCTAGAGGAAATTCTCTGGGTTTTTCAAGCAATGAAAGAAATAAAAAGAAAAGCTTTGGTTATAAAAATGATTGTCAAGACTGCATGTAAGCACATATAATCAAAATTAAAAGATAAACAATAATAAGAAAGTAATGCAGGGAATGAATGTGGGTCTCCCTAAAGTTTGCTGCTCCTAAAAATGTTTTAGCTCACTTGTCTTTGGGTAGAACTCCTCTGGTAAGGACTGGAATGCGGCCTGGGTTTAATTTACTTTCTCAGCGAACATTCAGAAATCATACCTATTGTCCTGTTATATAAATTCCCAGTATGTCTGCTTAGGTGGTGGATGAAATTGGCTGCTTTCCTCAAAGCCAAACCACCAGGTTGTTCTTTAGTAGAAAATAATTTATTCATTGTATAGTTACGGGAGTGTGCATTTTTCAAATACAATATTAATGTTATATATCCAAAAAGAAAAAAAAAAAAAGGAAACTGGAATTTGGTTTACAAAATACTTATAAAGCACCTTTGAGAAAGCTTAGGGGACCAGACCTCTAATATTCCTTTGCCTTAAATCTTTAGAATGGATTAATTATGGGCTAAGTGGAATAGAACTAAAAAAGACCTTAGATTATATTTATTTTAGCAATCCAACCTTATTTTGTTTTGAAAACTAAAGGTTGATGGGGCACCTAGGTGGATCAGATGGTTAAGCGTCTGACTATGGCTCAGGTCATGATCCCATGGCTCGTGAGTTTGAGCCCCGCATTGGGCTCTGTGCTGACAGCTCAGAGCCTGGAACCTCCTTCAGATTCTATGTCTCCTTCTCTTCTTGACCCACCCCTGCGCATTCTCTCTCTCTCTCTCTCTCTCTCTCAGAAATAAACATTAAAAAAAAAAAGAAAAGAAAAACTAAAGGTTGAACAGACAATGAATCATACACAAACAAGAACAGAAAGGCATATCTATAGCTAGAAACTGAAACCCTGAACTCCCAGATCTATGCTTTTTCCTTTTTTCCCTCCTAAGGTTAAAAAGTTAATAAATAAAGGCAATTACACTTCTCTTCACATTTTCCCACTCAAATTGTTCCCTGTTGCTGTAAATACCTGAGTCAAAAGTTGCTAATGATCATATGAGGACATTTTTGGAAGGGGATGAACATGAATTTAACAATGATCAACATGTATCTTTTAGAATATGTGCAAAGAAAGAGTAGAAAATGCCTAAGAGTTTATTTATTGACTTACTGGGCTTACCTTTTTTTGATAAAAACACCATGTGCTCAATAAATGTGTCCCAGACACTATAGGATTCATGTGAATGTAATACCGTCACAAATCCTGAACCTCTTAAGTAGTTGGGCTTTCTGTAATATATTCAAAGAATATTTCTCAGAACATGGTATATATAACTACAGTGTTGTGTGAGATCATTTCAGGTAGCACCTTCAAATTTTTATACAGATAGTCTCTGACTCATGGTGGTTTGACTTATGATTTTTCAACTGAACGATGGTGTGAAAGCAATATGTATTCAGTAGAAAACATGCTTTAAATTTGAATTTTGATCAGGGCGCCTGGGTGGCTCAGTCAGTTAAGCGTCTGATTTCAGCTCAAGCCATGATCTCGTGGTTTGTGGGTTCAAGCCCCGCGTCGGGCTCTGTGCTGACAGCTCGCTCAGAGCCTGGAGCCTGCTTCAGATTCTGTTTCCTTCTCTCTCTGACCCTCCCCTGCTCATGCTGTCTCTCTCTAAGAAATAAATAAAACATGAAAAAAAAAGAAAAAATTTGAATTTTGATCTTTTCTTGGGATACCAGTAGGTGATACAATACTCTCTCGAAGCTGGGCAGTAGTAACAAACCCCAGCTCATAATCAGCCGTGCAGTCATGATTCACTTACAGCTGATTCACTTAGAATTCTGTGCCCATTCAACCTTTCTGTGTTTTACTTTCAGTACAGTGTTCAATAAATTACATGCAGTATTTAATACTTGATTATTAAATAGGCTTTGTGTCAGATGATGTTGCCCAATGATAGGCTAATATAAGTGTTCTGAGCACATTTAAGGTAGGCTAAACTAAGCTACAATGTTCAGTAGGTTGGGTGTATTAAATGTATGTTTAACTTCCAGTATTTTCAATGTATTATGGGTTTATTGGGATGTAGCCCCATCATGAGTGGAAGAAGATTTGCTGTAAAGTACTTATTTCATGTATGAAATTCTAACTAGCTCCTCAAACCTTCTTTTGTGGATGACATTGCTTAAGGATATAAAGAAATATTTTAAGTAATTTACATTACAGGTGGTATTATAGACATGACAAAAATTGGAAAATTGCAAAGTTGTACAAAAATAACTTAAGTATGGGAAATGATCAATTAAGTTCCTTGCACCAAAAGAATAATAATTCACAGAAATTAGAGGACCCCTTTTGGAAATAATCTGCTTGCAGGTGTAGAATTTAATTCTCGACCAGCATGAGGCAACGTATTGATAGAATACGTGTGAAGCATTGGTTCTTCTTAATGACCAGAGAAAAATAATCTTTGACTCCGTCCCCCACCCATTCGGGAGGTGAACAAAGCCAAAATGTCCATCATACTGGGTTGATGGGACTTACATGGCAACAGAGCTAAATTCTTTCATGATTCATTCATTAAAGTTGACACTTTTTTTCTATTTGTGTTCTAGAAATTATAAGTGTACAGTTAAAATATACAAAGGAACCACAGAATCATGGCATTTATTATTATTACTATTATTATTATTAATTATTATTAACTATTATTAACTATTATTATTAACTATTATTATTATTATTATTACTATTATTATTATTATTCATGTGTGTTCAGACATCTTAGACTGCTTTATAGGTATCTCATTAATCTTCCCAGAAATCCTGGAAAGGATGGGCTGATGTATACATTGCTGATATTCTACAAAGAGAGCTGGAGGGACCCTTGGGCCATCATTCATGTAGGTTGTGAGTACAGAGGAGGAAAGCAACATTTGGATTTTCTGAATGGCTCTGCGTATCCAGATCAGTGTCAGCTAATGCTGGACCAACCAAAGTCATGCCATCACAAAAGTCAAGGTAGAGGGACTGGTCACGGTCATGTGTCAGCCAAGCATCTTGACACGCTGTTTTTTTTGTGGACTTCAGAGAGGTCCTTTAGGGTGCCCTGTGACTCCAGTGACAAACAAATGTTAATGATTATTATATAATGATTTGTAGAATTAAGACTGCCTTGGTTGTTTTATTTAAAATCTTTAAAAATATTTATTCATTTTTGAGAGATGGAAACAGAACATGAGTGGAGGAGGAGCAAAGAGAGAAGGAGACACAGAATCGGAAACAGGCTCCAGGCTCTGAGCTGTCAGCACAGAGTCCACTGCGGGGCTTGAACTCACAAACCATGAGATCATGACTTGAGCCAAAGTTGGACACTTAACCGACTGAGCCACCTCGGTGCCCAAGACTGCCTTGGTTGTTTAAATAATTGTATAAACACCAAGTAGACTGTTAAGCATCAAATAGAATGAAGTTGTGACAGGCACTATGATCAAAAGTTAATTTTTCTTTGAGTTCCTAATTGTCAGAAATATGCAAAAATGATGAAGGGTTCATATAGGATTCTAAGGTCATTAATATTTCATAGCAATGAGGTATTCCTTCCAGAAATGTTTATTGAGCACTTTCTTTCCCCATGCCCCACCATGCTGCTATTATTGTGGCTTTTGTGAAAACACTGTCTTGGTGTTCATACTGACTATTAAATAGACCCCATTGAAAATACGGCATCTTGGGGCGCCTGGGTGGCTTAGTCGGTTAAGCGTCCGACTTTCGCTTAGGTCATGATCTCGCGGTTCGTGGGTTCGAGCCCCGCGTCGGGCTCTGTGCTGACTGCCAGCTCAGAGCCTGGAGCCTGTTTCAGTCTGTGACTCCCTCTCTCTCTGACCCTCCCCTGCTCACGCTGTCTCTCTCTCTCTCTCCTAGAAATAAATAAAACATTTAAAAAAAAAAAAAAAAGAAAAGAAAATACGGCATCTTGTTTGGGAGATTCATTTACTACTTCCATTTAACTGCTTTGCCTACAGTTTGTGATGCTTCTCATTCAATGGTAGAAATTAAAAGAAACTGAAAGCAAATAGTCTGAACTGAGCTTAGGAACTAACATATGTTCCAACTGCATTGTAATCAATTCTTTTATTTATGAAGAGTTTAAGTAGAATTCATGACTATTTACTTTTTTTTTTTAACTTTACCATGCTTTTTCTTTGAAGAATAATTGCGTATTTCATAAACTAAAACAACAAATTAACATTTATATGTCTTAATGGAGAGGACTTTCGTCCTATGTCCACTCCAGTCGGATATATTTTTTTGTTTTTGTTTTTCAGGAGAGTCAAATGACTCATTGTTTTTGACCTCAGAGCCATAAAGTCTAAGGTCCATTGTTGTCACTACTGGGCTCGGCACAACCTCCCATTATGGTCATCCCAATTCAATGTAATTCTCACATTCATTAAGATCTATTATGAATAAGATATCTTAAATTGTTTAAAATGAGGGTAGAGTTTGGAGAATACCATCTATACCTTGAAGACATAGTGTCCTCCACATTGGAGCTTATAATTTATGAGACTAGTTATTCATTTACTCATTTGTGTGTTCATTATATATTAAAAATTATTTTAGTGTTTGTTTATTTTGAGAGAGAGAGAGTGAGAGAGAGAGAGCATGAACAGTGGAGGGGAGAGAGAGAGGGAGACACAGAATGTAAAGGAGGCTCCAGGCTCCGAGCTGTCAGCATGGAGCCCCATGTGGGGCTTGAACTCACGAACTGCGAGACCATGACCTGAGCCAAAGTCGGACACTTAATCAACTGAGCCGCACAGGTGCCTCTCATTATATATATCTTAAAATTGTGTATCTACTATGTGCCTGGGCTAAGCAATATTTTAAAGTTTTTGTTCTTGTCAAGCCATGATTTTTCTTTTCCCCTTAGGCCTAGACATAAGCCTCAGGGAAGTGAGATATGCATACCAGTTACTAAATTACAGGGTCTTTCTAGACAAAGGCTATCAGAGAGCTTGAATGTGTTGTGACATTACAGAGAAGAGAATGATAATTTCCAGCAGGGGAAGGAAGAAAAAAAATCCATGGTGGCATTTGAGTTCAGGCTTGGAAGATGAATAGAGTGGGTATTAAAAGCAAAAGTAGGAAAAAAAAAAAACATAAAATAAAAGCAAAAAAAAAAAAGCAAAAGTAGAGTTAGGAGTGAGAAGCCAGATGTGGAGAATGGAGAGAGTGAGGCCACTGTAGGGAAGAGGGACAGAAATAGACGA
Organism: Proteles cristata cristata; assembly: GCA_017311185.1. Classification (NCBI taxonomy): domain Eukaryota; kingdom Metazoa; phylum Chordata; class Mammalia; order Carnivora; family Hyaenidae; genus Proteles; species Proteles cristata. The sequence goes on from JAESUZ010000722.1 coordinate 970,280, forward strand.
AAGGCGGGGTAATTATTGAAAGTCTCATAGTCTTGACAAAACTTGACCTCTGTTCCCTAGGAAGAGACTAAATGGCAAGATCAATGTTTCTGTCCCCAGGGATGGAGGTTAGATAGGTCTTTCCCACCCTTTCTCTTTCTCACTTCTGATCTTCTTTTCTCCTTCGCCTGCCTTAAGTTCACTTACATTAAAATGCAGTTAAGATTGTGATTGCTTTGTAATTCTACAATGAGGCATTGGCCTGGCTATTCTTCTGAGCACCGCACCCAGCTAAGTTTGTTGCAGAGGTGATACGATTAAAGTATTAACTACTGCAGTATCTAACCATCCTACCCTTTGCTGTCAAAAGCAATTAATGTGGATTACATAGATTTGAAAGAAGAATTTCTTTCATTTCAAACCTTGGAGCATCTCCAGAGAGGATTAGGTAGGAAAATGAATGGTGTCATTTGCATAATTTAGGGAACTATGAATAATAATTTATATTTGGAAAAGCTTGCTCAGACTCTTCCCAATACGCTGGGGCCATATGGCTTATCAGCTAAGCATAACCAGGAAGTAAGAATTCCATATGATACAGTAGTCATAGGAGCAAAACACCCCATTGTTGTGTTAGCTGTGTTGATGCAAAACAGAAAAAAAAAATAAAGCAACCAATTTTAGAGTCAGTCTATATAGCTGTCTGGTGGATTGAACATGTATACTCTTTCAGGCTCAAGGGATATACATAAAACTTAGATAGTACTCTTGCTAGAGATATGCATTGGAGATAAATTGAGGGGAACAGGTGTAACTTAAGACCTTAGAGATTTGAGTGAGACAAAGGAAAGGACTTTTTTCAAGTCACTATCGGTTCTTAGCAGGCTTAGAAGCATTATTCAGCCAGAAGCTGGGAGTAGATCAGTGTGCCCCAGTGAAAGTGCTGTCTATTCCTACATAATGGTCTTTCGGAGCTAAGAGAGAACAATGAGCTGTTCGGAGTAAATTCACTTGGCTTGAATATTTTCACCTTTTCTAGGGAAGATACTCAGAATTGCCTTTCACAATTTTCTCCAATAAGCAATGCCAATGATGGCATCACTTCTATGACACTGGACTTCCCATCAGAACGAAGTACATATGTGCGCCCAAATCTAGGTGATTCTAGACTTCCTGCTTGTAAAGAAGCTTCCCAGGCTGATGAGCTCTCCTTGTCTGATTTCTGAGCGCTATTTGGAAACAAAAGACAAATGTTTCCTAGATTCATCCCATAGTTTTGCTTTGTAACCTGTCCAGGTTCTAGGGACTGGAGTGGTGAAATGGAGATGGTGTTAGCCAGAGACAGCCTTGCGGAACATCACAGAGGGCAGGAGCTTTGGTGTGGAAGTAGGAGCTTTCGAAGCTGGCCCCAATCTAAAATCAGGGATGAGAGTCAGGGAGTTCAATGCAAGAGACATGGCCAGGCTGCCTTCAGCCTCATTTATCAACATGGTGGGTCACACTGACAGATTCATAGGCATCTCAGATAAGAAAATATGTTAATTTTCTTTTCATCAAATGAAAGAAAAAAGAAAGAAGAAGTGGGTGAGCATTCTCAGGGAATCTTAATTTGGTTAGACCCATTGGTTGATGGTTGGATATTGATCAATGCTAATCTTGCTGGTACACAACATAGTCCCTTTCTTGATAGCTTACAATCTAGTTAGGAAGATAAGATTTATCTCTGAATAAGTAGCAAACAAAATTTTAAAGTACATATGTATATGCCTGCTATATGCACATATACATATCTATGTAATGGGTATAATATTTTGTATTTAACCATAACTACATTTGCTAGAAAAATCTTATTAATTAGACTGAGTCCTTCTGTGGGATGGACTCACGTATTTTTCATCTTTTATGTTTCTGGCTGTAGGGTAGTAACATCCCCATTCAGCTTTCTGGTTCCAGCTCTCAGACCCTCAGACCCAGGTTTCTGCTACTCTCCTATCCCTTGCATACATTTCCATTTTTTCTTTTCGAGATTGCCTCCTACTGTTAAACAAACTTCTTTACATTATCTTCTCTTACTAGTGCATTCATTTACTTTGTTGTCTTTACGGAATCCTATTTTTCTCAGAGGTCAGTTTTCTGGGTGGCCCACTTAAGCCTAGAAGTTCATGTTCCCAAGACCCAAATATGTCAGTGCCAGAAGGTGGCCTGCTTCCAGACTCCCCATGCTGATTCCACACTATTATGTCCCGAGAGCACCTTTGGTCCCCTGATCCATTCTGTCCCCATCCCCACATTGTTCGCATCATCTAATGACCTTCTCTTTAGTCCCCTAAGTCAGTTATACTTTGAAAACTCACAGCCTTTCTCCTTATGGCTTGTTGTCGTCACCTTAGTGGGTTTGGCAATGTCTTAACTGACACTTTTGCCTGTCTTTATTTCTTGAACTCAATCTTCATGGGTTCACTCTGGACCTTTACATCAGCTCAAGCCATTCTGCCTCTTACATCTGCAATGCCAATCTTCTATTTGCTGACCATACTCACTGGTTCTCCCTGCCATCCTGGTTGTTTTCTTCTCATTCTTCCCCCCTCTCACCCCTTGTTTGCATGCTTGCTATAGACATGGATTTTTTTCCTCCTTTAAGCTCTACTCCATTTTTAAGCCAATCATATTAAGGTCAGATTTGGTAACAGTTGCAAATTCTGTATATGAGTATGGTCTGTACATTTCACTTCCCAAGTCATTGCTTCTTTGTCTCAAACATCTCTAATGGACTTTTGTAAGTCCTGTTACCTCTGTGGCTATCAGCAACCATCATGTGCAAGAAGCAATGTCTTGGCATTGCTTTATAAAGAGCTATAGGCATGTTATTAATTGGGCTTTTGATGTCTGTGAAAAAGTGACTAAATGTCATTGGCTTTGAACAGGGTATTTATTTGTATGGATTTCATTAGAATGAGCCTCAATAATTTTCAGAAATCCAGCAGTGGGAATCCATGTGCTAAGGAGCCATGAATTGTTCATGGTAAAACAAACAAACAAACAAAAAAACCAATGAGAGTTCTTAAAGCCTTTGGATAAGGACACAACAAGAAGAAATACACCCCCAAGTCTCCAGGAAATGGTTTAAGGATACAGCCTCAAAATGATTTTTTAAATATTTCTTTTCAGTAGAGCCCTTTTATCTGACCTCATTAAAATGGTTCAGCATTGTTTATTCAACATACCATTTAATCAAAAGTCTCTGCAGATTTTTCCCAAGATTCACTTGTGATCCATATGAGCAAACATTGTGGAGGGTTATAATGAAGAGAAATGTAGGAGAATTAGAGCAGCTTTCTTTTCTTTTTTGAACAGTAAATATTTTTAGTAATTCATCTCCATTTCTTAAAATTGGCTTATATTTGAATCATGTATTACTTTGCTTTAGATAAAAATCACTGCACGTGTCTGAAAATCAAAAAAGATTGGAAGGAGACTCAAAGAATTATATTTCTTAATATTGCTGCTTGCTTCTCATCTGTAAACATAGGAAAGAATAAGCAAAAATCCCATCCCTCAAAACGGATTTTATCATTTGATAAGAAAATAGTTAATAGTTCTGCATCTTGCAGAGAGGGTTTTATTACGATCTTATTTATTGTAGATTCGATAAATGTGGGGAAGATCAAGTAAAGCCATTCAAGTAGAATGTTTTCATTTTGTAGACGAGAAAACTGAGGCCCAGAGAGGTTAAAATAATAAGTACTTTAAAATTGTTCATAATCATTTTAGTGTGGGCTTTATTTTATTTCACTGATGTCTCATCTCCTAGATGTGTGTTATCTCAATGTTAAGAAAAATATTTATAGCCGGGATTATCATGACTACACTTAGAGATATATCACAATTATGTCAGGAAGTACAAGCAGAATTTACATTAGCCTGATGTTAATCATTGATGTTATTTGGCTTCAAGAATTACTGGACAATGAACAAGGTGGAAAGATTCAAAGCTGATTTCCACTTGTCTGTGTCCAGACATAGCGAAAGAAAGAACTGCGCCTCGCAGTGTCTCCCACCCCATGTGATTTTTTGGAACCTTGTCACTCCCTCACCAAGAGGGGAACCCCCATTCTCCCTTGAATCTGGGTAGACTGTTTCAAACAATACAGTATGGTAGAAGTGATGCTTGTTAGCAACCCAAATGCAATGAGAAGACCAAAACTAGCTCACGGGGACAGACCATACAGAGAGGTCCTGGAACGTCAGCCCCCGGCTACTCCATCCCCTTGCACTTCCAAACCCAGCTACTGATTGGCCACAACAGAGAGAGCCCAGGTCAGAACATCCAGCCATGAGCTTCTGAACCCCTGCTCCATAGAAACGGAGACACAATATGGTTGTGCTTGTCTTAAGGCACTGAGTTTTAGGATGACTTGTTATACAACAATAGCAATTGAAATAGAAATTGTTTCCCATGAGCATATTTCCTTACTGATCAGAAGAGCCACTTAGAAGGTGGAGATGAGGCAGTCTATTTTATACTCTCGGAAGGTTGATGTGAGGCATAAGGTCCTGGGGCAGCTCATGTACATTGCTGGTCATCTGTTGACTCACCTTGCTGGCATGGAAAAGCACCTAGGGGTCCCACAACTCCAGCTCTCACTGAATCTCCTCTTTCAGATTTCCTAAGTCCTGCACAAAGCAACTCTTGAACTCCAAGGCAAAGGGCGCCAACCTTTCTTCCAGGTCACCCTTACAGTTCAGTTTTCAGGTGCTGAGAGAAAGATCATTTCATCCTTATGGGTTTGTGCTTTCCTTCTGAATTCTGGTTCATCTTCACTGACTCCAGTTCATCTGGGCTCTTACCCACCTTCATCTTTCCTTCCCAACTGCTGGTCTGATTGACCTATGTTGACTTAGACTCAATTATAAATTGGGTTTCCATATAGCTTAAGGTCTAATCCCTACAATAATTGCTTATTCTACATCACTCATGGTGGCTCTGTCTCTATGATTAAATCCTGAGTGATGATGCAAGGGTGTTCTTTGGAAGGTGATAGGTTTAATGCACTGAATTCCATCCTTTCCTTGGAGACTGGACTGTGGGCTTAGGTAACCTGAGCAGTCTTGATTTAGTCATTGTGAGGTTTGTCTAAATTTCCTAGAAAAACCACTTGCTGTGGGAATCGGTGCAGTCTCTAGCCACTCCACTAATGGAAGTGCCTGAAATTAGGATGGAGAGGCTGGAGGTGAGCCTGGAAGTCTAGAAATGCTTATGCGGAGATACATGTGAATTTTGCAAATACCTAAGCAGTAGAATCCAACATGGGTGAGATGCATTCTTAGAAAGAACATATATTCATAATTTCATAAGAGTAGCTGAAGACACTAAGTCCATCTTTTTTTCAAGAAGTCTGAAATCAAGAATGTATTTATCTCTTACATCCCTCTCTCATTCCGTTTTGTCAATCTTTAATGATTAGTATTCTATTTAAGACGGCCCAAATCCCTGTTCATATCTGAAGTATTGGAAAAAGTTTTTGCAGATAAATGGAATTAGCACTGCCTATTAGTAAATATGTTGATTTTGTAAAACATTGTCAGAATTACTGATTCAACAGTCATTAATTAGAAGCACAGTAATAACTGTCTGCATTATAAATCTGTGGCTTATGTTTAATAAGGAAGAGGGCTAAAGGGGTAGAGAAATTGTCCATATGGCATCAAGCGTTTTTCATGAATCATGGAATTTCCAGAACATTCTTACCATTTTATGGGATGGGGAAAAATAATCGTAGATGTTTTGCTCTGATCATTAGAATGCTGTCTGAACTGTTCTTTGCAGATGATGTTTCTAGAGACAAGCTCAGTGTCTCAGGCTCTATGTGTGGCCGTGGGGATGAGAGAGCCCATTAATCAGAACATCTTGTTCTCTCTCTTATTTTTGAAACAAGGATATAAAGCAAGGCATAAAACAGATGGGGGGGGTGGGCAATCATCACTTCATTATCAGTAATGACCAAGTCAGAAGACACCGTTTCATACGCACGTACGATCAGCTGTAACTCTAACACCCACAGCAGCAAGATTTATCTACAGAGTCATGAGCAGTCTCTAAGTCCTGCATGCCCCTCACATGATGAAGACCCGCACAAAACCCTGGAAGAGTCTTGCTTTCTGCGGGTTGGCATGTTCTCAGGAGGAAAAGGAAGAACAGATGAAACAAGCATGGCTACTCAGAGAACACCCTCTATCTCTAAGTGGACAAAGGAAGACGTGGTAGGAGGCCAGGGCTGTGGTGCTGAGTTGCCTTCATAAAGAAAGAAGTGCAAGGAATGGGAAAGAAATACTTGCCCTTATTGGTGTGAATCCATAGGACATTGTTTCCTTCGTCGGGATGGAATCTGAAATACATTCTCCGCAGTCTCCTCCCACTGAGTCCCTTTCTTTACCCCATCAATCTGGTAACCTAAATCCCATTTTGCAAACCTCAAGGACAGCAAGGACAGAAATAGCAACACCATCTTGAGTGCAAGCTTTCTTTGGCTTTGCTCGTGATAAGTTATTGCAAAGTGACCTGCAACTTGCAGGCAGGACTGACTCCCCAGCAGCGCCGCCTCAGCGCCTCACCTCCCTTTGGCTTGCCAGTCTTTTGCAATAGGCTCTTGGTCTGCATCAAATCTCCATGGAGATTATTCTTAACAAAGTCTCCTGGAAGCCTTACGTGTCAAATCTAATGTTTTCTTCTGAGTCCACATCTCACTTTATCTGTCTACAGCGCTTGTGAGCTTCTCTCCTTCCTGGAACTCTCTCTCTCCCACTGGCTTCCATTGTACATATCTGTTCTAGTTCTTTTCTTGCTGTCTTGGTTTCTTCTTCATCTGTATTATTTTCAGAGGGCCCCAAGAGTGGATATGTTTTCATCTATCTTTGAAGCCCCAGTGTCTTGCACTGTGCCTGGTACCTGGTGGATATAATTACCTCTTTAGTAGCCATCCTTCTGTCCTGGGTCATGTTGACAAAGCTCTGATTTTTTTTTTTTTATCTGAGAAGTTGATCCTCGTATCTGCTTTAAGGAAGGTGACCTCTTTTTCCAGTCCCAGGGATGGATAAAGATTTGTTTAATCAAATCATAATTCCATTTCTCCTTCTCCTAACTGATCTAAGCATGGACTGATGATTCAATCATGAGCAATAGGGGAAAAGCTTCTAAAGAGCCTCTGGGGTGCATTTTCCAAACTAATAAGAGGAGGTGTATAGATTTGCTTTAACACTGCTGATGCCCAGAGCTGCAGCAGCTACATTGTAACCATGAGAAGGCAATAAACTGAAAACAGCAGCATCACAGTAAGAGAACCTGATGCTTGTTGGCATCTTTGATCAAAGTGGTGCTTTAGGAAAGCAAATTGGTGGGTGATGTGCATTACATTTGGATGGGAGCAGGATGAAACTGACAGATAAACTCATTAAGCGGCTACTGCAATGGTCTTGGTGATATGATTTCAAGTAAACTAGTGGCAAGAGGGGACATAATTAAGAGGTGTTCGCAAGGAAACTTTCTTGTAAGAAGAAAGATGGAAACGAAAGCTGTGCCTGGGGCACAATTACCCCTCCCCATCCTACGACTCAGTGCTGGTACCTGCTTGAAGCATAGGTAATTTAAGAAAAGGTTGAAAGGAAAGACAGAGCCAGCTGCTCTGATAACCAATTTATGAATACAAAGGACTTGTGAATTGAACTTTTCCTTCCTCCCAGTGGTACAATTTTAGATATTAGCTGACAGTCTAAAAGTAGGCAATTAAAGTAGGTGTTTTTTTTTTAAAGTTTTTATTTAAATTCCATTTAGTAAAGAAGGTGCTTTAGATCAATGTTCCCCAAACTGTGATTCATGGATTGCTACTGCTGTGAGTTATTAATAGACATTATACAAATCAAAAGGGAGGGAAGAGACGTTCTGTGTCAAAATGAAGTTAGAAATTTGGGTTAGAGTCCATATTGCAAGACTTTTCAGAGCCTTGAATATTACAGTATGGAATGTGAATCTCTAAGATAGGGATGTAGTAAACAGCATTTGTGAGAACTTACAAAACCTATGGCTCATGAACTACCAACACTTGATCACAGTGTATCTCACAGGATTGCATTCTGTGGGGCACACTTTGGGATATGTTGCTTTAAACAATGATTTCACTCGAGGCTTCATTTCTTTTCCTCTGGTACATTACACCTTAGCTATTCAGTGTCCTCAGTGTAAAGGGCCTATTACAGATGGGATTGCCAATTCCCTGGTGACCCGTGGGCCTGTGTGCAGTGATATTGACATTCCCATTTAAAACACTGAGGCAGGAAGAGATGAGGCATACCCGTGTGAATAGAGCTCTTCCCAGGAGACAGGAAGGAGGAAAGAAAATCTATGAGCCTGCCTCAGATCAGGTAATGGGCCAAATATTCAGGAGGCCTATTGGGCTTTCAAAGCGCATGTATGGAGCAGAAGGCACCAAATAAAAAGCATTGGCTATAGACACCTCAGAGGAGGGAATTTTCAGATGAGAAAATACAGCCACTCTTCCCCCAGGGAGAGAGATTTTCTAGATGCATCTTCCTGGACATACATTATTCTTTATTACAGGCTCCTGGCAGGGATGGAGTCTGCCTTCCACAACAATTCTGTGTTTGTCTTTTACACACAGCACCCCTCCCCAGGGTCTCCCTCACTTACATGACAGGTTGTATGGTTTAGAAGTTTGAGGCGCACACAGGTACTAGGGTTCAAATCCTAATTCTGAACTTTGTGGGTTTTTCCCTTGAAGAAGTGAGCTCAAGATGTTTGGTCCTCGATTTTCTCTTATATAAAATGGTGGTGCTTCCTAAAAGCTCCCTTAACATACTCTTGGGAGGCTTTTACCAACCCGGTGCTAGGCAAAATAATAGTAATAGTAATAATAATAAGAGCTCAATAAATGTAATAAAGTACAAAAAAGTAAAGAAATATTACTAAATTTCTTTTGAAACACTGCCACACATTTTGTTTATTTATTTATGTTCATTTATTTATTTTGAGAGAAATAATGTACATGCACTTGTACTTGCATGTACAAGTGGAGGTGAGGCAGAGGGAGAGGAGAGAGAATCCCAAGCAGACTCCCCGCTGTCGGCTCAGAGCCGGATGCAGGGCCTGATGTCACAAATTGTGAGATCACAATCTGAGCAGAAATCAGGAGCTGGACGTTTAAGTGACTGAGCCACCCAGGTGCCCCGCCACACACTTTTGGTGTGTTTTTATTTTTACTTTTTAAAATGTTTATTTATTTTTGAGAGAGAGAGAGAGAGAAGAGAGAAGAGAGAACGATCGGGGGAGGGTAGACAGACAGGGAGACACAGAATCTGAAGCCGCCTCCAGGCTCTGAGCTGTCAGCACAGAGCCCAATGCAGGTCTTGAACTCAGAACTGTGAGATCATGACCTGAGCTGAAGTCAGAGGCTTAACTGACTGAGTCCCCTAGGTGCCCCAGGAGAGGGTATTTTTAGGCAGAAGCTGTAGTATGTGCAGATATATAGAGATGGGATAGATTGCAAAGAGTATATAGATCTGGCTTTTGGGTTCAAGGTCTGTGGTGTCCAGATCTGGAAAGCAGTGTATATCATGTTATGAGGCTTTCCTTACACCTGTGGAGACTCATTGGGGATTTTTTTAACTGGGGAGGGACGTGTGTGATTCACTGCATGCTAGAAAGGCCGCTCTGGCAGGAACACAGAACTGTGTGTAGCACCAACATTTGAGATACGTCCCTTATCTTTATGTAGCTTGTTGTCTAATTTAAAAATAAATGAAGTTGTTGATCCAACGGTTTTACTACTAAAGTGCCTTGATTGACAAAATAAGAAATGATCAATCGGTTTGTGCGTGGTAATGACAATGAATTGAAATAGCATCCACATCCTGATGAATTCTGCCTCGGGCTTAGAAAATTGAATATATAGTCCTTTTGAATAAGATAATGTGACTTTAATTTGTACAGCTTAGAAAACTTTCAGGAAAACAACTGTTGTTCCCTTTGCCTTGTAGGAAAGGCCTCTAGGTTAAATGAATTAAAAACCATGCCTCAGCCTCCCTCATTCCTTAGAGTTAAAGGAACATATTTTATCCTGTGGACCCTTTCTATGTGAAAATTCTATTGGTGGGAAATGAACTTCCGAATTCAGACACTGTACCTAGACTTCTTATCATGACTTTGCCTACACCTTCATCATTGATGCCACAGTCTTCAAATAGTATCTGCTCTGCTTCTTCCATGAAAACACTGTTCCAGCCCTGCCCCTGGAGATGGAAGATACATTCCTGTCCCCCAAACTGGCTCAGGCCACTTCCCACCCAAGGGGTCCTGCCGAGTCTTCTCTGTCTTGGGTTGCATTTTTTCTTCAGAGAAATGCCACAACCTTTCATTGCCTCAACATTCTCTGTACCTCTTTTGACTGTATTGTCTGATTCACCTGGTTGGAATTGAATCTAGGTGTACTCCAAAGATGTGTCTCTCTTTGCATACAAGTTGTGTTGTAACCGGGGCTCAGTGTGTCTGGCAGTGGATGGTGTCCTGGGCCAGTGGTGAAGGAGGAGCAGCTGGGAATGGGTGGGACTCTGAGTGGGAACAAAGTCACAAACCTTCCCTGGCTGGAGAACTGGACTTTGAGGGAGCTGCGGTCTAGTCCAATGAGCTTAAAAGGACAGTGGCAGAAAAGGGACATTGTGAAGAGTCAGGCTAGGTCCTTGGAAATTTCATGAGTCCCCCTCAGCCTCGCTTTTCTCATCTGTAAAGCAAGGCAAAATAGATTTTAAAAACTTAGCAAACAGGGGCACCTAAGTGGCTTAGTCGATTAACCATCCGACTCCAGCTCAGGTCATGATCTCATGGTTTGTGGGTTCGAGCCCCACGTCAGGCTCTGTGCTGACAGCTCAGAGCCTGGAGCCTGCTTTGGATTCTGTGTCTCCCTCTCTCTCTGCCCCTCCCCTGCTCATGTGCTCTCTCTCTCTCTCTCTCTCTCTCTCTGAGATAAAGAAAACATTTAAAAACATTAAAAAAAAAACTTAGCAAACAAACCAGACCCACACCTTATGGGGTTATTGTGGAAATTAAATCAGTGAATTTACACAAAGCCCTTAACCCTATGGTTGATGCATAATAAACACCTAATACGTGATGGCTGCTGTTATTATTGTCATAATCAACAGAGAAGAAGCTACAGAAAAGTGCTCCTGGAACTTAGAAATAACTTACCTTCTGTAAGGGAAACTAGTAAGAATCAACACATAGAGAAGTTGAAGGATCCGTAGAGTTAAGCTCTCTGACAATGTCTGCACATCTGTGTGGCTATGGGAATTTGGAGGACACCCGGGTCCAGTGAAGCTGGCTGAGGTATAACATGTGCAGAGGGCCAGCTTGGAAGCCATCATGGCAAAGAAATCTGGGCTCCCATAGGTATGCCAGTATCATGGAAGGAAGAATGTAATGTCTCAAGAGAATGAACAGACAGACTCTAGGAAAAGAAAGGGCCAATGATCAAGGTTTTGCTATTTTCCATTCAGCATTGTGGCAGAGGAAGGAGATGAGGAGAGACAAGTAGGAAAACAGGAGGAAAGAGTAGAGAAAGATAGAGAGGAGAAAGACAGAGTGGAACAGAGAGAGAGAGAGAGACGGGGAGGGAAAAGGGGGAGCTGAATCCAGAATACAGGGACTCAGGACACCGGAGGGAGGGATCTAAGATGATCCAATTGTATTTCCCTGCTAGACAACCCAATGTTATTTACCTTTCCTCCAAGTGAAACTCATTGCAATTTTAACTTTCAAGAGTAAAGGATATTTTTAACACCTGCTTGGATCTTAGTGCTGGGGCTTAGCAGCCAGACCTCAGTGGTTGGAATTCCTTCCAGAAAGCCTATACCAGTTAATACTGACTCTGGAATTGGGCGGACTAAGTCCACAGAAGACACCCATCCATACTTCCAGTTAGTGGTGGCTTCTTGTGCTTGATTAGATTTGAATCTGTTTCATTCAACACACATCCGTCCCCAGGACATTGTGTGTAGGACACTGGGTTATTTGAGTGGTGAGTTGGGTGATACATTTATATTTTTGGAGTTTTCAATCCAGAAGCTCTGTAAAGCTTGTACACTAATCCTCAAATAACTGATACCACAGGAGATGGGCATGCTGCATTAGGATGCAGAAAACAAGGACCAAATCTGCAGACGGGGTGTCCTTCTGAGGGTCCAACATGGAGGGAATGGCATTGGGACTGGCCCTGAGAGTGGTGGGCATTTCAACAGAAGGACGATGGGGTGTGGAGGGCATTATGGATAAAAACAAGACTGTGAACAGTGGGGATGTGATTTTAAAGGGAACATGGAGGCAAAATGGAGACAAATAAGTGTGTTCAGGCTGATATAGCAAGTCCCACAGACAGAGTGGCTTACAGACAACAAAAACATGTTACTCATAGTTCTGGATGCTGGAAGTCTGAGATCAAGATGCCAGTGTGGTCAGGGTCAGTGATGTGCACAATGTGCACACTGCTGAGTTCCCCCTGTGTTCTCACTTGGTGGAAAGGGGGCCAGGGATCTCTGTACGAGGTCCCCATCCTCATGAGCTAATCACCTCCCAAAGACCCCCACTTCCTAAAACCATCACATAGTTAGAGTTAGAATTTTAACATATGAATTTGCAGGTGAGACATTGAACTAGCTATGTGGGATGGAGAAAGAGTCCCCAATGAAACACCTGTGATTTTGAACCTCTGGATGTTTCCACCGACTGATAAAGTGGGGTTCATGCAACAGGGGCTGAGTGAAAGCTCACAATTGTTTTGTTGCTTTTCATGTTTGAGACACAGATCAGCCCTGACAGGGACTCAGTCCATTTGAACATGCCATGTTAAATGGACTAGAGATTCTCAGTTCCATGGCTGGCACATGTCCTGTGCCTGGTGTGACTTCTAACAAGAACAGTGATACCTGGAGTTGATCTTGGGGCCATTTGAGGAAAAATAGGAAAAACTCTCATTTGTTTTAAGGCTTTCAAAGTACTCATTGCATCGATTTTTTACAAGTCCATGTAATTAATTAATTAATTAAATCATTTATTTCCCTTAAATAGTTTATTGTCAAGTTGGTTTCTATATAACACCAAGTGCTCATCCCACAAGTGCCCTCCTCCATGCCCATCACACCCCTTCCCCTCCCCCCCATCTGCATCAACCCTCAGTTCTCAACATTCAAGAGTCTCTCAGGGTTTGCCTCCCTCCCTCTACCCAAATATTTTTCCCCTTCTTCCCCCACCATGGTCCTCCATTATGTTCCTCCTAATCCACCTATATGTGCAAACATATGGTATCTGTCCTTCTCAGCCTGACTTACTTCGCTCAGTGTAACACCCTCCAGTTCCATCCACGTTGCTACACATGGCCAGATTTCATTCTTTCTCATTGCCGTGTAGTATTCCATTGTATAGATAAACCACATCTTCTTGATCCATTTTTCAGTTGATGGACACTTAGGCTCTTTCCATGTTTTGGCTATTGAGAGCGCTGCTATGAACATTGGGGTCCATGTGCGCCTATGCATCAGCCTCCTGTATCCCTTGGGTAAATTTCTAGCAGTACTACTGCTGGGTCATAGGGAAGTTCTATCGTTAATTTTTTGAGGAACCTCCACACTGTTTTCCAGAGGGGCTGTACCACTTTACATTCTCACCAATAGTGTAGGAGGGTGCCTATTTCTCCGTATCCTCGACAGCATCTAGAGTCTCCTGATTTGTTCATTTTAGCCACTCAATCTGGCGTCAGGTGGTATCTCAGTGTGGTTTTGATTTGTATTTCCCTGATGATGAGTGATGCTGAGCATTGTTTCACATATCTCTTGGCCATCTGTATGTCCTCTTTGAGAAGTGTCTATTTATGTCTTCTGCCCATTTATTCACTGGATTATTTGTTTTTTGGGTGTGGAGTTTGGTGAGTTCCTTATAGATTTTGGATTCTAGCCCTTTATCTGATATGTCATTTGCAACTATCTTTTCCCATTCCGTCAGTTTCCTTTTATTTTTATTGACTGTTGTCTTTGCCGTGCAGAAGCTTTTTATCATGATGAGGTCCCAGTAGTTGACTTTTACTTTTGTTCCCTTGCCTTTTGGGATGTGTCAAGTATGAAATTGCTGCGGTGGAGGTCAAGGAGGTTTTTCCTGCTTTCACTTCTAGGGTTTTGATGGTCTCACATTCAGGTCCTTCATCCATTTTGAGTTTATTTTCATGTATGGTGTGAGAAAATGATCTAGTTTCACTCTTCTGCATGTTGCTGTCCAGTTCTCCCAGCACCATCTGTTAAAGAGGCTGTCTTTTTTTCCATTGGATGCTCTTTCCTGCTTTATCAAAGATTAGTTGGCTGGGTCCAATTCTGAGTTCCCTATTCTATTCCATTGGTCCATGTGTCTGTTTTTGTGCCAATACCATACTGTCTGGATGATTATAGCTTTGTAGTAGGGGCTAAAGTCTGGGATGGTGAGGCCTCCCATTTTGGTTTTCTTCAATATTTCTTTGGCTATTCAGGGTCTTTTGTGGCTCCATATAAATTTAAGATTGTTCTAGCTTTGAGAAGAATGCTGGTGCAATTTTGATTGGGATTGCATTGAATGTGTAGATTGCTTTGGGTAGTAATGACATTTTAACTATATTTATTCTTCCAACCCATGAGCATGGAATGTTTTTCTAATTCTTTGTGTCTTCTTCAATTTCCTTCATAAGTTTTCTATAGTTTTCATCATACAGATCTCCTATATCTTTGCTTAGGTTTATCCCTAGGTATTTTATGGGTTTTTTGTGCAATTGTGAATGGGATCAGTTTCTTGATTTCTCTTTCTGTTGCTTCATTGTTGGTGTATAAAAATGCAACCGATTTCTGTACACTGATTTTGTACCCTGCAACTTTGCTGAGTTAATGTATCAGTTCTTGTAGGCTTCTGGTGGAGTCTGTCGGGTTTTCCATATAGAGTATCATGTCATCCGCTAAAAATGAAAGTTTGACTTCTTCTTTGATAATTCTGCTGCCTTTGATTTCCTTTTGTTGTCTGATTGCTGATGCTAAGACTTTCAGCACTATGTTAAACAACAGTGGTGAGAGTGGACATCCTTGTCGTGTTCCTGATCTCAGGGGGAAAACTCTCAGTTTTTCTGCATATACTGACAGAATCATATGGTTTTTATCTTTTCTTTAGTTAATATGATGTATAACATTGATTGATTTGCAAATATTGAACCAGCCCTGTAACCCAGGAATGAATCCCACTTGATCATGGTGGATAATTCTTTTTATGTGCTGTTGATTCGATTTGCAAGGTATCTTGTTGAGGATTTTTGCATCCGTATTCATCAAGGATATTGGCCTGTAGTTCTCTTTTTTTTGCTGGGTCTCTGTCTGGCTTGGGAATCAGAGTGATGCTGGCTTCATAAAATGAGTCCGGGAGTTTTCCTTCGATTTCTATTTTTTGGAATAGCTTGAGAAGAATTGGGATTAATTCTGTTTTAAATGTCTGGTAGAATTCCCCAGGGAAGCCATCAGGTCCAGGGCTCTTATTTGTTGGGAGATTTTTGATAACTGATTCAATTTCTTCACTAGTTATGGGTCTGTTCAGATTTTCTATCTCTTCCCATGTGAATTTTGGTAGTGAGTGTGTGTTTAGGAATTTGTCCATTTCTTCTAAGTTGTCCAATTTGTTGGCATATAATTTTTCATAGTATTCCCTGATAATTGCTTGTATTTCTGAGGGGTTGGTTGTAATAAGTCCATTTTCATTCATGATTTTGTCTATTTGAGTGTTCTCTCTTTTTGAGAAGTCTGGCTAGAGGTTTGTCAATTTTGTTTATTTTTTTCAAAAGCCCAACTCTTGGTTTCATTGATGTGTTCAACTGTTATTGTTTTTTGGTTTTGATTTCTATATTGTTTATTTCTGTCCTGATTTTTATTATTTCTCTTCTCCTACTGGGTTTGGTGTGCTCTTATTGCTCTCCCTCTAGTTCCTTTAGGTGAGCTGTTAGATTTTGGACTTGTGCTTTTTCTAATTTCTTGAAATAGGCCTGGAGTGCAATGTACTTTCTTCTTAGGATTACCTTTGCCACATCCCATAGAGATTGAATTGTTGTATTTTCATTTTCATTTGTTTCCATATATTTTTAAATTTCTTCTCTTACTGCCTGATTGTCCCATTCGTTCTTTAGTAGGGTGTTCTTTAACCTCCATGTTTTTGGAGGTTTTCCAGACGTCTTCCTGTGATAGATTTCAAGTTTCATAGCATTATGATCTGAAAGTATGCATGGTATGATCTTAATTCTTTTATATTTATTGAGGGCTGCTTTATGTCCCAGTATGTGACCTATCTTGGAGAATGTGCCATGTGCACTTGAGAAGAAAGTGAATTCCATGCTCTCAGGATGTAGAGTCCTAAATATATCTGTCAAATCCATCTGGTCCAATGTGTCATTCAAGTCCATTGTTTCTTTAGTGATTTTCTGCTTAGTTGATCTATCCAATGCTGTAAGTGGAGTATTGAAGTCCCTTGCTATTAGCACATTCTTATCCATAAGGTTGTTTCTGTTTGTGATTGTTTTATGTATTTAAATGCTCCCATATTCATTGCATAGATATTTATAATTGTTAGCTCTTCCTGATGGATGGACCCTGTAATTATTATATAATGCCCTTCTTCATCACTTGTTATTGTCTTGACTTTAAAGTCCAGTTTGTCTGGTATAAGTATAGCTACTCCAACGTTCTGTTGACTACCAGTAGCATGATACATATTTCTCCATCCCCTTACTTTCTATCTGAAGGTGTCCTCAGGTCTAAAATAAGTCTCTTGTAGATACTAAATAGATGAATTTTGGTTTTTGATCAATTCTGCTGCCCTATGTCTTTTGATTGGAGCATTTAGTCTATTTACAGTCAGTGTTATTATTGAAAAATATGGGTTTAGAGTCATTGTGTTCTTTGTAGGATTCATGCTTGGGGTAGTGTCTCTGGTACCTTGTGTTCCTTGGAACATTTCCCTCATAGGGTCCCCTTCAGGATTTCTTATAGGGCTGGTTTAGTGATGACAAATTCTTTCAATTTTTGATTATTTGGAGAGACTTTTATCTCTCCTTCCATTCTGAATGACAGGCTTGCTGAATAGAGGGTTCTTGGCTGCACATTTTTTCTGTTTATCACATTGAAGATTTCCTGCCATTTCTTTCTAGCGTGCCAAGTTTCAGTAGATAGGTCTGTTACCACTCTGATAGGTTTCCCTTTGTATGTTAGGGACCTTTTCTCCCTACCTGCTTTCAGAATTCTCTCTTTGTCCTTACATTTTGCCCGTTTCACTATGATATGTCATGCAGAAGACTGACTCAAGTTACATCTGAGGGAAGTTCTCTGTTCCTCTTGCATTTCAATGTCTGTTTCCTTCCCCAGATTGGGGAAATTGTCCTCTATAATTTGTTCAAGGACCCCTTCAGTGCATTTCCCTCTTTCTTCCTCTTCTGGAATTCCTATGATATGGATATTGTTCCATTTGATTGTATCACTCAGCTATCAAACTCTCCTTTCGTGTTCCTGGATCAGTTTATGTTTCTTTTTTCTCGGCTTCCTCTTTTTCTAGAATTGTGTCTTCTAACTCACTTATTCTCTCTGCCTCTTCAATCTGTGCATTGGATGCCTCCATTTATTTGCATTTCATTTATAGCATTTTTTAATTCATCACTACTATTTTTAAGCTCCATAGTATTTGTTGCAATAGTTTCTGTGATGTGTTCCATGCCTTTTTCAAGCCCAGAGATTAATTTTATGACTATTGTTCTAAATTCTTGTTCAGTTATGTTGCTTATATCTGTTTTGAGCAGTTCTTTAGCTGTTGTTTCTTCTTGGAATTTCTTTAGGGGAGTGTTCTTCTGTTTCATCATTTTGGCTAGTTTTCTGTCTCTTGTTAGTTTTAAAAACTTGTTATGCACTCTGCACCTGCGAGTACTGCTGTATTAAAGAAGGCTCTTTGTCCAGGGCTTGTCCGTTTAGGAAGTGTTCTTTGAATGGTACCTCTTGGTCTCTCTTGTTGAGACTTTGGTTATTTTATTTCCCTACTCGTATTGGCATTTGGGACTCTCCACCATGTGTACTTTGGCTTATTTCTTGAGGTATCCCTGGAAAAGAAAACAGACAGACAAACACACAAGGAACAAAGGTACACAAACGCACAGACAAATCCAACAAACACGCAAACTGAAAGGGAAAAAGGAAAAAAACCCTTAAAGACAAAGGACAGTCTAAGAGCATAAAACCAGAATTCCCAACTAGAAATAAAGAGCAGGGTGTATATGGTGCCGATGGAAGAGCATTCAAAGAGAGAAATGGCAGGAGTATGGAGGAAGTGAAATTGGACAATGACCAGGCAGAGAGACTAAGAGACTTAATTCAGAGAGAGAAAGAGGAGAGTGTGGTAATAGGTGAGGAGAAAGAAATGAAGATAATGTTACTCAGAGAAACTATGTAATCTCATTACTCCAGAGAGAGAGAGAGAGAGATAGAAAGGTAGTGGTGGAGGTGTAGAATATACATCTAGAGAATGGATTAAATGTGACTGTTTAAGCAAACCAGTGACCAGAGTGCCCAGTCCAGCAGAAAGGAGGGATACAAATGAGGCTGGGGAAAATAGATCTGGGTAGAAAGAATTGATCTAGAATTAATCATGGCAGTGCATCCATGTTGGTCTTGCCCTGGACTCCAGTGGGAAAAAAAAAGCAGCTCTCTAGTGGGAATGGGCGTGGTTTGGCATAGGCAGTTCTTAGCCTCCACTGTGTCCTGTGGGCTGCTCCTTGAGGTCTGCCTTGGTGGTTGTGGGAAGAAAAATGGCAGCGCCCCTGTCCTGTCTTGAATGAAGCATTGCAACTCACTCTTTTGGGTCCAAACTCCCTGTGCCGTGGGCATAGCCAAGGTGGGCCGTGCTCTATGTTCTAAGCCATGCCTCGTTTCCAGATCTTAGTCCACATGCCCCATTGATACTACCTGAAATAAACTCATAGGCTGAGTCCTTCCAAGCAGTTTCAAGTCTGTCGCCTCCCCCCTGGGGATGGAGCTGAGCTAGAAGAGTGGTGGAGCGCCTTCAGGTGTATCGCTTCCCCTCCAGGTCAAGCTGGCGACCAGAGGAGTGGTTACTCCTGCATCGCCTGGGACCAGAGCATCCAGCTCAAGGTCAGCTGGACAGCTGGAAACCGGATCCCTCTGTGTCCAGAGCCAAGGTTTTCTCTTCTCCAGGGGCAGGGACAGTTTCTTGAACAGTTTCAGCCACTCTTTCTTTTCCACAGCTCCTCACAAAGGGGGTCCCTCCCTCCCTCTGTGTCTCCAGTCCCGGCCCATTTTTATCTTCCCCAGTTCGGACTTGCGTTATAAGGTTTTCTCAGCAGACTCTGTTTCCTTTTCCTCCCAAACTCCTGGATTCTGTAAGGGTTTCTAGGGCTTCAGGCCTTCTTCATTTGAGAGATGGGGGCGAGTGAAATGTATGGAACTCCCTACTTTTCTCCCATGTTGCCTCCTCTCTGTAAGTCCATATAATCGAACCCATGTGATAGATACTCTTTTGCCTTTTTTTTTTTTTTGCAATTATGGCATAATAAGGAATATATATTAGGCATGGTATCTAGCTCCTAAAACTTGGAGTTTTCAGAATGACAAGTGTCTTTGGTATGTTAATGAGATGGCCCAAGGCTGAGGCCTCTAGATAGCTTCAGAATAGGGCTGGTCACTAGAAAGACCAAGCCGTGATGAGAGAGTTGGAACTTTTAGCCCACGCCCTGACGTCTGGGGAGGAGTCGGAGGCTGATGATTGAATTCAGTCATCGATGGCCAATGATCAATCAATCGTGCCTATGTCATGGAACTCCATGAAAAGACAATATTTGGAGATCTGGGTTGGTGAGCACCTTGAGGTGCTGGGAAGGTAACATTCCTAGAGAGGAGGCATGGAAGCCCTGGGCTACCTTCTGTTAACATACCTTGTTCATGCATCTCTTCCATTTGGCTCTTCCTGGGTTGTATCTTTTATAATCCGCCATAGGTAAAGTGCTTTCCTGAGTTATCTGAATTGTTTCAGTGAATTATCAAACCTAAGGGGTGGGTAGTAGGAACCTCAGATGTATCGCTGTGTCATCAGAAATGCAGGTTTACCCCAGCACTTGGAACTCCTATCTGAAGTAGAAGCAGTCGTGTGAGACCGAGCTCTTAACTTATGAAGTCTGCACTAACACCAAGGAGATAGTGTCAGAATGGAACGGAACAGTCGGACACTTATTTGATGTCAGAAGTGATGTCAGAAGAAAAAAAACAACAACAGAAAATGAAGAGAAAATTAAGGCTCAGAGAAGTTAAGTAATCTGTGTCACACAGCTTACATAGAAAAGAATTAGAAGATTCCACAACCTCTCACTTGACCATACTGTAAGGATATCAGGCTGAGGCTTGCCATCTGTTCTGTGGGACCTGCTGTAAGTCAAGACCAAAAAAAAAAACAAAAAAGGAATGGAGGGGAATTGCACCCGTCCTGAGAAATAGCATAGAATAGTGTTCGAGAGCTTGAGCTTGGGCTTAGAGCTCCCTCAGTAGGGGGACTTCCTTCTATTGAGTGTGATGATCTGTTGCCTTGCTCCTGACATGCGCCACGGCTATCGGACATACAGAGGCTTCTGGAGGAGAGGAAGCAAGGAGGTTAGAACCAGAGAGAACATGCAGGCTATCGGACCAGAGGCTTCTGGAGGAGAGGAAGCAAGGAGGTTAGAACCAGAGAGAATCAGAACCAGGCTGAAGGATGTAGCCAGAGGTCCATGTGTCAGTTTTCATAGTTGGTAGAAAACTCCAGCCCAGGGAGACAGGAGTGAATATGGGAGAATGGAGGCCAATCTGGAGTTGGGGGCGGGAGGCGGGTGGTGGCAGGGAGATTGGACAGGGGCTGAAGGGAATACTATCCAGTCTTGAAGTAAGGGGTCTATAATAACCTGTGGGGATTCACGGATACAGTCCAGCTGGCCGTAGGTGAGGGTGGAACCCTCCTACATCAAGCATAAAACTAAGTGCTGACAGGCAAAGGAAAGCAATGATTTAGTCACTGAGGCCAGGCCATGTGCACATTAGGGAATATGTGTGTCACTGGGGATGCAGAGCAGGAGCTTGGCGCTGGCACTTTGCACACGAGATACTCACTCCCACCTGTGATGACTCCTGGGCCACTCCTTGCTCGAGTGCTAGGCCTGCGGGATCCTAGCTCTTCGTTGCTTAGGGAGACAGGAATGGTATACCACACAGTCCCAAAATATGGCACCTTTTAAAAAAAAGTTTAATACATCTTTAATTTTGGCAAGGAGAGCCGATTTCAGCCAGGTGTGTTTACGAAGAAGTTTTCACACATTTCCAACAAACAGCTCTCCTCTACACACATGGAGAAACTGGGGTAGCGAAGAAAAAGGAAGAACTAACCTGGAGATCAGTCACATAACTGGGTTATTTGGAAAACACAGGAACCTGTTTGGAGGACATATTCATTACCTACTTCCCAAATCAGCATTTTTTCTGAGATCCAATGATTTACCTCTTTGTGCAAGTCCCTACTGCCAGAGTTATGTGAGAAGCTAGGGTGCTCTGGCTTGGTTTACAGGCATATATATATTTTAAAGCAATTTATTTCTTTTGGGAGAGACAGAATATGAGTGGGGAAGGGGCAGGGAGAGAGAGAATCCCAAGCAGGCTCCGTGCTGTCAGCAAAGAGCCTGACATAGAGCTCAAACTCACCAACTGTGAGATCATGACCTGAGCCAAAACCAAGAATTTGATGCTTAACTGACTGAGCCACCCAGGGACGCCAGCCCACATTTTATAATTAGAATAAACATTTGAAGAATTCCTATCCTGGAGGGCTTGAAGATTAAGAGCTTCTCTCCAGAAAGGTTTAAAAATCTTAGTTCTAAAAACAGAAAGATGACCCCTTTCCCCTCTGCAACTACAATGGGTCAGTGATCAGCCACAACTCTTTGCAATGGGAGAGGTACCACCACTGGTAGGCCCAGGGCTAAGTGAGGGGTAATCCCTACTCTAACCAGGACCTCAATCCCTTGAGTCAACAAAACATGCTCTGAGAGGGAACAGAAACGGTGCGAGGTGATGAATAATATATCCCTGTGTCCGCCAGTGTTGAGTCAGGGCAATGAAAACCACATGAGTTATTTTAACGTTCAGAATTTAATACAAGGACCGAGTGAGGCAGGTCTCAAGGGGCAAATGGCAAAAGTAGCTGCTGAGGTAACAGAGATACAAACTTCAGGACACAAGACCACCCCCGGGGCTGGGGAACCAGCGCAAGAGGTAGGGGCTGTTGGAACCCCAGAGCTGGGAGAGCCTGAGTGGCTCAGTCAATTAAGCATCCGACTTCAGCTCAGGTCTCACAGTCCATGAGTTCAAGCCCTGCATCGGGCTCTGTGCTGACAGCTCAGAGCCTGGAGCCTGCTTTGAATTCTGTGTCTCCTTCTTTCTCTGCCCCATCCCCTGCTCATACTCTGTTTCTTAAAAATGAATAAATGTTAAAAACAAAAAAAAAAAGAACTCCAGAGCTGGAGGAGGGACTGTGGGGTAGGACCCAGCTCTCTGAGGAAACAGGTGGCCTAGCTGACACAGGTGCTGGGGAAGTCAGAGCAGGGCCCGGGAGAAGGTGAGCCTGAGACCTCTGAGGAGCAGACAGACACAGGACACACCCTGGGAGTGTGCAGGTGGGTGTGTGGGAGGCGGGCGGGGTACTGAAAACCAGGCACCTGCTCACGCTACGGGGCACAGCCACGACCAGATGGAAGTTGGGAAGGACTGGAAGTGGGTCAGAAGAAAACATGTCCGACCTCCCAGTCTGCCTCTGGTATGTCTGCTGGCCGACGGCAGCAGGGAACAGCTGGGGAACGAAGGGTAAGTCAAGAGAGTAGCTCAGTAGCTCAGACGATACCTTGTAAGAGGCAGAAAGAGGCTCCTTAGGGATTTTGGGATGTGCTTAAACACCTCTGGGCTCACGGTCAGACCAGGCTCTCCGGACAAACAAGTTCTGTTATGGCTTAGGCAGATTCCAGTGAGGCCCATTCATTTGTCGTCATTTGTTTATTCTATACTTAAGTTGATGCCTGCTAGTTGATGCCTGTGTTTGTTAAATGCTGGGGATACGAGGATGAATATGACAGTTTAGGTGCTTATCTTCATAGACCTTACATCAGGAGAAAGAGAAAACATTAAGGCATAGCAACAAAAACTGATATATTAGTGAGTTTGTGATGGAAATAAAACAGGGTGACGTGATCAAGAGATACAGGAAGAGGCTGAGCACACTTCAGATTAGGCCATCAAGAAAGTGGCCTCAAGGGGTATTATCAGTTGAATATCAGTGGGAGTGATAAGCCGGAACTAAATATGCAAACAGCTGAGGTGAGCTAGAGCCATGTGAGCAGCCTAGACAGCAAGTGCAAAGGCCCTGAGGCAGGATTGTCTGCTGTGTTTGAGGAGCAGGTTTCCTGTGGTTTAATGAACAAGGGGAAGAGTGATCAGGCATGAAGGAAACAGCCAGGCACAGACCTGTAGCGCTCAGAGAACCTCTGTGGACCACAGTAAAGGATTGAAGTCTGCCTGTTAGTGTTATGTGGAAACTGCATTGTAGCAAGACAAGATGGACTCAAGTAACCAACTGTTCAGGCAGGAGATTGTTTTGGCTTCAGGTGGTTAGCAGTGGAGACGGTGAGAAGTGACTGCTTCTGTAATATATTTTCAAGGTATCGTCAATGGATCTTGCTTGTGGATTAGATGCCAGGGATGAGGGAAAGAGGAACTGGGGAGTCTCAGCCATTACAGATAAGTAATGGCACCACTTACAGGCTTGGAGGAGTCTCAAGGGAAGGAGGTTTGGAGCATATTCAGGGAGGCATCTCTTAAGGCCCCTAGGTAGATGTAGAAAAGGCTGTGTGATCAATGAGTGACACTCACGGGACAGGAAGTACTGAAAATGTGATCATGACAAGATCACAGTGCGAAGATCCACTAAGAAATATGCAGTCAGAGGGGCACCTGGGAGGCTCAGTCGGTTAAGCGTCCGACTTCAGCTCAGGTCATGATCTCACGGTTCGTGGGTTCGAGCCCCGTGTCGGGCTCTGTGCTGACTGCCAGCTCAGAGCCTGGAGCCTGTTTCAGAGTCTGTATCTCCCACTCTCTCTGACCCTCCCCTGCTCATGCTGTCTCTCTCCCTCTCTCTCAGAAATAAATAAAACATTAAAAAAATTAAAAGAAATATGGAGTCGGAGATAAAAGGAATGAAGTTACTTTGGGGACAGAGATCTTCAGTCTAATAAATTAAGGGCAGAAGGAACTTGGCATCAGCTGGGAACAACACAGACCCACAAAGGTTTTAGGTGAGAGGAGATTGGCATTAGTTCACACCCCCAGCTGAAGTGGACACAGATCGAGGTCATGGGCTCACTTATTTTTAAAAGATATATTTGTGTTTGGGAGAATGCAGGTGGGGGAGGGGTAGAGAGAGGAGGACAGAGGATCCAAAGCAGACTCTGCACTGACAGCAGAGCCATGACCTGCGAGATCATAACCTGAGATGAAGTCAGATGTCAACGAACTGAACCGCCCAGGTTCCCTGATGTCTTCATCTTGAAGCAGAGGCGGAGAAAGTAAAGGAAGCCCTAAGGGAACAGGACATTCCTACGGGGGAAACAGCCTGAACTGAAGCACCAAGTAGAGACTCACTCACACTCTGTGGCATAGAAGGAAACCAGCTTTCATTTAGATCAGGGAAGCCCAGAAGCAGGGCCCACTCTGAACCACGTCCTAAAATTGAGAAACTTCTTAGAATCCATTTATTCTGACCTTGTATTTAGACACAAGGAGCTGGCACCTGGAAGAGGTAAAGGCCTTAGGTGGACTCACACAGTCACTTAGTACCCGAGCCTGCCCTCCTTATGCGAATCATCCTATTATATCATGAATGTTGTCTTGCGCAGACTGGGGAACAGCCGCCCTAGCTGTAAGCGATGAGGAAATGCAAGTGACTTTGGAAAGAAAAATGGAACAGAGTAGGTGACATTTTCTGCAAAATGAAGTCTGCTTGTTGGGCAGAGGAGCAAGACCCAGCCAGACCCAAGGGCATCCTTGGCAGTGGTCTGGGCACCTGGGATGAAGCCTGCCTAAGCACGGCCCTTCTTACCTACCCTGGCCTATGGCGAGGGTGCAGCCCAGACACAGGCAAACGGGAGGCTGGAGCTCAAATGTGAAACCCACATTGCGTGTCTTCCTTGTCATGTGGCTATTTCAA
Source organism: Proteles cristata cristata (assembly GCA_017311185.1). Taxonomy (NCBI): domain Eukaryota; kingdom Metazoa; phylum Chordata; class Mammalia; order Carnivora; family Hyaenidae; genus Proteles; species Proteles cristata. The sequence continues at coordinate 995,634 of JAESUZ010000722.1, forward strand.
GTCACACGACGTTCTTCCCTTGTCACTAGTGTATGAGCAAGTGTGAGAAGGTAGGAGCTTGGAAAAGGATGTGTAAACTGACAAATTCTTAGGGGACCCACCGTTTTGGTACGATGCACCCACTTTAACCAACAGCCCTACCTAAGTCAGTAACTTAGGAGAAGGGCACAGTTGAAAAAAAATTAGGAATATCTGGACTATGACTCCTAGTCAAACTATAAACCAGTCAGCTCGTAAACAGTGGTTTCTACTTAAAGTCCAGGTGAGGATACATTGAGATTGAAGGTCTCGATGATTAATATCATTAATATTTGTACTGAGATGATGAGAATAAATGGGGACTGTCCCAGATGACCAGGAAATGTGCTCCTCCTATTTTTAGTTGTTTTTCCTTTTCTTTCCTTACACCTACTTTGCATGTCACGCACCGTGGGGACATGAAAAATGTTAACTATATTTGTACAGGCAGCCTCCTCTGCCCCCCACTTTGAGGAAATTGTGAAAAAGCATATTACAGGGGAATATCTATCAATTTAACTCCTACGTGCTAATCTCAACCTGGCCAAGAGTGTATGTGATTTTAGACCATGCTTTAATCATCCCTTGGGGGCACTTTTGGTCTTTGTAAAATAAAGATAACCCATTTTTCTTGGTTTGTGATAAAGGTAATAGAGGTGATGCACTAAAAGGATCTTGCACTGGTAAAAATGTGAACCCCTTGTTCCATGGAAATTACTCAAGCAAATGGGCCATTAGAGCCCTGGAAGATATTCATCTGTCTGTCTGCCTATCGTTCCTTCCCTCCTTTCCTCCCTCCTTGCCTTCCTTCCTTCCTCCATCCATCATCCATCCATCCATCCATCCATCCATCCATCCATCCATCCATCCATCCATGTTTCCCCATAAAACCCCATAGTAAAGGGGGCACCTGGGTGGCTTAGTCGGTTAAGCGTCCGACTTTCGCTTAGGTCATGATCTCGCGGTTCGTGGGTTCAGGCCCCGCGTCGGGCTCTGTGCTGACTGCCAGCTCAGAGTCTGGATCCTGTTTCAGTCAGAGAGACTCCCTCTCTCTCTGACTCTCCCCTGCTCACGCTGTCTCTCTCTCTCCTAGAAATAAATAAAATATTAAAAACAAAAAACAAAAAAACCCATAGTAAAGGGTCAGACCATGCACCAAATCATATCATGTGGACCCCATCATTACCCTTCATCCTAAAATATTTTTATATAGGTAAGATCTGGCTACTTGAAACATCAAAAACAATGGCATCCTTTGGGTTGGCACTGACATTGTTCAATTACAGTGAAGTTATAATGCATGAATATAATAAAGTCTATATAATTAAATCCATCATTGACTACAGTAAAAGTATTCCCCGTGACTTCTGCAATTCATCTTCCTCTGGTCCCTTGGGGAAAAAAATCTACCATATCACACCCTCTCAGATGAAAACCAGTTTCTCCTTCCTGCCCCTTTCTTCCTTCTTCTTGCTTCCTTTTCTGTATATTGTTTCATATGTTTATGCCAGTTTACAATTTGTAGAAGATTTTCTTCATATTTGAATTTATTTCATTTCACAAAAAATGTGAATAAGTATATTGAAATGTATAAGTACATTTTTTTTATACTATTGAGCAGATATTGAATCAAAGATCAGGGAGGTTAAGTAACTTGCTCCAGGAGGCTCAGGTAGTAAGTGACAGAGTAGATATTTTAGTCCAGGAATTCAGTCTGTGTTATTTTGAGATGTATTCATATATTTCTTTCCATCTTGTGTAACCTAGAAAACCTTTACTTCTCTGAAAAGTTGCTTCTTTTAAAACATTCTCTGCTCTTACTCTGGGTTCTCCAGACTGAGCCTGATTCTGCAGGAATATGATAACAGGCTCTACAGCCTCCGTAAGACCTTCCCACCCCCAAAGTGCCCAAGTACGAGTTTTGGAACCACCCCCACCTCTTGTGCAATTAAAGGTATCTAACCCCCAAACTGGACAAATGCTAAAGTTAACATAGCTTAAGTTTTCTCTCATCACCTGATCCTAGATAAGCTAACTGAAGCTGATTTTTTCTAGTATATTTTTCTTTTATCATTTATTTATTTGGGTGACATATTCTTTGCTGATCCTTGAAGCACACGCTTGCTTGGATCCTGACAATCCAGGTGGGGTATTTTCTCTGGGTCTCCTCAAGTGAAGAGAGTTGGATCCCTTTACTTCCAATTGCCTCTGAGCTCTCACCTTGGACAACTTTGCCGTGACCCTGTCCCACCTGTGCAGTGAGAGCCGCAGAGTGACTGACTCTGGTCTGATGCTATGGATGGAGAGGTTTGCAGCTTTGCCAAGGGCTCTGGGATCCAGTGTTCACAGCATAAGAGACGCAAAAGCCCCTTTTTCTCTCAACATTTTTATAAGCCACTAGCCCTTAGAGGGGGTTTGTCAGTAATCTGGACTCTCACATGAGGGGATCCAGCGTGCTGAGGGCTCCCCTTCCCAAGAACTTTCTTTTCTTTTTCTTTTTTTTTTTTTTACAAGTAGTTTAGTGAAGTTGGTTTCTATATAACACCCAGTGCTCATCTCCACAAGTGCCCTCAACCATGCCCATCATCCCCCTCCCCTCCCCCATCACCCCCATCAGCCCTCAGTTTGTTCTCAGCATTCAAGAGTCTCTCATGGGGGCGCCTGGGTGGCCTAGTCAGTTAAGCGTCCGACTTTCGCTTGGGTCATGATCTCGCGGTTCGTGGGTTCGAGCCCCGCGTCGGGCTCTGTGCTGACTGCCAGCTCAGAGCCTGGAGCCTGTTTCAGAGTCTGTGACTCCCTCTCTCTCTGACCCTCCCCCTGCTCACGCTGTCTCTCTCTCTCTCCTAGAAATAAATAAAACATTAAAAAAAAAATTAAAAAAAAAAAGAGTCTCTCATGGTTCTCATTCAAGAGGTCTCTCCCTCTCCCCCACTATTTCCCCTCTTCTTCTCCCCCACGGTCCTCTGTTAAGTTCCTCCTAATCCTCCTATACGTGCAAACATATGGTATTTGTCCTTCTCTGCCTGACTTATTTCGCTCAGTAACTCAGAGAGTGCTTGCAGCAGAAGGACCATTCGGGGGTTCTGGGGTCTACCTATCGACATCTCCCCAAGCTCCTTCATGTTGGCCCCAGGCACCCTATTAGCTTTTCTTTTCTTTACACGTTTACCCTGAGTTGTGTTTTGAGGGAAAATATGACAGAAAGACAATCAACACATGCCTAGGAGAAAACTATACATAAATGTCCCTCTCATCGTCACGGAGGCTGGGCTGTGTGATCTTCAAAGGCAAGGAGATGGCCTGAGTGCCAGCCACTCCTCCTCCCCTCGGCCTCCTCCTCATCCACGTGACAGACTGTGGGTACACACTGCCCTCCCCTACCCGAGGACCCACACAGGCCTGCTCTACCCTTACCCCAGAGTCCCTTGCCTGCCATCTCCCGTCCCTGGTTCCCACACTTGGAGGATTTAAGAGGAGAAGCTTCAAGATTCCTAAGTCTCTCCTCTCCTGGCTAGAGAAGTCCTCACTAGCACAGTTCAAGGTGAGTTGCCCATCTGGGGAGTGAAGGTCTTTCCTCTGCTCTGTGTGACCTTGGCCCCTGCCCTGCCAGGCAGTCTGGATCTTTTCATTTTTTTATGTTTATTTATTATTGAGACAGAAACAGAGTATCAGTGGGGGAGGGGCAGAGAGAGAGGGAGACACAGAATAGGAAGCAGGCTCCAGGCTCTGAGCTGGCAGTCAGCACAGAGCCCAATGTGGGGCTTGAACCCACAAACCATGAGATCATGACCTGAGTTGAAGTCAGGGGCTTAACCAACTGAGTCACCCAGGCACTCTCAGTCTGGATCTTTAGATGAAAATTGTGAGACCTTATTGCCCTTCTTGACCCAATGCCAGCCGCAGGAGTAGAGGGTCCCCCCAGCCCACCTCACCACATATAGGGATAAAAAAAGCAAGTAAATATAGGGAGCCTGGGTGGCTCAGTCAGTTAAGGATCTGACTCTTGGTTTCAGCTCAGTTTGTGATCTCACGGTTTGCAGGATCGAGCCCAGCATCAGGCTCTGTGCCGAAAGCATGGAGCTTGCTTGGGATTCTCTCTCTCCCTCTCTCTCTGCCCCTCCCTTGCTTCTATTTTGTCTATCAAGATGCATAAATACACATTAAAAAAAAAAGTCCAGGTAAATATTGCCCTGGGTCTATGTGTCAGCCTGGGGTCAGCCCCCTGCCCTCCTCCTGACAAACTATCTGGTTGACTTGCTCAAATCACTTGATGAAAAGAAAGTTCTTACCCTCCTCTCAATCAGCTGGAAAGGAAGATCCAGGTGTCTGTGTCCAGAGGTCCCCTGGACAAAGATGCTTCCTCCACACAGCACACATGCCAGCGGAGTGGGGGGGGGACGGGAGGGAACATTTAAAATACTCCATGATCTAATTGCAACCCAGTGTAGTAAGTGTTCTCAGAGAAGGGTATACAAGATACCTGAATTGTGTGTGTGTGTGTGGGGGGGGAGGTTTGGGCATTCTTTCTGGGGATGCTGGAAAAGGCCACCTAAAGCAGGCCCCTCTTCAGCTGCATCTGTAATGGTAGTTAAAAACAAAAGCTTTGAATGGATAAACTCCTTCTTAGCCGACATGCCCTTGCACCAGTGATTTCACCTCTGCAAGACCCAGACTCCCCATATGAAAAGCAGGAAACATAATACTGACCTCATAGGATTGTGGTGAATATAAGTGAGATATATAAAGCGCTTAGCAAGGTGCCTGACACATGGGACCCTTCGCATTATTATTGAAGGACAAATAAGTAGGCAAAAAGGAGAAAAACATTCTAGAAGTCAATGCAACACATGCAAAGGTGTGGGGATAACTCCTCCCCTCCTATTGCCCCTTGGACTTGCAGAGCTGCAAACTGTAAGATCTGGCCTTGGTCTAGGGAAGGTAGAGCTCAGTAGGGAGGCACCTGGGTATTTACAAGGCGGAAGACTTATCACATATGTGATTCCAAACCCTGTTTTCTGAGTTTTAACACTGGCCACCATCCAACAGTCTCTTCTTCTCCCTTTTCCAGCCTTCACCCAGGAGACCATCCTGTTCTCCTTCAAGGACTTAAACCCCCTGTAGACCCAGCTCTGTCATTAGACAGCACATGGGTCATCTGATGGATATCTCAGTATTAGGAAAGTATTGTGAGGCCCCAGAAGATGATTTTCTGTTATAGAGCAGGGATTATTTATTTATTTATGTCCCAAGCAATCTATTTTTCACTCAGTGGAAGTTTCCAGTTCTTGGCCCACAGCAATACACAGCAATATCTGGGGAGAAAGAGAGAGAGAAACTGAGAGAGAGAGAGAGAGAGAGAGAGAGATTGATTCCAGTGGAGTGCAGGACAAGACTACCATAACACACATTAATAAAAAGATTAAAGTCATAAAAAAAATTTTTTTAAAGGGGCACCTGTGTGGCTCTGTTGGTTGAGCGATGGACTTTGGCTCAGGTCATGATATCACTGTTCATGGGGTCAAGCCCCTCGCTGGGCTCTGTACTGACAGCATGGAGCCTGGAGCCCACCTAGGGTTCTGTGGCTCTTCTCTCTCTCTCTGTCCCTTCCCTGCCCTTGCTCTCTCTCACACACACACACACACACACACACACACACACACACACACACACACACACACTGTCTCTCTCTCAAAAATAAATCAACATTAAAAAAATTGAAAGATTAAAACCAAACATAACTTATACTGCTGAGTGTAGGGAACCATTGGCAAGGTTGATACATGCTCAACTATGGGCTTTTTGCAAGGACCCACTGGTGTCTAGCATACGGAGGGGGAAATATTGCCACACACTTCAGGCCAGTGGGTGATTGATAAAAAGAGGAAAGAAGAATGTGATCCCTTCTCCATAATTAAACATGAGAGGTGCTTCTGGCCAAGTGAGAGAGTGCAGAATGGAGCCATCGTTGGGTAGCCTCTCTCTCCCCCTTCTCTGCTTCCTCCACAGCTGAGTGTGACTGATGCTCAGGACAGGCAGTGGACTGAAATCGAGTGGGCGAGGGAGCTTCCACTGACCATGAGACAGATCCCCAACAGCTGAGGGACCACCCCGGGGTAGGACTAGAACATGCTAATGTGTTCAGCTTGTGGGCAGGCTCGCTCCAGTTCTTATAATCGAACAGAGCCCCCGAGGCCACTCCAGCACCTGGGGGAAGATTTGGGTTAATCTACTTCAATTTTATTTTATTCTGGGTTTTTTTGTTTTGTTTTCAGACGAGTTTCATTCCTCCTTGGAAGAGAAACCCTTGCTATATCGAGGGTCCTCCCTGGGCTTCAGAACTTCATTAATTAGCATCTTTTAAATGGTTGGGTAATATTCTTTTCTCCCTTTTCCGAGCCATTTCCCCAAGCTCTAATTTTAATAAAGCTGGTGTTCATGAACATTTGAATTTTAAAGCCCTTGGTTATAAGAAAGACAGAGGATGCATTTTAAGAGGGAACCAATCAAGGATGACTCAGACGGTGAACAGGACTTCTCTGCTTTTATGAATCTACTTTTAAAGATCCAATATTATCTTAAGACATTTCCCACACACACAGACATATCAGAGAGCAACCTAAAACAAAATCCACAGACTTGATTAGGGCGGAGAGGTAGAGGACTAACTGGCAAACTTCAGTGTAGGTGGCAATTTCATGTAAAATAGAAGAATAATAAATCTGTTTTTATTTTTTCATACATAAGTGCTATGTTTCAGGAGGTAAAGGTGAACCATTTAAGAGCTTTTTAAAAAGGGAGCGACTAAAACTCTTTAAGATCCCAATTGTTCACAGAATGTATGCAGAGATGAACACATTTGCCAGGATAGACTGTTAAAAGCAAAATGGTTGGAAAGCCTCTCCTCGGTTACCCACCTGCCTGATGCAAGGTTGTGTGTTTCCCCAGCAACTGGGATAACATCGTAACCACTTACAGTGCAGCTGAGCAGGCAGCCCCTTGGGTGGCTTCAGGTGGTAGTGATGCTATCAGCTGTTGCCAGGGCAACACAAAACCTTGACCTTCTGAGACCCGCCAGGCAAGGAGTGGAGAAATACAGCTTTTGAATCCTCCTTGGAGGCATGTTTCTGAAGAAAGGGATATAATTCTGTATCTGGCAGCCACTGGATACTTATTAAATCTGCATACACATATAAACAAATGCGTACCTACTAAATAATGCATATGTGCTTGCAAGTGGTCTCTCTTTGGTAGGTAGCAGGTATCTGGAAGTGCTAACTCTTTTTCATTTTTTTTAAATCTCCTCCGTGGAATTTACTAGTCGACAGGTGGTGGTGGGACACTTCCCTCAGTTCTCCCAGGATCGCTGAGTCCTTAGGCTTCATCCCTTGTGGATACAGGGCCTGGAGAGGAGACTGAAGGGGGATAGCTCTGTATTTATTATGTTTTATTTTTTTTAAGTTTATTTATTTTTTATTTATTTATTTTTTTAAATGTTTTATTTATTTCTAGGAGAGAGAGAGAGAGAGAGAGAGAGAGAGAGAGAGAGTGAGCAGGGGAAGGTCAGAGACAGAGGGAGTCACAGATTGAAACAGGCTCCAGGCTCTGAGCTGGCAGTCAGCACAGAGCCCGACGCGGGGCCTGAACCCACGAACCGCGAGATCATGACCTAAGTGAAAGTCGGACGCTTAACCGACTAAGCCACCCAGGCGCCCCTATTTCTTTATTTTTAAGAGAGAAAGAGAGCATGAGTGAGAGAGGGACAGAGAGAGAGAATTTCAGGCAGGCTCCACGCTGTTACCACAGAGCCTGATGTGGGGCTCGAACTCACCAATAGTGAGATCATGACCTGAGTGGAAATCAAGAGTACGACGCTTAAACCGACTGAGCCACCCAGGTGTCCCGAAGGGTAGCTCTGCAATCATTTTTAAAACATTTTACATGTAAGAGAGCTGAGTCCCAGAGTAAGTGAGGGGATCTGCTCAAAGTCACACAGATTTGGGGGAAGAGAAGTGGGATTGCACTTTTCCTGTGTGTAATTGATCCTGGCTCATCTCCTCTACTAGCTACCTCGTCCTTTGTGAGTTGTACACATATCATGGAGTCCTTTTAGCTTTCGCTTCTGCCAAATAGATCCTCGACTTGTAAGGTACCATCTATCTTGAAATCTTTCAACACTATTTTTAACCAAGTCATCATTGTCTTCTAATGTAAATGGGTTTGAAAAGGAAGGCAGGAGGCATCTGACTCTGCCCCCGTGGGCTGATGAGGACCCGAAGCACCTCTACTTTGGAGCTGAAGGGAAGGGTGCTAGTGGCTGCTCAAAGTATATGGGGTTCCTCGTCTTTGAACAGGTTCACCATGTGCCACCTCAAAATACGCCATTTTGACATATTGATTATTTTGAGCTGAAGGCACTTGAGAAACACCAGATGCAGGAACAGCTCTCTGATCTTCCTCTTTCCACCTAAAAGCAGGTCATAAAATTTCCTGCGAGAAAGGTGACCTCCCTGTACTAGGAAGAGAACATTCTTATCACTGGAAATGGGGAGTCGATGCTGAAAGAGATTTGTACCAACAAACCTACTAAAAATTCCTTATCTTCTGTTAGCTTCCCCCATATATTTCCCAGTTACAGTCCCCACAATTTACTGCCCCACCCCAAGCCTCTTTGTCTTGTCATATCTCTACAATTTATTGTTCTTTAAAAAGCTTTTGGGTCTCATGCCTTCTTGGGGTTTTAATTTTTCTTGTGAAGGCTCTGATGCATGTAAAAGTATTAATTACAACTTGTATGCTCTTCTCCTGTTGACCTCTCTTCTGTTAGTTTAACTGAGACCCGGTCACAGAACCTGAAAGGGTAGGAGCACATTTTTCTTTCCCTACCTCTTCGTGGATATGTCCCCAGCCTACCTCTTGAAGAGTGGTCTCAGCTACCTGTGGAATTCCTCACGTTCAGAACCCATTGGAGAGACTCAGTCTTTTAAGTCATGTCATTGTTGGGTGGAGAAGTCACCTTGTTCAATTAATATTTAAAAATTTTTTAATGTTTATTTTTGAGAGAGAAAGAGAGAGAGAGCATGAGCTTGGGTGGGGCAGAGAGAAAGGGAGACACAGAAGCCGAAGCAGGCTCCAGGCTCTGAGCAGTTAGCACAGAGACCAATGCAGGGTTCAAACTCACGAACCATGAGACGATGACCTGAGCTGAAGTCAGGGGCTTAGCTTAACAAACTAAGCCACCCAGGCACCCCTACCTCATCAATTAATATTTTAAAGGGATGACTTAGGCAGTATAAATATGCCTTTTAGACAAACTCCATCTCCCTTTCCTCATCAGTAAAACAGGGGTACTATTTTCTACCTATATGTAAATGTATGAAGACACTGAAAATGCTTGGACTTTTATTGATTACTGTATGCTTCCCACCAACCAAGTTTGTTTTGATGGTGCTCAATTGCTATTTCTCATTCATTCAGGAGTTTTTTTTCATTTTATGATTACAATAACACCCTTAATGTGCTGTGAGGAGACAAGGATTCTGAAAAGCTCACCTTTCTGAAAAAAAAAATGAGTATTGGCCCTATTTACTTGCAGTAGTTCTATTTTAACACTGACACAACAGGCTGACTGATTGCCTAGGGGCGGGAAGTGAGATGCTTTTCTAGATGCAAATGATAAGGCCATCTTGCACCCAGCAAGTATATAATGAGAGGAAATCATACCATTACTGGGCATCAAGACAGCATAAACCATGCTTTGAGTATACTCTGGTCCATGATGAAAGACTCTTTTCATGATTCCATTCCTCAGGAAAGAGAGTACCTCTTTTTTCTTCCCTTCTGGTAATTGCATTTTTGGACACAATCGCCTGTTATCTCTAGGCATCCCACAGGTGGGGGTATTGGATTCCATTGAGGATTTGATGTAGCAGCTCAGTCCTTAGCTTCTTTGTGGTGCTAAATGCCATTTTGCTGAGTAATCAGCATGTTTTCTGAATGAAGGTGGCATACCATCTGCAATTTGTTTACTCAATTTCATGAGTTCCATTCCTTGAAAGGTGAAGAGCTGAGCTTTTAGGCAGAGATTTGAAATGGGTTCTTCACAGAAGCTTGCTTGTTACTTACAGAAGCAGAGACTATTAAAATGCAAAGGACTAAAAAAAAAAAAAAAAAATAGAACTCCGTTACTTTGGATTACTGAAGATCACCCTTGAATCAATGTAATTTACTTAAATTGCTGAGTGGGACTTAGAATTCTGGGTTTCACACTTAGCTCATGAGTATTTTTTTTTTTTTCCCTGGCACTTAGATTTTCTCTAAAGCTACTGTTTGGCTTTCTGAGGTAGATTCAAGAAAGCCTGATGGATGAAAATCCAAATTTGCAAAACAGATCAATTAGTGGACCAGGAAGCTGACCACAGAAAAGAAATTCACAATGTGGCTCTTTAAATAATATAATGCTTCCTGGTGAGTTTGAAATGGAATTTGACTTTCCGCATTATTATAGGTGAAGAAATTAAGATTTGAACTTTCTTCCAAATATAATACTTTGATTCCCATACAACCTTTTAGGAATACATGTATTATGTAAGACAACCTATTTGTATTGTAGAGAATGATGTCAAGGACACAAAATCTCACCTGAGATTTTGTCAGAAGACTTGAGACTCAGTTATGAAATCCTTGAGTTTCCCAAAATTGCTGTGGCTCCACTCACAGACCTCTCACTCATAACTGCAGAATTTCTGGTTTCAGACATTCTGGTTTCTCTGTGTACCACCAAACTATGAAAGCTAAGGAAAGCCAGGGTGCCAGGGTAGCTCAGTTGGTTAAGCATCCAACTTCAGCTCAGGTAATGGTCTCATGGTTTGCAAGTTCGAGCGCTGCATCAGGCTCTGTGCTGACAGCTGAGAGCCCAGATCCTGCTTCAGTTTCTGTGTCTCCCTCTTTCTCTGCCCCTCCCCCACTTTCTGTCTGTCTCTCTGTCTCTGAAAGATAAATAAACCTTCAAATAAGTAAAAGATGTTGTTAAAACAAATAAAAGCCAAACAGGTGTCTTATGGAAATACCTCAGCATTTAACTACAGGCAGATACCCAGCCAAGCCAACAGAATCCAAAAAAGAGAAAGTATATGAGCAATGATTATTTCACATATAGATTGTTTCTTCTTTGCTCACTTAACCTACCAGAAAATCTTGTCACTACCCAAAGTGGCCTTGTTTTTGGTGGGACTCCATTTTCTCAGCCACAGTGAATTGCTTTCGTGGTAGACTCTGCTCCGAATCAAGCCTCCCTCTGTTGAGTTGAATTAAATGATACAGACATCAAGTCAATCCAATGATTCTGGGTGCTGGAACCAGAAGGTCAGGGCCATTGGCTTAGTAATGATTTTCAATTATATAAATAGTAATAAAGAAACAGAAAAACAATGTTCAGAAGCTAGAAGTGAGCTCAAAGAGGAGCGGCATGCAGGAGACAGGTTGCAAAGAGAGTTTCTGCTTGAAAACTCAGTATTATAAGATCCCAACTCTACTCTCTCTCCTTCATATTAATAAGTATTTCTTTATATTGAACTCTTTACTGGAGCCAGTTCTGAGTGAGCTTGAACTCCCTTGCTAGTTAAGGAGCCCTGAGCATGCTATGGTGCCTTGTCCTTTTAGGACCAGTTTTTGGTCAGACAATTTAGTTCCATCATTGATGTATTCTGAATGTAGTTAACAAATGAAAAAACTCATGCCCTCATTGATTACCAACTGGATCCAGCGGGCACTGGAAATTCGCCCATTTGAGGAATCCCTCGAACCACTGGTTGGCGATCACCCTACCCTTCCCTACATTTTCTCTGAAGGTCTGGGGCTTACAACCTCCCACATCCGTTGTACTCTGACCTCCTATGTCTGCATATACTATTTCATTGACCCCCTCCATTGGCATAGATTCAACACTTGCTTGGCTGTTTATACTTTTGATAGTCTACTCAACATGAAGTTCTTGTAAAGTGAATTTCTTTAAGCACTGGGACTCATGGGAGGATTTCTCACCATGCACTCTACACAAAATATCAGCAAACAGAAAACTCCAAATCTTTCAAAACATCGTCTTGGGTAACTCTTATTTTCCCTTTCAGCCACTCTCTCACCAGGATTTTGTATTTTTGAAATATTTTTTGCATGCCCCATTCCCTTTTATACCTGTTCTGTATCCTCACCCCTCCCTCTCTCTCATCTGTCCTCTCTATTCTTCTCTGCCCTTTCTCTCCTTGGAGAGACAGAAATCCCACCTCATTTGTCAGGCAGATCAGGTTAGTTTACTTTTTCTTAAAAATTTTTTTAAAGTTTATTTATTTTTGTGAGAGAGAGATACAGATTGTGAGCCAGGAAAGGGCAGTAAGAGCAAGACACAGAATCCAAAGCAGGCTCCAGACTCTGAGCTGTCAGCACAGAGCCCGACACAGGGCTCAGACTCTCGAACTCTGAGATCATGACCTGAGCCAAAGTTGGACACTTAACTGACTGAGCCACCCAGGTGCTCCTAGTTTTCTTTTCTGAAAACTTGGCAACAGCCAGGTTTTATGCCTTGGGGAACCACACCTTCACACTAAAGGACGCTGTAGGAATTTTCTCAAAGTTAGTGTCCCTTAAACAGAATTCTAGTGCCAGCCACCAAAATAATAGAGGTGGTGATAAAGGCAGGAGGGGTCGGTCTGTCCCAATACCTGGGTGTGTCTACTCACATCATTTAGACTTTATGCCATCAGTGATTCTCAGCTGTCCTTCTTAGTGCTGAGATTATGGAAGTGTCTCAGGAGCCACCACACAGAGCGGAATGGCTGAGCATCTCAGGATCCTGGTCCTTCTGGGTTCACTTAAACCAGAGCAGCACAGAGAGTTTGTGCTTCACACAATGGAGTTCTACTAAGAGTACTTTTTAAAGAGAAAGGTCACACTACTAAAAATAGCTTATAGCCTCCTGAAGTAAGAAATGAGAATCTGCAGAAGAATTTTAAGCAGAGAAGTGATAAGCTTTAATCCTCTGTGGCTGGACTGGGATGAGAGTCTCTGGGGTCAGTGACACCAGTTAGGACATTAACCTAGGAGTCCTGCAAGGTGAGGAGGGCCTGAACTGAGAAGGTAGCAGTCATAGTAGAGAGCTATTTTGAAGGCTCACTGGGCTTGGTGGTCAATTTAGCTTTGGGATCTAAGACAGAGGAAGACATCACGTGTGTATGAAGTTCCTAACCTGGTGAGTAGGTGGATATTGGTGCCATTATGAAGTGGAGGGGATATAGTAGGAGAACTTGATTTTTGGAGGGTATATGAGAATCAAGGTTTAATTTTCAATATTTTGAAATCATAGTGTTTTCTGGATGCACATCTGGAAATGTCTAGTAGCCAGGTAGACGTGTGTGGATCTGTTGCTCAGGAGAGACACTGAATTGGAGCCATGGATCTCGGAATCACTGTGATGAAGCGTCACTGTGGGGCATGCTGTGAGGAAGATGTGGAATAAGAAGAAAGAGAAGATTTTTAAAAATGTTTATTTTTGAGGGAGAGAGAGAGAGCAGGGGAGGGGCAGAGAGAGAGGGAGACACAGAATCTGAAGCAGCCTCCAGCTCTGAGCTGTCAGCACACAGCCTGATGCGGGGCTTGAACCCATGAACTATGAGATCATGACCTGAGCTGAAGTCTGACTCTTAACCAACTGAGGCACCCAGGCACTTGAAAAGAGAAGATTTTTGAGCTTGAGATCCTGGGAAGGTGCATCCTTAGTGCCAGCAGAAGAAACAAAGGGGCCCGGGAGGGAAGGGTCAGATAAGCAAGAAGCAAAATCAAGGGAAAGGTTCTGGAAGCTAGGGAAAGGCTGGAATGGACAGCTGAGTCAAATACCAACATCAAGTGATATGGGCTGCAGTATGGATTTGACACCTAGGATGATGTTGAAGAAATCTAGGAGGGTGTCAATTGCAGGAAACAGGTGAGCAGAGGTGTCACCAGGGGTGGAGAAAGGGAGAAAGGGAAGCAGAAAGGAGACCAGTAAGTGCCATCATTTTAAGAATAGTTGTAGGCAAAGAGGAAGGAGTGAGGGCAAAAGAGACAAGAGTCAAAGAAAGAGAGGGCCTGTTTGATGGACAAGGGACTCACAGGAAGTTAGAGTCAATGGGGTTGATAGCAACAGGAAAGGAGCTCACAGTGGGTAAGAGTACATCTCTCCAAGATTAAGATAAAGACAAATTAGGAGGTTGCTTGGAATTCAGGTGTTTAGTAGTAGTAGTAGTAGTAGTAGTAGTAGTAGTAGTAGTAGTAGTAGTTGTTGTTGTTGTTGTATTTTAGCTTAAAAAGTGCTTCTCATCAATTCATTTATGAAAATCTATAGCTCTGAAGTTCATATCACAAGGGTGCCAAAGGAGAAACTGAGAGAGTGATCCATAATTTCCAGTACCTCCTCAGCACATTGCAAAGAGGTGCTTTAGAACGCAGGGTGACACTTCCTTCAAACAACAGAGGCAATCATAATGGCATCAGCCTGGTGACGGAAAGGACCCAAGTGGTTATCAGACAGTTTAGCATGTGGCTGACTTCATGCCAGAAAAAAAGTGAACTGACTGGAAAACAAACAAACAAAACCCAGTCAGATTGTTGGAGTCATTCAGATAGTCTCAGGGACTATAACTCAATGGGAACAAATGAGGAATAATAAAGTTCACATCTCTGCATCAACACAGAAGCAGCCAGCTAAAAAGTAAAATAAATGCATAAGTAAAAAGGAAATGACATGTTAGAAAATCAACTATTTATGTGATAAAATTCTATGCAAGTATGTCTGAAACCTGTCCTTCGCTGAATTACAGAACGAGCCAGTTGTTGAAAGCCTTGTGTAGATGTGGTGCAAACCAAATGTACACAAGGCCAACTTGGCTTCATTACCCACAATCTCAAAAATAGATTTCACCCAGAAATAGTTGTTCTTTTTCTTGGGTGGGTGGGGGTAAGGAGACCAGGGGTAGTGGGTAGCAGTTTACCAGATGGAGTAGGATGCTAGGATGATGTAGTAGTAATGGAGATTTAGCTTACGACAGTAGGGACTCAAGAGAGTTTTTAATTACACCTAGATAGTGTAGTTCAAGCAACAGTCAGGTGACTAATGGGGATTGGATTATGACTTCATAATCTACACAGCTAGGCTTCCACCCTAGGCATGCTAACCTGCAGGTATTAGGCTTTCTCACTTGCTAACCTCCTCTTATAATCAGAGCAGACCACTTTATTAAACCAGCTAAGCACAGCCACGGTACAGCCCCGAGTGTTTAAAGAACATAAATATAAACAGTAAGATTTCAAAGAATCAAACACTCGAATATAATTGGGTGTTTTAGATGTTTGCTCTGGTTTTTATAAATACAACACTGGGATGATGGACTACATAGTTCAATAATGCCCTCACAGAAAAGACTGATTAGAGATGAGTGTGCACAGTGATCGAGTGAGCATGGCATCCACCTCTACGTTGTAGTTGTAGCCTGATTCCAAGGAATATCAAT
The DNA here is from genome assembly GCA_017311185.1 of Proteles cristata cristata. Classification (NCBI taxonomy): domain Eukaryota; kingdom Metazoa; phylum Chordata; class Mammalia; order Carnivora; family Hyaenidae; genus Proteles; species Proteles cristata. The sequence goes on from JAESUZ010000722.1 coordinate 1,011,188, forward strand.
GATGGGTCCAGATGCCTCATCTTGCCTTGTAACCAACAACTCTTAGACAAGCACAGTCTGATAAACTCTTGGAAACAAAAGTTCTTATACTCTTCAGAAAGAGTCTGATAGTTCTGTGGCAAAGCTAAAGTAATTATAAGAACTGGTTTTAAATGAGTTGATCAGTGACCAGTAGCTTGAACAATAAAACTTCTGAAGACCAGCCAATCCATGACAGCCTCCTGCTTCTGAAATGGGCCAATTGGCAATATGCCTGCTCTAGTCCCGCCTTTCTGAAAGTCCACCAATCAGAACTAGCCTCACTTGCACACCCAAGATTCCAGGCTTAGGTTAAGCAAAACCCAGTTGCCGCTGCTCCTGTTGAGTCTTCCAGCCCAGAGACTCCATACCTCTGCACATTATAAAAGTGGCTGCCTGCTTTGCTAGCAGATGCAGTAATTCAGCTTTTTGTTTCAGATGCCAGTAGGTGGCCTGTTTCTTCAGGGCTCTCAATCTCAGCAAAAAGAGAGAAATTGGGCATAGCTTATTGAGGGCTCCCTGCTGGGGCTGAAATTTTGGCCCATCTCTGGGCACTTCACTCACACTATTCAGTGGTCTCTTCTCAGCTGACTGCAGACTGATTTCTTCATCTGGTTTGCCTCAGTTTTTCTATTCTCCTCACCCTCCTCCCCAATGCACTACCAATTTATCCTCTAATGTAGAACGTGTTGATAAGAATCAAAAGGCATTTGGACTGGGACTAAAATGTAATATATATTATATGTTATATGTTATATGTAACACATGCTATATATTAAATAATATATGTGTGTATATATGTATACACTATATATATATTTATATATATATGAGAACTGCAGATAACAATGACTTTTATATTTTCATTTTATTTTTTATATAGTTTTTCTTTAAATTTTTTATTCTTATTTTTGAGAGAAGGTGAGACAGTGTGAGTGGGGGAGAGGCAGACACAGAATGCAAAGCAGGCTCCAGGCTCTGAGCTGTAAGCACAGAGCCTGACATGGGGCTCGAATCCACAAACCGTGAGATCATGACCTGAGCCGAAGTTGGACACTTAACCGACTGAGCCACCCAGACACCCCTGTAGCTTTCAATGTTTATTTATTTTGAGAGAGAAAAAGTGTGAGCAGGGAAGGGGCAGAGAGACAAAGAGAGAGAGAGAGAAAGAGAGAATCCCAAGCAGGTCCCTCAGTGTCAGTGCAGAGCCCAGACAGAGTGGGGCTCAATGTCACAGACCATGAGATCATGACCTGACCTGAAATCAAGAGTCAGATGCTTAACCAACTGAGCCATCGAAGCACCTCAGGAATGACTTAGATTCTCAACGTGACTTGTTCCCCATAAATAAAATGTTGATAATTAAATCTACTTTCGTGTCCAAGGTGAAATTAAACAGTATATGCAAAACATCTCATGCAATGCCTGGAGTGTAAGCTAAGTTCACTTATGATGGTCTTGCTTCTTCTAGATATCTTTGAACTCCTGGTGGTTTCGCTGGCTGTCTTTATTGTTTTCACTTTCAGAGGTGCTTTGGGTCTATGGAACACTGAGCCTCAATTGTGGCTATATATTCAAGATGATTGTTAGGCTAAAATCAACAGCAACAAAACCCTCCATGATGCAGGTTTAGTAGGACTGGAGTAGAGCCCACACATCTGTACTTAAATGCTGTGTGGATTGATTCTGATGTGACTCCAGGGTGAGAGAAAGGTGAGTAGTAGCTCCAGGCTCAGAGGGAGGTATAGGATCACCTGTGTCTTCCCAATTGTTGGCTTTCACTGGGGCAGGAGCAGTGAACCATGGTGAAGTATATGTGGCTAAGGAGACAGGGATTCAAGTATATGCTCTTTTGTTGTGCCTACAGGATAATACTTCTCCCATAGCAGGTTTAAATAAATGTTGGTTGAATTCTAGAAATAAAGATCTGCTTTCCTTGGATGAATCTCTTAGGGCTGCAAATACCGAGAACAACACTTTCTCTAGATACCTACCCTTGACCACTCTCTTGAGATTCACATCTGTAGGGCCCCTACCCATGGACATGTTGCAAACTCAACTCAACTCCATGATAGGTAATCAGACTGCTTGTTTTTTTAAATTAATTCATTATGTATTTAATTTTTTATTTTCAATATGTATTTATATTTTTTGAAAGACATCACAGATATTTTTATTATAAAGCTAGGATTTCAATAATTGTACAGTATGAAATTTTCAAATAACCTATCAGAAAACTGTCCCTTACAAGTATTTATGAATGAGAAACAGAGAGAGACAGATCATGAGCAGGGAAGGGGGCAGAGATAAGGGGAGATACAGAATCTGAAGCAGGCTCCAGGCTCGGAGCTGTCAGCACAGAGCCCGAAGAGAGGCTTGAACCCACAAACTGCGAGATCATAACCTGAGCTGAAGTTGGACACTTAACCAACTGAGCCACCAGGTCCCCCAGACTTCTTGGTTTTGAATCTGACTCTGCTTGACCAGCTGTATGTCTTTGGTTTTTGCCTATCTCATAGGATTAGTGTGATGATTCCATGAGACTAATGTTTGGAAATACTTTGAAAATAAGTGACTAGTGAAGAGGTATATATCAATTAGGTGTGGTTATTATTATAGTTATTATCTAAGTTATTAATCTTTTTGCCCAAACTGCCGTCCTCAATTGCTCCCTACCTAGTGAATGGAAGCCCTAGTCTTGGTGGCCCAAGCAAAACATATGGGAGTCCTTTTTCACCTCTTCCTCCAATCGCATCATCCATGTCCAATGTGCCTTCTAAAAGTTTTAGAAAGGACCACATTGTTCCTTGCCATCTCTCAGCCTAGGCTACATGTGACTTTTTCCTGGACTCCTATAATAGTTTCCCCTTAGGTTCCCTGGCTCCAGTCTTCAGTCCATCTAGACGTCGGCTTTCAAAGCTGCAGAGAAGATACTGTCATCATCCTGCTTAAAACCACTTAGTGACCTCTATTTGTCCTTCACCTACTGTCTTTCCATATTGAACACGATCTTGTTTCTTTGGCCCTTGTTTTTTTCAAGTTCAAATCACTGACATTGTCCTTTCACAATGTGCTTCATTAATTTGGACCTCCTTTCAGTTCCTTAGTTGTGACAGGTGTCTCTGAACTTTCCATCTGGAACATCCTCACCATAAATGAAGAAATGAAATTGTATGAGATGCAGGAGGCTTGGAACCCAAAGGAGATGATGATTATAGTAGGACACCCCCCATCTTGTTCTAAATCCTCACATTCTCTGATAAAAGTACTTAACTCCTGGGTTGGTGAAGAGTATGCTAATGATTGGTGGTCTTGATCCACCCTTTAATTTCATCAACAAGATGTAGCTGCAATAAGATAGAACCTCTTCCTCTGGTCTCCATGGCAGTTACTGCAAAAACCCCATTCCATAACTTCCTGGCCTCTTATTTGGATCTCATTTATACTCACCATTTTGCCTCTAGAAAGCCTTCTTTGATTCTTGCTTTTGGTTCCTGGATTTGACACTTTTTTTTAAAACTCTTTATTTAAACCTCATATTTTCACAGTGGACTTTGAACTGATTGCTCTTGACAACTGGAGTTGTATTCAGTAAGAATTCTCTATTCTAGTTCATAAAATCCAATCCAGAGCCAAACCCTGGCAAATGGGAAAAGACTTGCTTTAGCTCCTCTTGGAGTTAAAGAAGTAAAACCTTAGTCATTGGGCTTGCAGACAATTTTTCCAGAAAATAATCTGTGATAAACAGGCTCAAAGTTGAACTTATTTTCTTAACAGGAAATTTAAAAAATGATAAGTTATAAGAAGTATATGTTTCTCTCTCTCTCTCTCCCTCCCTCCCTCCTCTCTTTCTCTCTCTCTTTCTGTGTGTGTGTGTGTGTGTGTGTATAAACATCTAAATGAGAAGAACAAGAAATATAAACCTAATTGTAGCACTAATAAAGAAGGAAATCTTGCCAGACAAATTTCAAATTCATTATTGACTTTAATTAGCAAATGAGAGGAAAACTCAGATACAATAACTGTCCCTGGTCTTGACTTTATTACCACATTGCACAGAGCATTTCACAAAATGATAGCCTATCAGCGCATTTAAATCAGCTTGGAGGTGAGCAATTGCAGCAGCCCAAAGCCGACTGGTTGCATAAAAAGGGAATGTAGTAGAAATGACAGCCTTTTGGAAAGATGGTGACATGGACCCTGTCTTATTTAGCGTCTTTTCTAATGTTGTGGAAGGGGAAGCATATAGTGTATTAATTAAATTTGACAAGGATGCTGATTTGGTTAACAGAGTGAACCTGGAGAGTTTAGGAATGTGGTAAGAAAAGAAGAAGAAAAAATACAGTTTGAAAAAAAGGCAAATAGTGCATTCTGGGAGAAATGAGCTATTCAAAAAATATTCAGGGATCCCCAAACAAGAAGTAAGGCACATTTGGGAATACAGAGTTGGAAAGGCCATACTTGTTTTCCTTCCCTAAGGAAGGCAGGGAACATCACTCAGTATGCATCCCCTAAGGCTAAACACTGTACCACTTGATAAGGCTTCAGCACAAGTATTTCCTTACTGTGATTAAAAAAAAAAAAAAAAAAAGATATCTTGGAGTAGATGGTTTCTATGTATTTCACTGAAATGTTCTTTGTGTTGGCTATAGCTCACTCTTATTGTTATTACCAAATCACGTGCCAATCGTCTCTATCATGGCTTCCTTGTATGTTAATGACAAGGAACATATCTCTAGGGTCAAAAATCTTCCTTCATCAGCCCCCTTCATCTCTAGTCAATGTCTGGTTTTCCATCAGGGTTTAGAGGTGCATTTCAAGAGGAACTGATTTCTACCTTCTCAAAGACATTAAAAGAAGTTTCTAAAATGATGAAAACCTTACTTGCATTTCACTTAATGGCGTTCAGTTTCCTGATTTTTGATAATCACCGTTCAAAGACTGTCCATATTTGGAATGTTATAATGAACTTGGATTTGTTCTTTGGCATGCCAGTTTGTGAACATGAAATGTATCTCTTGGTTCTCTCTCTTCTGCAGCCCCCTGGATCAATTTTTGTCCCTTGTGTAGCCTCTTGGCTATCTTACATGTGTACTGATGTCAAAAATGGCTTGATTAGAATATTAATTCCTGCAATTTGCCAGTTACATGATCACAGACCTTAAGGGTTGCAGGGTTCTCCAACCTGCTGAACATTGTTCTTCGGGGTGAATTTAAGAGTGTGTGCCCAAGAAGTCCAGAGTGCCTGCTGCTCATGCTTCCTGGCTATGAAGGTGATGATATGCAGTAAAAAACTCACTGCTACAAGCTCTCTTCTATAGGGGCCTGTAGGCCATTATGAGATGGCTACTGGTAACACCATTCTTCTCTCCCTATAACTCTGGATATACTTTTACCTCCCTCTGCCCCACGGAGGAGTTTTGGGAGCAGGTATTAAGAGGCCTCAAGCCTGTGGATTGATGCTTTGACTTCCCAGTTTCTTCATCTGCCTAATGGGTACAATAACACTCACCATATAAAATTGCTAGGGGGATTGAATGCAACAATTAATGAAAGCCCCTTAGTGCAAATGGCCCCCATTAAGAGCTGTCAGAATGTAATCAGCTGTTGCTTTATTGAGCTCATTTATAAGAGGTGAATAAAATAAATAATAACTTCTTGTCTATGTGATTCCAATTTGATAGACTTTCACTGAGGATTAATGACCTCAGAGGCATAAAACACTTGGAAAGGAGGAGTCATATTGCAGAAATCTGAGGTGATTAGTTATTTTTGCTGGGTTAAGGTGATTTAGTATAGACTTGGAGTTCACTCTCTTAATTTAAAAGAAGAATGTTTCCTGGACTACAGAAGGAAGTAAGAATAAATCTAGCTGTATTTTGACAACCCTTTAAACCTTTAGCATTTGCAGTAAAGTTGACCATCAGAATGATTCTCCTATCCTCTAGGACTGGAGTTGGCAACTTTTCCTAGAAAGGGCCAAGTTGGTCAATAGGATGAGCTTTGTGTGCCATGTGGTCTCTGTACCTGCTACTCCCCTTCACCATCATAATACAAAAATCTACTATTCATCTCTACTTACCTCTGCCATCATAATGCAAAAGCTGTTATAGACAAAATGCAACCAAATGAGTGTGTCCCAATAAAACTTTGCTTACAAAGGGGCTGGATTTATCCTGTGGACTGGATAGGGATACCAGTTCCAGGATAATACTGATACAATAATATTTTACAATATTAAAATGCCTTTTGGGTACCTAGGAAGCTCAGGCAGTTAAATATCTGACTCTTGACTTCAACTCAGGTCATGATCTCATGGTTTATGGGATCAAGCCCTGCATCGGGCTCTATGCTGACAGCATGGGACCTTGTTGGGATTCTCCCTCTATAACCCCCCCCCCCACCCAATATACACACATGCTCACTCGCTCTCTCTTTCTCAAAATAAGTAAATAAATATTTTTAAATCGCTTTTCAAGAAATTGATGAAGTTATGGATTCTACCCCCTAACCCTACCTATTGATGCCAGAGATGAAAGTACTCTGAAAAGACTTGGTTGGAAAACCATCTAAATTATTTCAGTAGTGTAGATAAATGGGATAATTGAAGAACTTCAACTACAAAAATTCTGGTTTGAATTTGGGGCTTATCTATTTATAATCATCGTATTAATGAGGCTGCCATCTCATCCCATATTCCTACAGTTCTTCAGACCAAACCCTGGGTCTAGCTTGGGGTGGGCAAGTCATTTTCATCAGCTTGTCCTTTAAGACAGCTTTCTTTTACCAAAAGAGCACACTTCAAGAAATTTGAGAACACCCAGAGCAAAGCAGTGGGACTGGAGAAGTCTCTGGACATTAAGGCTTGTGGGGAGCTTATTCAGTATGAAAAAGAGAAAATAAAAAATCTTAAAATATGATGGGCTATTATATGTTTTCCAAGATTCTTTGAATTTTCTCCCCCTGTCCACCTTTTTTCTTTTCTTTTTTTCCCATTTCCAACCCATTTCTAGAAAGGAATCTACTGAACTTAATGGGATGGGGCAGTTCAAGTGCCCACAAGAAAAGAATCTGATTATTTAGAAAACTCCTTAGATATTAATGACCACAGAGGGAAAGCCATTTTATTCTACAGATGAGAAAACCGAGTCCCATAGATGCTAAAGAACTTGTCCAAAAACACACAGCTATTTGGTGACAGGGAGTCAGAACATGGGAAGGTCTCTTCCAAGGTCAGTGGTCTCTGCCATATCTCAGTGACCCCCCCCCCAATCTTTCTATTAACTAGTGATTTGAAATTTATAGGATGTTCTCTGCATTTGATACCTTTCTTGATTCTCACATCAGTTCTGTAAGGTAGGTGGCCTTGTGTGCAAGGTCTTAACCGTTATTTCACCACTGACTACTTTTAAAAGGGATTATTGAACATTTCTGAACTTCCACATCCAGTCATGAACACAACAGTACTTACCTTGTTATAGGAAATAGAAGCGATGAGATGAGCAAGCATACAGTATGGATCTGGGAAGTGCCACGCAAAGCGAAGTGACTGTGGCTGTTGTACAGAACTCTCTGAGCCTCAGGGAAATATAGAGACCTGTCCAGGGCCAGGAGGATAGTAAGTGGTGGAAAGTGACCCAACTGCTAGCTGCCCTCCTTCTTTGTCCAGTGCTCTTTCCCTCTCATTATCATGCTACCTCCTGCCTGCAAGCAGGTCAGGGGCAGATAAGTATAGAAGGTAAGACTGTGAACTATTAGGGAAATAGCCCTAGTCAGGTTCCTTAGTTCTTACTGGTGCCTGCTTTTCACTGATTCTGTTCATCTGAGTGCATATTTCTAGGGAGGGAGGGAAGAAGGAAGGAAAGCAGGAAGGAGAGGAAGGAGAGGAAATGAAGAAAGAAAGGAAAAAACCCAAAACTTGTAGGAAGACACAAAAATCTTAGGCAGGGCACCCAGTTAGGATGGGTCCCCACTGAGAAAACTGCAGGGGGCTCATTTGGTTTTGCCAGATACCTAGGACCAGAAAGTCTTTTGGCCAAGATGACCCAGAAATTCAGAACCCCCACGGTGGGGAACAAGGTACAAAGTCCTCAGCAAATCTCTCTCATTTCCCTGAGGATATGCCAAAGATGCCAAGAGTGCATTCATAGGACTCTTTTGGGCATTGGGCCGGACTGTGGCTTCTTGGAGAGATAACTGGGGGTTTGGAGGTAGACAGGCAGGTTCGTATGACAACTTTGTCATTAGCTATGTGACATGGTACCCCAGTCTCTGGCTCTGTATAACAAATCTCAGCATGTCACCAGATTATCGGAGGCCCCTATGGGGTAATGTATATAAATTGCCAGATACAGTGCCATAAACATGATGGAAATGGACATTATTGAATACTGACTACGTGTTGGACATTGTTTTAAGTGCTTCACATGCTCAGTGAATTGAACATTCATGATAACCCTGTAAGATAGGCTAAACTTTTTTCCTTTTTGCAGTTAAGGAAACAATATAAAAATGGGTAAACTGCACCATCACACAACTCAGGAATGTGGGAGCTAAGATTTGAACCTAGGCAGTCTGATTCCAGATTCTTGTTTTTATTTTCCTTATTTATTTGTTTTAAATGTTTGTCTATTTTATTTTGAGAGACAGGAGTAGGGGGCAGTGGGGGGGTGGGGTTGAAGGACAGAGAGGAAGAGAGAGAGAATCCTAACCAGGCTCTGCGGTATCAGCGCAGAGTCTGACGTGGGGCTTGATCCCACCAAATGTGAGATCCTGACCTGAGCCAAAAATCAAGGGTCTGACACTTAACCAAATGAGCCACCCAGGTGCCCCTTGTTTCTTTAAATTAAAAACTAATTCATATTCAATACACAGTGTCTTCAATATATCCTATTTCCTAAGTTTTGACATATGTGTATACCTGTGAAAACATTACCACAATTAAGATAATGAATGTATATCCATTGGTCCCCAGAGTTTCTTTGTGTTCCTTCGTGACCCTTCCCACCTGACCTTCTGCATCTTATCCTGCTCCCCAGTTACTCCCCCAGGCAACTACCGATCTGCTTTCTGAGATTTGTGGATTCATTTGCATTTTATAGTATGTTACATGAATGGAATCATGCAGGATGTATCCCTTTTTGTCTTGTTGCTTTCACTTAGATAATTATTTTGAGATTCATCCATGTTGATGTATATATCAACAATCGATTCTTTTTTATTCTGGGTAGTATCTCAGTATAAAGATGTAGCCACAATTTGTTTAATTCACCCATTGATGGACACTTGGAATGTTCCCAGTTTTTGACCAACATGCATTAAGCTGCTGTAAATATTAGTATACAAATAATTATATAAATATTTGTTTCCCCTGCTTTTAATCCCAAAACGCCTATAATGCCTACCTCTGTTACTGAGATAAGGTCAGTAAACCTTAGGAGAGCAAAAATATGATCACCTAGCATGGAATTCCTTTCTTGAAATCACATACTGTCCAGGAAAGAACTCCATGGTCTTGCTCCTTTCATGGAATAATGACAGAAGAAAAAGAACCCCTTGTGTATCCCATGTTAACATGTGGAAACCTTTCTGGGATGGAGGAAAGAGTAAAAAATAAAAGTGCTGGTTCCTGAAATTTGCTTTACTGGAAAGCAGAACCCAATCTACCTGTTCAAGAATTTCAATCTGATGTGTTTTCAGTGCCGTTATTGGTGATGAATGACTGGGCGCAGCCATATTACCTGCCAAAAGTTAATGTGACAGCTCCAGGGACTTAGGCAGGAAATGAGGCCCCTGGATGTTCCCAGAGTCGGTAAGACAATTAATCAGATTTACATCCATCGCATTTCAGAGAACTAAAATTTCATCAGCTGCTTGTAAGCATTCATTTGGGGGGAAACCACATTACTTTAAGTGAAATCCATCAGTCGAGATGTTTATAAAATACACAGTGGCAAACAAGGATGAAAAGCCAGTAGAAGAAGTCAAAGATCACAGATAATGCCGAGGCAGGAGAACACATTAGACAGGACTGCACACATATAGCCCAAAGAAATGGATCTCTTGGGTTAAAACTGTCCAGCAGAGAACACAGGGACTTGATAAGTTTCTAAACCTTAAGTGATAAACTAAAAAGTCCGGATGGCAGGAAGAGATAAGAGGTTGCTTCCCAAAGCAGGAAATGAAATATTCTTGGAGACTGAAAGGGGAAAAAACCCAGGGATCTTACAGCACTTTTTTTTTTCTTTGAGTTGTTTTCTCCTATAGGATTTGCAGATACTAATACAATGGGAAGTGTTGTCCAGGAGGCAGAACAGAAAATTACCTGTGACCACAGACTCATATCTCATAGAAGGGGTAAGAGAACAGTGCTGTAGAGAATTTGCCCGTGAAGAGCCTGCTGTCTTGATTCTAGGATGGAGCTGAGATGTTGTATGGTGGCAGTTCTCATTGCTTAAGGGGCCTGTGGTTCCACTGGATTTTGAGGCATTATTCACAATATTTCTGGTTTAAAGACTTTTTCAAAATCCATAGGCAGCCATTTCTTACCCCTGAGTTATCTTGAAGTCAGATTCCTAAGGCACTACTCACCATTATCTATGGTTGTACCGCAGATGTCAAGTCAATTTGGGGAAGGAAATTTGGATAGTTCTCAACAATAAATGACCCAAAGATTCATTTAACCAAAGATTAAAAGACATGACTTTTTTTTTAAAATTTGATTGTCGTTGGTGACATAGAGAGCTGAAAGAGGCCGAGATTCCCCATACTTATCGACAGATAGTAATAGCAAATGGGCGTGATGGTTGCCCCCAATTGTGTCTGTGTTCTGGCTGATCTCCTTCTAGGTAATCCTAGATATCTCTAATTCCAAACTCTCCTTTGATTTTGACAAGCCTTTATGGAGGCCTCCTATGTGTAGGCAATACCAAAATGAAAGGCACTGACACATGAACCATGTCTGGGAGCCATTTCTATGTGGGATATTATGTGAGTGACAGCCCTGGTAGGAAGAATTGAGTTCAAATGAAAAGGTGCTAATGAAGAGATTACTTATAGAGGAACTGTCAGGGTTAAGGGCACACATGGAGATTGTGGAGCACCCAGAGATATAGCAGTGGGGAGCAATCAATAATCCTGTAGCTGAAGAGGAAACAGGGAGGAAATCTTGTCACAGGAGCCCAGTGGGAGCAGGAGTCATGTTGGCCAAAACTAGAGCCATGCAAGGGCATGGCGTTGGCCACAGACACTAAGATACGGAGGGAGCAGGGCAGAGATCGCTAGCCCAAGCTCTCTTCCTCCATTTTTCTTCACCCACCCTTTAGTCACTTGCTGATGCCTCCCCTTGGCCAAATCCAACCTAAAATTGGCAACAAGGAGTTTGCAGGAATCTGCTATCTTAAGGGGGACAGCAAAGCAAGGAACAAAAAAGCACAGTCCTGGAGGTCCGGTGAGGTGGAATAAATCAACAATAACAAGCACAGTCTACCCTTTTGCCATCCAGCATTTATTCTTGCTTTTCATTAAGTAAAGAAACACTCATCCTCAAAGCAGAGGAGAGAGAAAGTCTTATTAGAACCACTTGTCAGAGGATGATGTCAATTCAGTCGCACAGCTACCTGGAACTTGAATTATAATGGTAGCCTTTTCTTGGGTAGTTTATTTAAGGCAGGAAAGGGAAAGGTGGGAAAATATCAAGTGACGTAAAATACACATAATTGTATAGCTACCACGACTATAGGTAACCATAGCTTTCCTCTTCTATCATTCATTCTTTTCCCTTACCCTCTGTCATCAGCCCAAGGTTCTTTACTTATTACAGTGACCCATAGCTTCATGACTGAAGGAACTAAGTTCTCAGTTAGTAAATACTGAGTTGTCATGCTTTTCCATATTGGACTTGGGAGGGCCAAGACAGAGCCCACTGAATCCTCTGGATTCCACATCTAGCCCACTTGTTCCACTGTGTACATGTGTAGCTTTCGCTGTGTTATTCTTGGCCTGATATGCTTGAAAGCCACCTGAATACAAACAAACCTAAGAGGTGCAAACTACAGGTGTCAGACTCCTGAGACACAGAGCAGAAAATCGGAGCGAGGAGAATGGAGTATATCCAGAACTGATGATGTCAAGGCTGAGATAATATTGGCTTGGACTGTGATCCTGTAAAGAGAAGTAGGCTCAGGCTTGGTCTGAAAAGTCAAAGGTTTTATGTGATGCAGAATTAAGTGCCATTCTGGGCAAGGCCACAAGTGTTCCGTGACTCCTATTACATCCCCACCTACTCAGGAAGCATTGTTAGATAATTATATCAGGTTTCCATTGTGTCACAAAATAAGTCATCATTATAATAATAGTTAATAGTTTATTTATCAAACACCTTGTCATTATAATTAATAAGTGTAAAGTAGGGGGCCTGCGTGGCTCAGTTGGTTAAGCATCCGACTTTAGCTCAGGTCATGATCACATGGTTCATGAGCTTGAGCCCCACATGGGCCTCTGTGCTGACAATGAGGAGCCTGTTTAGGATTTTCTCTTTCCATGTCTCTCTGCCCCAGTTCCACTTGCTCTTATTCTTTCTTTTGGAATAAACAAATAAACTTAAAAAATAATTCCAATGTGTATCTATCTATCTGTATACTCTCTTTCTCTCTCTCTCTCTCTCTATATATATATATATATGTGTATATATACACACATATATGTACACACATATATATATACACATATGTTTATGGGCAGTGAAACAGATGGAGAGAGGCCCCGTAACTTTCCTAAGTCATATGGTTAGTGAATAGAAGAGGCTGGGATCGGAACCCAGACTTGCCTTACTGCAAAACCCATGTCCTTACTATGGTCAGAATGTTAGTTTAAACTACAGGACAAGCTAAGAGAGGAAGGACAGAGAAGGGAGTGAACTTGGAGGCAGGAGCCCATGGTAGAGTGAGCAGTGGACATTCGGCACCAGAGGAAGATGTGCAGCATGGTAGAACTGGGGTGAGCCAGCTGAGGGTGCTGGAGAGAACAGGCAAGCTGAGAGGTGGGGAGGAGACACAGTGCAAGGTTTTGCATCCAGTTACAGATCATGCTTCATTTGCCATAAACATAACCTTTCTTGAGTTCTCAATTCAATCACAGATTTTTTGAAAGGAAAATTAAAAAGAAAGAAACCCACAAAAAGAAATCTCTTTTTAATCTCTGCTTTTGCCCCCACTCCCTCTACACTTATGAAAAGAGAAATAGAGCAGTTCAGTGCCTGTTGGTACGTTACCATGGAGACGGCTTCCACATGCTCTCCAGTCATGACTCACCACTGCAGGAGTCTCCAAACTTAATTATTTATTAATAGGCTTTTATCAGGGCAGTCTCCAGAGGTGGAACATCTTGTTTCCAAGGCTGGGATGGCGGAGAGAAACAGGGGCAGAAAATACTATGCAATTACAAAGAATTAATTAGAAGCTCTGTAAACGTAGTGATAAACATGCCTAGGACAACCTGCAGTGGGATTTGAGGGTACTCAGGTGTCTGGGGAAAAAAATAACAAAAATGAGCAGTAAGTCTCCAATAATTCTTTGTCTTGTAACACCAAAGAGTCTTCCACACTGTTCCTCTCATGTTATTCAAGATGGATTAGTGAGCTACAAATTCCAGAAAAAAATATAGAATCCACACTCAACATATATACCTAGAATGTTTAGTGTTGCACAGTATCACCAAATGGACTTAGCTGAATTCACTAATCAATTTATCCATTAATAGGGGTTACGTAGAAATGATACCAAGGATAGAGTAAGTTCTTACAGGGAAACATTAGTGATGCTTATGACACAATTTAAATGATTACACACGAATTATTTTTTTCCATATGTTTAGACCTAGTAAATGGAAGTGGAATGGGAAAAGCACAAAAGCAGCTGATTAATTTGCTAATTACTTTATTGGATCATCCATTCCTTTATCCAGTCAACTACAGATCTATTCGTGCACTCATCCATGCTTACTAGAAATCAAATACTGGTTTGAATATCACGCAGTGCTTGACCCAAGAGACTTGAAACATGTACATAGGTCATTAAATTCACGGTAAAAGATTGTTAATTACCTTAAAAGGTGCATTAGTGAAAGGGTGTGATAAATGGCATGATAAACCGTGCCATGATGAAGCCACAGAATGAATGGTGATGCTTTGTGTCTGAGATTGAATTAGCTGCCTGCTGACATCCGTTATATCTCTTACAATCTCCCTGAATCTTTGTGACAGTCAACTCATTTTTGATGTGAGGTTGTGTGAACAGGATACCAAAACGTATCTTAGTTTCATTGTTGAGTTTTCTTGTATTTAGGTGGCAGATCTACATGCCATGATCTGCGTGGGAAAATTTAGTCAGCCTTTTAGCAACTTTAAGTTTAAACTTCTACTCCCTTTAATTTAAGATATAATTACTGGGCTGTCCTGTTTCTGATATAATTGAGTCTTGTGAAAAGTTACATGCAGAGCATGCCAAAGCATTTTTAAAGCTAGAAAGACCTTAAAAGTCACAAAACAAATAAGAGTCCCCATCTCTTGGCTGTTTATTGTAGGTCAGGTACTTTGCAAATATGATTTTTTAATCCTTAAACAGGTTACAATCTAAGTATGATCAGTCAGAGTTTTTTGTCAATGAGGAATTGAAGAAATGCTAACTAACAGATCCAATGATCCCAGAGCTGGTCAGGAAACCTGGAAAGAAACGCAGTCATGTCTAAACCCAAAGGTAGTGTTTATTTGACTAGACTCTGTGATCCAATCTAGCTTTAATTCCCTTGTTGCACAGACAGGAAAAGAAAGGTTTGGAAATTTGAGAAAAACCCATATTCACTCCTGATCAAAAGGTCTTAATGAACTAGGAAGAATTTGATCAAGAACGTTATCTAAAATTAATAGCCAACATCATAATTAATAGTGAGCCTTTAAAATAATTCTCATTGAAGTCGGGAATGGTACAAGGATTCATGCAGTCATTACTATTATTTAACATTGATCTGAAATTTTGGTGGTGGAAATGGGGGCGGATTACAGAGAGTTATAAGAAACAGGAGAATGAGAAAAAGTTCATAATTGATCTCTTGATAAAAATGAATGAAACAATTAAAAATTCTATCAAAGCAAATGTTAGAATTTGGAACATCGGCTCCCATTTCAAACTATTCATTCAAGAGCAGGAGAATGAGAATAACCAACAGAATCTTGAAAAACAAAAGCAAAACAAAGTTAAAGCACTCAAACTTCCCAATCTCAAAACTTGTTACAGCTTCAGTAATCAAAACAGTGTGGTATTGGCCCAAGCATAAATCAAAAGAATAGAATTCAGAGTCTAGAAATAAATTTTTATATGTGTAGCCAAATGACCCTTGACAAGGGTGCCAAGGTAATTTAGTGGGGGAAAGAATAGTTTTTCCAGCGAACAATGTTAGGATAACTGGATATTCAGATGTATGAAAATAAGCTGGACCCCTTCTTTATACCACACACAAAAATTAACTCAAAACGGATCATACGCCTAAAAATAAGAGACAAAATTATATAAAACCCCTTGAAGAAAAAAAATAGAAGTAAATATCCCTAACTTTGGATTATGCAAATCTTTCTTATGTAAGACACCAAAACACAAGAAACAAAAGAAGAAACAGATAATTTGGACTTAAACAAAGATTAAAAATGTGTATGCTGCAAAGAAAACCCTCAAAAAAAAAAAACCCACAGAATGAAAATATTTGCAAAATCATATGTCTAGTAAGAGACTGTTATCTAGAATATGTAAAGAACTCTTACAATTCAATAATAGAAAAGGACGATAAAAGCACAAAGAATTTTGAGTAGACATTTCTTGCAAGAAGATAAGCAAGTGGTCAAAAAGTCTGTGTGAAGATGCTCAATATAACTAACCATTAGGGAAATGCCTATCAAAACTCCAATGTGATACTACTTCAACTCCACCGAGATGGCTATAAGCAAAAAGATAGATGACAACTCATGTTGACAAGGATGTGGAGAAATTGTAACTTTTATACATTGCTGATAGGAATGTAAAATGGTGCAGCCACTTTGAAAAACAGTTTGGGGGCGCCTGAATAGCTAAGTTGTTTAAGCGCCTAACTTCAGCTCTGGTTATGATCTTGTAGTGCGTGAGTTCGAGCCCCGTGTCAGACTCTGTGCTGACAACTCAGAGCCTGGAGTCTGCTTCAGATTCTGTGTGTCTCTGTCTCTGCCCCTCTCCCACTCATACTCTGTCTCTCAAAAATAAATAAATGTTAAAAAAATTTAAAGTAATTAAAAAGAAAAATAGTTTGGCAGTTTCTCAAAAAGTGAAGAGAGTTACCGAATGATCCACAATTCCAGAACCCCTAGGTATATACCCAAGTGAATTGAAGACATGTCTAAATAAACTCGCACATGAATGTTCTTAGTAGCACTGTTGATAATAGTCAAAAAGTGAAAATACTCCAAATGTCCATTAACTGGATGGATTGATAAATCACTGTGGTACATTCACACAATGGATTATTGGTAGGTAATGAAAAAGGCATGAAGTACTGATGCATACTAGAACATGGGTGGACATTGAAAATCTTACATAAGTGAAAGAAGCCAGTGACAAAAGATCACATGTTGTTTATTTCATTTATATGAAATGTCTTTAATGGACCAGCTTATAGAGACACAAAGTAGATTACTAGTTTTCAGGATGGGTAATGGGGAGTGCCTGCTAATGGCTATGAGTTTTGGGGGTGATGAATATGTTCCAAACTTAGGCAATGATGATAGTGGCACAATTCTGTAAATACACTGAAATCACTGAATTATGTACTTTATGTAGATAGCTTTTACTATATATGAATTATATTTCAATGAAGATTTTTTAAAGCAGCAGGTTGTGTGTATATTTATATATACATGACGTTGTGAAGACATAACAAAATATTCCATTGAAAGCAGACCACAATGCAAATGAGCATTCTATGGTCAGAACTATTCATCATTGTGGAGCGCCTGGGTGGCTTAGTCGGTTAAGCGTCCGACTTTCGCTTAGGTCATGATCTCGCAGTTTGTGGGTTCGAGGCCCGCGTCGGGCTCTGTGCTGACTGCCAGCTCAGAGCCTGGAGCCTGTTTCAGTCTGTGACTTCCTCTCTCTGACCCTCCCCTGCTCATGCTGTCTCTCTCTCTCCTAGAACTAAATAAAACATTAAAAAAATTTTTTTAAAAAAGAACTATTCATCATTGTGTTGGAGGCATTAGCGGTGGAATTAAACAGGAATGTTAACTAACGCTTTAAGAATGGAAAAGGAAGAAGTAGACTTATTTTTGTTGGATGATGAAATGATTATCTAGAAAGCAGCCCCTCTCCCCACCCACCCCTCACCAAAATTCTATGGAAGGCCTACTATAAAAATTAAGTAAAATAAATACCTTTGCAGTTTGTAATTTCTACATACAAAAGCTGGAAACTTCAAACATACAAACAAAACTATCTAGGAGACATACTGAAAGAGTAAACTCTACTTAACAATAGCAAAAAGTGAAACTAAAAGTTAAGAAAAAATGTGCAATAATTTTATGAGGAAAACTATAAAACACTCTGAAAGATGTAAAAGTAAATTTGAACAAAGTGAAAGTCATACCATGTTCTTGGAAGGAACATTCAACATCATTAAAATTACCTATATTAATATGTATATATAATAAGACCCCAAATAACAAATAATTGCATTTTTCCCCCTGGATCCAGACAAGTTAATTATAAAGTTTATTTTCAAGAACCAAAAAAATTTGCAAAGAGTCTGTAATTGAGAACATTGTGAATAGAGCCAGAAATAGACTTACTTACATATGAAAATTTAATATATAACATTACAACATCTCATACTGATGGAGGAGAGATGAACTTTCTGATGAACAGAAAAGTGAAAATTTAAAAATTGGTTTCCTCATATCCCATACCAAAAAGGATCAATATGAATCATAGATTTAAATGTGAAAAATAAAACCTTAAATACTGGAAGAAAATATAGATTAATTATTTTATAATCTGGAAAAAGGGATATTTTATGTAATAATAATTTAAAAATTCATAATCAGCGGGGAAAACTATACTTTCATGTAATATAAAATTATAGATTATACATAAATTTGTAGATTATGTAAAATATAAAATATAATTTTTACAAGTACAAAAGAGTTTGCAACTTACTTGCAAATTACAGTGAAAGAATTAGCAATGTTAATAATAAAAGAATTTCTAAGCATAATTTAAAAGAAAATTTATAGGAAAGGGGCACCTGGGTGGCTTAGTCAGTTTAAATGTCTGAATTCCCCTCAGGTCACGATCTCAGAGTTTGTGAGTTCAAGCCCTACATGAGACTCTGCACGGATGTTGTGGAGCCTGCTTCAGATTCTCTCTCTCTCCTTCTCCCTCTGCCCTTCCTCTGTGCTCTCTCTCTCTCTCTCACGCTCTCTCTCTCAAATAAATAAACCTAAAAGCAAAACCTATAGAAAATGGGAAAAACACATAAAATCATCAAGTTACAGGATGGTCCTTAACATATGAAAAGATGTTCAATGTCACTTATAGTAAGAAGTATAAAAATTTTAAACTGTATTGAAATAGCATTACTCACCTTTCCGATTGTCAAAATCTAAAAGTTTAACAAAATACACTATTGTTGAGACTGCAAAGATACAGTCACTGTCATAGATTCCCAGTGGGAATGTAAAACTGCACAATAATTTTGGTGGTAGTTTCAAACAAAATTATATGTACATGTACTGTTTGACCCAGCAGTCTCTTTTCTAGAATTAAAAAAAAATAATACATTGCAAAAGTAGAAAAATACATATTCACAAAGATGTTTATTATAGCATTTTGTCATAGTAAAAGACTAACCCAAATGTCCATTAGTAGGGGACTGGGTAAATAAACTATGAATATGTAATGAACCACTATGTAATTAAAAATTTATGTTTATATGTTTTATATGATCTCTGGAATGTACTGTAAAGTCAGAACAACAACAACAACAAAAGAAGAAATTTTATATAGTATCTCGATATTTAACCAAGTCAGGGGAAAGTTTCGATGGATGGATGGATGGATGGATATCTCCTTTCAAAATGGAGGGATGCCTGGGTGGCTCAGTCAGTCAAACATCCGACTTCAGCTCAGATCATGATTTCACTGCTCATGAGTTCGAGCCTGCGTCAGGCTTTGTGCTCAGAAATCAGAGCTGGAGCCTGCTTCAGATTCTGTCTCTGTCTCTCTGTCCTTCCCCTACTCATGCTCTATCTCTTTCTCTCAAATAGTTAAAAAAAAAAATCAAAAAGTGGATAGAAAGCCATATTTTGTAATATTTTATAGGGAGAGGCAGAAACAAATAGGAGTTCTACTTTTCTAAACACATTGCTTTGCTGGTTTGACCTTAATACCACATCCGTGCACGTGTTTTTGGACCAAATGACATTAAAACTCAAAATGTGTGTGTGTATGCACGTGTGCTCACCAAGTAAATGATTATGCTAACAAAGATTTTCAGCATCAGAGAAGAGGTCAAAACTAAAAGCAAATAAGAAATGCCAAAAGCAATAATGGCTTACATCGGAATAATTCCAATAATTCTTACATTGAAATGGGGATATCAGTATGAAATTATATATTTTCTTTGTCCTAAGTAAAAACCTAGAAACCACGACCAAAGCAATGGCAATGAGCACTGCTAGTGCACAGATCATGAACTACTTAATGACAAAATTAATCAAAGATCCTTGAAGATATGGCTGATTCCAGATTTAGGGTAAGAAATGTGGAAAATGAGTCTGGATCATAGAACATATGGAAGTGACTGAAGACTGTTCAGGTTTGATTTAAAATAATCTAGGATAAAACTTAAAGAGACTTCTACTGTCCAAAGATGGATTAGAGCACACCCGTATTTTAAAACTCATTAGTTTATAATGATATTCTTCTCAAATTCCCCAAATATTCCCTTTGGAGTATAAGGGAGTCAACTCATTATTTGAAAACTGGTAAGTAAAGGGAAAGAATTAATCAAGAAAACATGTAGATGGCAGAACTTATGAGTATTATAGTCAATTTTTGGAACTTAATATTTTTTATTGTGATAAAGTATTTATAATAAAACATTACATAATTAAAACATTTAAATCATGTGTTATTCGTATAACAGTAGGGAAACAAGCAGCGGGAAGAACAATGAAATAAAATTCACATCCAATTTGTCTTTTTCCCACATGATAAAGATGACATTATTTTTATCATTGATGGGGCACCTGGCTGGCTCAGTTGGTTGACCACATGACTCTTGATTTCAGAGTTGTGAGTTCAAGGCCAACATTGGGCATACAGCTTACTTAAAAAAAAAAATCACTAAATCACTGACAAAATGCCAGATTATTTAATAAGTACTATAAGAGTAATTGTTTAACTATTTGAAGAAATAACTTGCATTCTTACCCTATACCATCACTCAATGTAAATTCCAGATGGAATAAAGAGAACATAGGAGTTGGGACAGGTGGATAAAGGAAGGGAAAAGGTTGGGGGAGGAGGAAAAAACAGAGGAAAAGAAGTGGACAGTTAAGCAAAGAGAGAAGTGTTAAGAAAGGGGAAATTATTTAATATTAAAGTGGGTCAGGACTTTTGAGGCAAAAACCTCAAAGAAAATGTAGAAAAGAATACAACAATGTGGGCTCTGGAGTCAAATTATCTGGCTTTTAGAGACCATCTCTGCCACTTGCTAATTGATATGTGACCTTGGAGAAGATGGTGGAACTCTTTGTGCCTTGGTTTCCTCATCCAGGAAAAAGAAAAAAAAATTGCATGTACTTTAGAAGAGATTTACAGATTAAATAAAATAGCATGTCTTAATAACAGTATAATTTGAAACACAGTAAAACTAAATAAATATGGCTATCATTGAACGTAATTAAAAAATTTTGTGTATAATGAAATTATCATAAACAATTAAAATGCAAATGACAATATTTGCAATAAATATAAGTACATATGTGGAAAATGTAATATATTTATTGGACAGAAGGCACTACTCAGGGAATATATAAGGATGAAAACAGTCTGGCTGGCAGATTCCTAAGATTTTTTACTGACTATGTGGTGCCTCCTATATGACATCTTAAGCTGAGCTAAAAAAGATGAAACTTTGAGAAAGGTTTACATAAATTAAGCTTTTCTAAACATTACAATACCTTTTCCAATCCACTTTTCAGATTAGCAAGCACCTGTCACTATCACAGCTTGCATCCTATAATAAGCACAAAGATGACTTTTCTTTCAGGAAAGGGAGATAGTAGACATGTTAATGCTCAAATCATCCCTAATTTAGAGTTATTCAAGCTCAAGTTTCTATGTATTAATTTATTCTGTTTATGGGGTCTTGGCATATAGATACACATACCTCCTACTCATTAGTAATAAAAAATGCACCAAATTTTTTCATGCTTTACCAACATTTCAGTGTTGGGGATATTGTTTAGATCCAACATCCAAATATCATTATTAAATATAATAATTACATACATCTTACATATCAACTAGAGAATAAAGGAACTTGAGTCTATTTAACTGTATGCAAATAACAAAAGGAGACTGTAAAATATTTCAAAATCAGAAGGAATGGAGTTTGTTATATGTAGGGTCTCTCCATTCATAAGATATGGGTGATCAGAGAGGAATACAAGTCAAGACAAACTTGAAATATCTTCCCGATTAATTAATTGATCAGTGTCGCTTACTTAGTTACTCCTCAATGAGCTTTGCTATGGGAAGACAACTGGCTTAGTGGCACCAAGTCAAGAGTATGAATTGACAAAAATTTTTCCTTGTTAGACAAGTTTAAATAGCATGGTCCTCTACATGGCTTATTCTGTCAACACATATTTACTGAGCACCTAGAGTATGCCAGTTGTCAAGATCAGTCTATGGGATATCTTACAGAACTTCGAGATTAGCATCTCAGTAATGTTCTTTTGGTGTGAGCGAAAGAGGGATTTCTAAGCGATTAGAGTAAGTAGAGTAGGGAGCCAGCAAACTACAACTCACAGACCAAATCCAGCCCACTACCTGTACTTATGAATAAGATATTTGGAGGGGGGGATATTGCCATTCGCGTTAATGTATACATTGTCTATGGGTGTTTACATGTTGCAGTAGGCTAGTTACAACAGAGGCCAAATAGAGCAAAGCCTAAAATAGTTATTATCTGGTCCTTTATGAAAGTTTGCTGACCCCTGGTTTAAATGCTATCTTCTGTTTCTTTACAAACACCCATGACCCAACCACTCCCAATCTATTCTTCAAACAAAATCCAGAATCCTCCTTTTCCCGTGACTGTTGGATCATTTTACTGTCTTCTTAGTACATGACAATGGCTTTTCCTTGCTCTTACAATGAAGCCTGCATTCTGACAAGACCTCCAGAGCTCAGCTTGCTCACACTGTGCTGACCTTCTTCCAATGCCCTGAATAGACTTCTCTCTTTATAAACTTTTTTCTTCTGTCCGGAACAACATCCCACTGATATCTTGTACTGGTCAACTCATCCTTCATTTTCAGCTTATACTTCACCCCTCAGAGAAGGCTTCCTGACTATACCATTTATCTCCACCCTGACCTATTACTTTCTCTTATGGTACTATTTTATTTTCTTTTATGGCATGCCTTAAAATTTGTTATCATATATTTATGAATATGTTTGTATGGTACTTGTCTATACCACTAGACTATAAGCTCTGTGAGGGTAATAATTAAGTTAGCTTCTTAAACTAAGTGCCCTGTGCCTGCCTAAAGATTTCCTGGACCATAATAAGTATGTCATGAATTTATTCATCCATTTTTCATTAATTTTTGAGTGAAGATTATAGGAATATTTTGATGTTAACTGGGTAGAAGTCAACTTTTTAATGGAGGCAGGAAATTAGTAGTTAAATCTGAATTTCTTGAATAAATGATAAAAGACATTCTCGTACAGTATTCAGAAATCAGTAAGTAGATTAATTGGGAGGACAGTCAGGTAGTCACTGCTAAGACCCAAATCCATAACCTAAATAACTCAGTAGAAGAAACATCTCAAGTGATAGAAATGGAAAATATGAGAGAACAGATAAGAGAATTGGATACCAAGTCTCTTAGACTAAAAATGTGAATAGAAGTATTTCAAGAGATTTAAAAAATGGAATAAAGATAATAATTGGCCAATAAGCAAATAAAATTTCCCTGAGGTGTGTGGGTGAGGAGGTATGCTCAATTAAAAATGATACAAGTTCCAGTAGATTTGATGAGAAAAGATACTCACCAGGGCACCTGGGTGGTTCAGTGGATTAAGACCCTGGCTCTTGATTTCGGTTCAGGTCATGATCTCATGATTTGTGAGATTGAGCCCCACGTTGGGATCTGCACTTAGGATTCTCTCTCGCACTCTCTCTCTCTGCCCCTCCCCTGCTTGTGCTCTCTCTCAAAATAAATAAAATAAATATTAAAAAAAAAAAAGAAAAGATACACACCTAAATCCATCCTGATAAAATTGTAGAGCTCCAATGCTAAAGAGAATTCTCATAAACTTCCAGGTAAGAAGACAAATGTACCTGTATTAGCCTGCTTGAGCTGTCATAACAGAACACCATGGACTGGATGGCTTAAACAATGGACATTCATTTTCCTACTGATTTAGAGTCTGGATCCAAGATCAAAGTGCCAGCAAGCTTGATTTCAGATAAAGCCTTTCTTCTTGCCTTGCAGACAGCCGCCTTCTCAATATGCTCTCATATGGCCTTTCCTCTGTGTGTTCCTGAAGAGAAAACAAGAGATCTCTGTTGTCTTTTCCTCATTTTATAAGAACACCAGTGCTATAGGACTACAGAACCACCCTTATGATCTCATTTAACCTTAATCACCCTTTCAAGAACTTAACTCCAAATACAGTCGCTTGGGTGTTGGGGTTCTGACATATGAATTTTGGGGGGTACAATTTAGTCCATAACAGTATCTAAACAAGGAAAAAGGATCACACTGTCATGGCTCTTATGGTCTGTAAAGCTGGAGGCTAGATGATGGTAGAATAACATTTGAGAGCTGCTGAGACAAAGGGCTACAACTTAATTATCCTGTGCCTAGTTATGATCTATCATAACTAAAAGGAATACCATTGCAAAGACATAAGGATTCAGAGAGTAGATCACTCACTCACTTATTCTTTCAGAGAAAACTGTTCCAAAAGCAACTCCAACACACAGAACCATGTGAATGACGATCTCAAGGAAGGAGAAGCGGAGGAAGAGAGGAACATGCGGAAAGGAATGGACCTTGGTTTATGCACATATATCTAAACAGATAATGACAGACTCTCTGATAAGTTGTAACAGAGCACCAACATGGATTATTAAGAAAAAAGAAAAGAGCATCTGGAAGGAAAATTACAATATCTTACATCTGAACATACTTAGCTCTGTGAAACCAGAGTTGGGTGGTAGCTGGGAAGAGAGAGGCAGCATTATAAAGCTATCATATGGGTAGGGGGTAGACAGTGGTAAAAAAGAAAGGGAAAGTGGAGGATAAAAGTGTTCTGAGATTTCATCTCACAGAAGGGCCAGGAAAATGGAGGTTGGTAGAATATTAGGTATGAAAAAGAGTTCGTACAATAATAGTAATTAGAATCTGATTATGAGTTTTTGGAAAGGGAAAGTGATGAGCCAGAATATGGGAAAGCATAGTAGAACTTACACATTAAAAAAACAAAAAATAAAATGAACAGAAACTTAATCAAACTGGTGGTTTAAAAAAGTGGAAAGGTAAGAATAAAATTACTAAAGGCTTTACATAGTAGATATGGAAATGGAAGAAATAAAAGTAATGTATGTATTGGGAATTGATGAAATGCTTCCATTAAAAACAAGAGATTGACAGAGTTAAGTTTGGGTTAGCAGATGCCAATTATTTTTTAAGCAAACTTTAACTTTTTTTTAAATTAAAGACATAAGAGCATACGAGTACAAAACTAATCAAAAAACTGAATATTTTTTAAAAATAAGAGACATTAGGCAAATGAGTACAAAACAAATAGAGGTGACAATATTACTTCAACGAAGTAATCAAGGTACTCTAAGATTAAAAGTACCAAACAGAGGGACACAATATAACCATAGATGCAACTGATATAGAAGATAATACTATCACAGACTCATGTACTAAATAACCTAATAACTAAATATATAAATCTATTTTAAAATCAAGAATGTAGTAAGCACTTAATATCGTAGATTTCAATACACTTATTTTGAAATTAGATGGATCCAACAGAAAAAATAAATACAGACATGAAGGAATTTAATGGCACAATAATTTTATTTAATAGTATAGACCCATATACTCCTTAAATAATATAAATTTTATAAGTCCACAGAACATCCCTATAAAATTGACCTGAACCTAAATACAAAAAAAAAAAAAAAAAAAAGATTGGATAGCCCACATACCCTGAATGAAATTCAGTAAAATTAACTGTAATATTAAGAAGATTGGCAGAATTAGCTCATCTACTTGGATGCTAAAAATAACCTAATAGATATTCCTGGAATTGAAGAGTACTGCAAACCTGATAATACAAACTATTAAGAAAGCAGTGAAAAGAATATTTAACCAAACAAAGAAAATTTTTGCATAATATATAATCTACATTTTTGTGTCTTTATAAAAATAATGTGAACTAAAATAGAAGATATTATTCCTGTCATGATTTTAGGAAAAGAACATCAGCAAAGCAACACGAAGCAAAGCAAAAGACATGTGGAAGAAATAATTGAAAAAAATGAAAACCTGAAATTAAAGGAAACTACCATAAATAGTAAAAAGTTTGTAGAAATTAAATTGCTTGAAAAGACCCTAAAATATGACATAGGCCTGATAAAAGACTTCAAAGAAGAAGGAGGAGAAGACACGGGAGAGGAGAGTAAGGAGTAGAATGAAGAAGAAATAAAATACAAGATGAAGGATTAGAAAAGACCTACAATTACGAATAGATCAGTAAAGGAGAGATAGAGAATACATACAAAGCATTTGAAATCCTGGGAAAAAATGGATTATTTACTAGCAAAATAAAATTTACCAAAATTTATCCAAGAGGAAGTAGAAACTTGAATTGATCAATTAATTTAAAAAAAGTGTAAAGAGGGGAGCTTGGGTGGCTCAGTCGGTTAAGTGTCCAACTTTGGCTCAGGTCATGATCTCACGGTTCGTGGATTCGAGCCCCGCGTCGGGCTCTGTGCCGGCAGCTCGGAGCCTGCAGCCTGCTTCACATTCTGTATCTCCCTCTCTCTGTGACCCTCTCCTACTCACACTGTATCTCTCTCTCTCTCTCTCTCTCTCTCTCTCTCTCTCTCTCTCTCTCTCTCTCAGAAATAAATAAAACATTAAAAAAACGTAAATAAAGTTACATATCTGATATTGAAAAAGGCACCAATGGATTCACAGTCAATTGTACTTACTCCTTAAGGAAAAGATAATTTCAGCATTATAAAACGATTACATGCCACGACCGATATTAAACATTTTTCAAATCATTTTAAGAAGTTTTCTAAACTTTAATTCCAGAATTCAAATTATGCATTGTATAAAGAAAACAAATTTGACCATAAAAAGGAATGAATAGTGATGCATGCTGCAAAATGCATGAATCTCAAACACATGATGTCAGGGCGCCTCGGTGGCTCAGTTGGTTAAGCGTCTGACTTCGGCTCAGGTCATGATCTCACATTTCATGGATTTGAGTCCCGTGGCGGGCTCTGTGGTGACAGCTCGGAGCCTGGAGCCTGTTTCAGATTCTGTGTCTCCCTCTCTCTCTGACCCTCCCCTGCTCACGCTGTGTCTGTCTGTCTCTCTCTCAAAAAAAAAAAAGACAAACAAACAAACGCCCCCCATGATGTTAAGTTAGACAAAGAGACCACAACTCACATGATTTATTTATATAAAATGTTCATACAAAGCAATTCTCCAGACACAGGAAGGCAAAGTAGTGGTTGCCTGCGATTGTGCGTGGGAACCGGAATTGATTTCACACGGGGCTCTTTTTGAGGCCATAAATATGCTGTAAAACTAGGTTGTGGTGATGGTTGACAACTTTGTAAATTTACTAAAGGTCATTGAATAGTAGACTTAAAATGGGTGAATTTTATAGTTGTAAATTATATGTCAGTCAAGCTCCTTTTAAAAGGAAATGGAGAGTAGATAAAACAAATCAAGACTATTATTTATGAATATCGATGCAAAAATCTAAATACGATATTAACTAACAGATTTCATGAAAGATTATACATATACCAGGAAGAAGTAGCATTTTCTTCTAGGGGCACCTGAGTGACTCAGTTGCTTAAGCAACTAACTCTTGATTTTAGCTCAGGTCATCATCTCACAATTGGTGAGATCCAATCCTGCTTCCAGTCTTCCATGCTGACAGTGAGGGGCCTGCTTGGGATTTTCTGTCTCTCTCTCTCTCTCATAAATAAATAAACATTAACAAAAAAAGTAACTCTATCTCAGGAATCCACTCCTTTGAGGAATTAATGAGGGGAATACAGTCCAGCATATTAAGAGATAATAAATAGTCACATGATCAAAGTCACTAGTCATTACTGATAAAGCAAAAGTAGGAATAAAAAGCCATTGATTAAATATGCCAATAGCAAATATTATTTTCAATCACAGATCACTAAAACCACTTTAATTTAAATTAGGAAAAAGATAACGAGGCCTATTGTTAGTCAATATTTTCTTAAAAGTTCTAGAAATGCAATTAAAATGAAAGAAGGATATAAATATAATGAAAAAAGTGATAAATATAATCCTTTTAGGTAAGCTATTTTATACCTAAAAACTCAAAGCACATAATTTAAAAATGAAAATAAAGCTTGCTTTCCATTGATGAATTTGGCTTACCAATTTGATGTATGGAAAATTTTAAAGAAAAAATGCTCTCTCATGTAGCAATGAACTCTGACAAATTAAAATAGAACTAAAATTATATACTCAGTGGCAATAAAAAAGAATGATGACATGTTAAGAATCAATGTAAAATGAAATTATAAATTTATAAATATATAAATAAAATTTCTACAAAATTATATTAGAGGATGTAAACCAATATTTGAACTAACAGAAAGACATGCAATGGTTGATAAATAAGATGCCCAAATTTTTGAAATCAGTGTATAGTTTAATGTAATTGCAATTTAATCCTAACATATCTTTCTTTTGAAATTGGATGAAATTATCCTAAGTGTTTATATGAAGGAATGAATGCCAGAAAATTGCCAAGAAAAGCATGCAAAAGAAGAATACAAAGGGAGAACTTGCTTTACATAAAATACCATTCAAAATAGCTGCTTAAGTCAGCTTAAATCAGTTCATCACAGTATTGGCATATAAATAGCCATATAGATCAAGAAAGCTGATTGGAGA